>JARHVA010000772.1:1542500-1545000 GCA_037957365.1 Torreya grandis | reverse complement strand
GTCACTCAAAAAATTGCTAATGGTTTCATTGGTAATATCAAAGAATGGTGGGATGCTTGTGGTCAAGCATTTCAAGATAATATTGTTAGAGATAATGAGCCGGTAGTTGCTTTGTGTAATGCCCTATATTCTGAATTTGTAGGAATAATGGATAATGAGAAAGCTGATAATAAAGCTAAGTTTCTTAAAGCATAGTTTTGTGACATGACTTGATTGGATGAGTACATGTTTTACATGGAAAATCTATTTTATAGCTCTGGTGAGATTTTCAACCCTGCTTACAAGATAAGGTATATAGAATCCTTTCCAGAATATTTTTCTGCCAAATATAAAGAAGCAATGGGTGATGAGTTATCTACAATGTCATTTGGAAGAATAAATCATAATATTAAAGCTGTAAATGAAAAATTGTGCTTAGAAAGGAAAGCTCATAAGGAGACAATGAAATTTCATAAGCAGTTAGGTGTGAAATTTTGTAATCCTCTTGATGATTATTTTGGATGTACTGATATTAATCAGTATAGGAAATTCAAAAGAAAAAAGAAAAAATAGTCTTCTTGTGCTTGTTCAACTCCAAAAGGATAGTTCTTTTGGAAACCCAAAGATAGGTTTCAAAAGAAGAAGAAGAAGAAGTTCTTTGCTAAGAAGATTTTCAGGAAAAGAAAACATGGGTTTTCTAAAGCCCCTGTTAAATGTTTTCTTTGTCAAGGTAACCATTATGCTAAAAAATGTCTGAAAAAGGAAAAACATTCTAAGAAAGTCAATTTTCTACAACAATAGTCTTCATGAAGATGATTATGTTTTAGTAATTGATGATGATCAAAAATATTCTTCTGATATTCTCTGGAATGAATCTTCAGAGTCAAAATCTGAAGATGAGAAAATCAATATGAATTATCATGAAGTTAGTTCTAGTACTGAGTCTTCAGAATATGATTCAGATAATGGTTTTTAGATTCATATGGTCAAAGCCCATTTTTATGATAGTCTCAGTTTATCACAACAAATTTCTTATTTGAAGCAAAAATATGATAATACCCCTGTCTATATGATTTTTGAAAGAAAATTTTTACAGCAACAGATTGCTAATACTGAGCATCAGTATGTGTTGCATATTTCTCAACAACAACAATAGAAGGAGCAATTATCTAATCAGTTTTACCAAAAATTGACTATCCATTCCTCTGATATTCAAGCTACTTATTAGCCTAATACTCATGCCATAAATGTTTGGTGCTCTTAGCGTATTCTTCAGCTCTAACATTTTCTTGCTCGTGCTTAGGAGGAACTTCAACAACTCCTCAAGGAAGAAGCTGATGCAGAGGCAGATGAACAACTCTTTGAATAAGAGTTATCTTAGGTAACGGACCATTACTCTTCTCTTGGGGGGGTGAACCCTCACAGTTTTCTCAATTTTCTTCATCTGCTCAAGATCTGGATATGGATAATAGTATTCATCAAGTATCAGTCCATACTACTAATAATCTGGTATGTGAACTCACTATAAAATGGAATGGGTTTAAATCATACAATTTGGATGTGTTAATTGATACTGGAGCAAAAATATCTCTTGGCCATTATAATTCCATCCCTACAGATATGTGGAAATCTGATTTCCATAGATTAATATTCAGCACCAGAATAATAGTCTCAGAATTGTCTACTTATGTGCCTATTGTGTTAGGAGATTTTGTGTATTAGTTTAAGGTGCTTCAGCATGAAATCCCAATGTTTGATATGATGATTGGTTCTGATAATCTAACAAGTTTCTATCCTATCATCATTCAGCCTCATGAAATCATCTTAGCACAGAAATATTCTTTCTATAAGAAAGGCGGATATGAATGCAGAATTCCACTCAGAGAAAAAGGTAAAAAGGTGATTGATAATTCCTAGATTCATAGAAAGATAAATCTTTGTTAGGATGATATTAATGCAATAATTTCCAAGATAGCTACTGACTGTTGTTCTGAGAATCCACTTGCATTTCATCATAGATAGAAGCATGAATGTTATATTGAATTGAAGATGGTTACAGACAAGAATGGTAGACAAGTTGAGCCTAAATTTAAAGCTCATCATTCAGGTATGTCTCCTTCTTTAAGAGATGAATGTTTATAGGAAATTACACAGTTAAAAGAACAAGGACTAATTAGAGACTCTACTAGTCCAAGGGGTTGTGAAGCCTTTTATGTCAATAAAAGGTCTAAACTGGTCAAAGGAAGGAAAATATTGGTGATAAATTATATTCCTTTGAATAAATATGTTGTTTCAGTTAAACACCCAATTCCATCTAAAGATGAAATATTGCAAAGAATTAGTGGCAGCAAAGTTTACAACAAATTTGATCTTAAGTCTAGATTTTGGCAAATTCAGGTTGCTAAAAAAGACAGGTATAAAACAACCTTCATTACTTCATTTGGACAATACGAATGGAATGTTTTACCATTTGGACTGAAGACAACCCCCAACATATTTCAGCAAATGATGAATAAGATAG
>JARHVA010000772.1:1525000-1537500 GCA_037957365.1 Torreya grandis | reverse complement strand
GGGTTCTCTTGAACCTTCTACCACACTACCAATCCAATGTATATCTAGGCATAATAGAGCTTTATTTAACATTAATTTCTAAATTTAATCGGTGATTCACCCTCTAAGTGGTAGGTCATACCCCTAGTTTTATATAACCACCATCGCTATCTATATATATTTGGATGTAAGGATAACCAGTGTGAGTGAGAGTGATCATATCACCAAAACAAGTGAGGAAGTTCATTCTGAAGGTTTTTCACAAGGTATTGGTGCTAACCCAGACACTCCCTTACCTGATGTTGTTTTTGATCTACATAAATTTGAGAAATATTATAATTTTTTAAGAAGTACATTTTGCTTAATTATTTTTTGGGAGTGTCCCCACTGAGAGCCTCTTAATTATATTGTAATTTTTTAATGAGTACATTTTGATTAATCTATGGGATATGGCCTCTTAAAATGACTTCCAGAGCATGTAAATCATGAAAATTAACCTAAAGAAGATTAAGAGATGTTCTATGATCTTATCTCATGTGTCACCTTCCCTCAACGGTCGTACAATTTCCAAACTCCCCTTTTTCAGTTGATTACTTAATTTTCAATTAGATAACCTACAAGTTTTAGATGAAACTAACATTCTTGATAGGGAATCTAATTTCTTGGATGTTTGAGAGTCAATAAGTACACTTAGGCACCTTGAAAATAATGCCACTTGCATTTATGACCCCTAAAAGCCTTCTAAATGACTCAAAGTGACATATAGATTAAAATGACTAAGATCAAGGCTAATATATCATTAAATGACATCAAAATACCTATAAAATACCCCATGACAAAGTATTATACCCCTAAAACATCTAAAAAACAAGGATTTTTACCTATATGCCAACTACTCAAAATTATGGGATACCATTAATTTTATTTATGCATTTGATTTTGATGGATCATTTTCTCTAGCATAATGCCAATTAGTGATAGACCTACTCTCTTTCAAGAGATAAGGACTGCCCTTCATGGTAGCCAAGCCCAAAGTTATGCCCTACATTGACCTTTTTAGGAATTGTTATTTACTATAAAAGTAACACAATATGCCTTTTTACATCACATGGATCACTATATGGTTATAGTCTACATCTGTGGTGATGATTTCCAAAGGTACTTATCTTTATTGATTCTAGATGAAATATTTGATAAGCACAGGATGGTAACATAGAACAAGCATAATGCAATTGAGAAAATTTTGAGATCATGGCTTATTCCTAGGGAGACTATGGTCCTAAAAGGAAAATACCTCACCCCATTATAAAATTTATAATGTGGGTCCATATAGGGATTGCCCTATTGAATATATTATATGGCATGCCAAGTATTTACTTTCTTCATCTAAACTGGGTGCCACTTTTAGAAATGTTGATGACCTCAGACATGAATTTTTCCTTAGGGGAGATCATCAGCCTCAAACTAAGTAAGTTATGCATAATTTTAAAAATCCCAATTCATTTGGGAATTTTTATATGATGTCATACTTACTGGATGCAGTAATGGAAATAGTGTACAAGGACCTTGGTGAGCTTTGGAGTCTAAACACAGACTATATAAATAATCACATTTGTGGTTATTTTAATTAATTCATATATATGCATATACTAGTCATATGATTTAGATTTATAAGGATGTATATCCTCAAGTGTGGTAGGCCATCCATGAGGCCTCACTACCTATGATATCTAAGAACATAGAAAATACATTGGATCCTTGGGATGACTAGTAGCTATACCTAGACTATATGATGATCATGGTTGATGGATATAAGTTCAACCCACTATTCTTACCAAAGTATGTGATATATTAGCTTGTAGAGAAAGAAATTGCATATCATCTCTAGAAGAGTATGGAAGAGGATTTCATAAAACAAAATATTGGCATGTTCTATGGGTCTCATATGATAATAGGCAGAATGTGCTATACAATGAGGAAACATTTTAGGGGCATAGGTAATAAAATAAAACACTATCATTTGGACACCATACCTTATAGAGAATGGGATCTTCATGGTCAAATCCAAAATCATATCTAGGGATTTGGTATTCCATACTAACACATCCCCTATGACGATGATTTTTTATTCTTAAATGTAAAAGATGATGCCCAAGTCTTATAAAGGGCACAAATTTTATACCTTAAAGAGGATAATTTGAATATTATCCAAGGAGAACCTTTAATTTCATATCAAGAGATGCATACAAGGCTTCCACCCCTTAGAGGATGGACTACTTCATATTTTTTGTTTAACATACCCCCATAACAAATAGAGGAACAAGGGGAGCCTTCTCAAGAAGAACTTCCCCAAGCATTGAAGGCTATGAATATAGAGCTTAGTCTAAGAAAAATTGAGCATAGAGGGGCTCAAGAGGATCTAATCGATTTGGAATCCTCTAATATAGAAGACCAAGATCACCCAAACACATCACCATTGTAGACATCTATAGCGCAAGAGGTTACCACTACCTCAATTCAGTGAGCCTCTTCCCCACCATTGAAGGCTACAATTTTATATAAGAGGAAGCCAAGGGATCTTCCCCTCATAGAGAATCCAACTATTGATT
The DNA here is from genome assembly GCA_037957365.1 of Torreya grandis. Classification (NCBI taxonomy): domain Eukaryota; kingdom Viridiplantae; phylum Streptophyta; class Pinopsida; order Cupressales; family Taxaceae; genus Torreya; species Torreya grandis. The sequence continues at coordinate 1,534,912 of JARHVA010000772.1, read as the reverse complement.
AGCCACAAATATTCACACCTTTAGTTCAATAACAAATAATGACATAACAAGAAATAGATTAGAGGAGGAACTAGAAAGATCAAAGGCAGTAAGCCTTACATCTGACAAAGGGAATTCACTAATAAAAAATGACAAATTAGGTAAGAAGGCTCATCTTTCAGTCCCTTTTTCCCAGCTTTCCTCTCTTTTTTCCCCATTTTTGGTTTAGTTCTCGTCAGTGTTATTTTGAAAACACCTTTACTCACTTCAAAAGTGGAGGATGTTTCTTCTACCACTATTATTTTGATTTACCCCTTAATGTAAGCCATGTCCATTATTGCCACCACTGGTAACATTCCCTCTAGGACTACCATAGTCTAAAATAAGATAAAAAAAGGGCCTTTTATAAGATTAAAATAACATTAGCCAGTTCCCAACTTTATGTCTCTTCCACTCAAATCAATCTGCTAATGCCTTCTATCAACTCCTCCCAAGATACTACTATCATATCCTTAGGTAAGTCCAATATGGGTAAATAAGTATATACAATATATCCACTCCCCCAATATGGTGTTAGGTTGTGGAGATAAAAGCTTAAACTATGCAGACATGGAGGAGGTTGCTGAGTTCTAGGGATACCGGTGTCAGTAGTGTAATCGACGTCAGTCATCTACAGTGCAAAAGGGTAACCAACATCGGCAGGAGGTCAGCTGATGTCGGTCATCTCCAGGCAGATAGGGACCGACGTCAGTCACCTATGTAATTCCAAAACTATTCATTGCATGAATAGTTAGTTCATTGAACTGAGTGTTTGCATGTAAAAGGCTATTTTTGGTCTTTAGCTGCGTGTCTAATTATTGTAAATTAGAAGTCTAAGTTATTGTTTAGTGTGGGATCTATTTATGGACCCATTGACATGTATTGTAAAGTGTGCTAGATAGCCAGAGTGCTAGTTAGAGTTGAGCAATTGTAGCTCCTTCTAGTTCCACAGATGAGCAAATAGAGGAAGGTAAGGAAGATCCTTCCAATTGTAAGAACAGGGTGATTTGCAGGTTGTTGCAAGATCAAGGAGAAGTTCTACATGTGTAAGTAAGATCATTTGAGTTGCAGGTTGTTGCAAGCTTATGGGAGATCTATTTGAAGTACTTTGAGTACTTGTGTACTGGCAGGGTTATTACTGACTGGTTGGAGGTGAACACCAACTCTGTGTTTGAGTTGTGTGTTGGGACCATTTTTGGTAGGAGAGTGAACTCTTGATTGAGAATTACTAGGATCCCTTGAGGTGTGGGAAGCCTCTGAGAGGTGGAAGAAGAAGTGGCATCTTTTTTATTGTATTTTCTTTCTGGATGAGTATTAATACAGTCTGTGTTGTCTCTCATATTCTGTGTCATTTGTGAATTCTAGTTACTTATTGCTTCTGGTTAATTTTGCATGTTTAGTTGCTAATACAAGGTAATCATATTGTGATCTTATTGAGGAGCAAGATCCTCACAAGTGGGATCAGAGTTGTTTGTTATTCTTGATTCCCCATCAACTGGTATTAGAGCTTTTGGTTGAGTTACTAAAAGGTGTTTTAGATTTGGTTAGTGTGTGTTGATTACAGGTTACTCACAGGGGTTTCTGTTTGAGTGGGAGTATAGCAATGGCAGAAGAAAGTAAGCTATGAATAGAGAAGTTTAATGGCAAGAACTATCAATTATGGAGGATGCAGATTGAAGATTATCTGTATCAGAAAGATTTGTACTTACCATTGGGTGGGGTTGCATGCAAGCCCACGGATATGAAGGTTGAAGAATGGGAGGTTCTTGATCGGAAGGCTCTGGGATCTATAAGGTTGAGCCTTGCATCGTCTATGATTTTCAACTTATCTTAGGCTAAGACAATGGTAGAGTTGATGGAATCTTTGGCAAATTTATATGAAAAACCCTCAGCTTTGAATAAGGTATTTCTTATGAAGCAATTATTTAATTTGCAAATGTTGGAAGGTGGATCTATTCATAGTCATCTTAGTGATTTCCATGGTTTGGTAAACTAGTTAAGTTCAGTCAATATTGTTTTTGATGATGAAATTAAGGCTCTCTTAATCTTATGCTCATTACCTAAAATTTGGGAGAGTTTGGTAATAGTAGTTAGTAATATTGCATCTGCTTCAAAAATCTTAAAAGTGGATGATGTTGTGAGTGTAATCTTGAATAAATAAATTCATAGAAAAAGCACAGGTGAATCATCAAGAAATGATTTGAGTGTGGAAATCAGGGGAAGGCAAAGAGAGAAGATCAAGCATGGGAGATCAAGGTCCAAGATAGGTAGGAGATCCAAGTCCAGGTATGGTAGAATAACCTACTGGAAATGTGGAAAGCAAGGGCACTTAAAAAGAGATTGTTGGTTGGGTGAAGATCAGCATGAAGGACATGAAGAAGCAGATGTTGCAGATTATGTTGCACAGGATGCTCTAGTATGTTCTTTGGATAAAGTAGAATCTTGGGTTTTAGATTTTGGTGCCTCTTTTCATGCATCCCGAAATAGGGAATTTTTTCATGAGTATGTCCAGGGAGACTTTGGAGAAATTTATTTAGGGGATGGTAAGCCTTGTCAGATGGTTGGCAAAGGGAAAGTGAAGCTAAAATTGTAGATAGGGAACACATGGGTGTTGAAGGAGGTCATGCATATCCCAATCCTGAAGCAGAATTTGATTTTTGTTGGAAAGTTGGGTGATGAGGGTTGCACAGTAACTCTCACAGTGGACTCTTGGAAGGTTACCAAGGGTGCACTTGTTGTAGCAAGAGGTAAGAAAGTAGGTACGCTTTATCTATCTACTTGTATTACTGATTCTCCTTCTAGTTTATCTACTTTAGCTGTAGATTCAAAGATGTGGCTTAATAGGCTTGGTCACATGAATAAGAAGGGGATGCATGTTCTTGAGTCAAAGGGTATGCTTTCAGATTTAAAAAGCATGGATCAAGATTTCTGTATGCAGAAGAAGAAAGTGATGTTTCTTAAGAAATTCGATGTTCATGACAAGAACAGGAAAGCTTTGGTTTTCAAGGAGAAGGTGATGGACAGAGATTAGTGTAAGGGGTTGAATAATTCTAAGCAGAGCAAGGTTGATATGGACAAGGGTTTGATCCAAAAGGAGCTCGCGGGTAGAGGTCATCACTCACAAGTAAAACACAGAGACCAACGTCGGTTAGAAAACTAGCATCAACATCTAGATAGGGACCGACGTCAGTGACTCCAGATAGATAAACACCAGTGTTAGTTAGGGGGAACATACGTCAGTGATGAGGTAGTCGCATGGAACTGACATCGGTTAGATGCAGACTTATATGTGATCAGCATCAGTCACTGAGATGGATTTTGGGTGGACAGCAAGCTGTCAAGGAGTCTCAAGTGCCCATATGGAGGACTTAAAGGGTAAGTAAGCCTCAAATTCATCATTTTCCTTCTTTACACTACTTGTTGCTCACTGATGGTCAAAAACTAGGAAGTTATTAAAGAAGCAGAGTAGGTAGATCCAAGAAACAGTGGGAGCTTGGCATGGATGAAGGATGTGATTCCTTGGAGAAGAACCAAATGGGAGTTTTTGGGGTGGAGTTGCCAGCTGGAAGAAAGCACTGAGAGACGAATGGATGTTCAGGATAAAGAAGAGCGGGAATGGACAGGTGAGACAAAAGGCCAAGTTATATGGTCTTGTGTAAGCTATAGGACAATGGAGGTTTGACCATTGTGTTTCTCTTTACCAGGTTGGATAATATTAGCTACATTATCTTATTACTGTATTGTGTGCTTGTTGCAGGGTTACACATACAGGGGGTTACTGAACTAAAGGTAAAGCTAGTTCAGAGGTGTGTCATGAGGAATCTAGGAGTAGCAAGATTATTTGGCATGAGTGTGTTCTAAGGACATGGAAGGTCATAGGTTGACTTTGTCTTCAGATGATTGTGTGAAACCGGTTAGCACACCGATGGTTAGACAGTTTTATGAACAGTGTCTTGATTCACATAATGAGGTTAAGTGCATGGTATGTACTAGACCTGAGTTTTCCCAAGTAGTGGGAGTTGTCAGCAAATTTGGAGCCAATCTAGGAAAGAAGAACTGGAGGGCAGTTCAGTGGATTCTTAGGTATCTGAGAGGGACCAGCAGCAGGTGCACATGCTATGCAAGGTCAAGTTATTTTATACATGGGTTTGTAGATGCGGATGTGGCAGGTGATTTGAATGACAGGAGGTGCACCACAAGATTTGTGGTGGTTGGTCTTCAAGAGTGATCTTGAAGAGGGATACAAAGCCAAGGGAACAAACTAGATGATGTACAAGTATAGGTACAGTTGTAACTATTTATCTCCAAGTGGGAGATTGTTCTGTTGTGGAGCTAACAGCTTAAACTATGCAGACATGGAGGAGGTTGCTGAGTTTTAGGGATACCGACATCGACAGTGTAATCAACATCAATCATGTATAGTGCAGAAGGGCAACTGACATCGATAGGAGGTCGGTTGATGTCGGTCATCTCTAGGTAGACAGGGACTGACGTCAGTCACCTGTATGGTTCTAGAACTGTTTATTGCATGAACAGTTAGTTTGTTGAACCAAGTGTTTACATGTAAAAGGCTATTTTTGGTCTTTAGCTGTGTGTCTAATTATTGTAAATTAGAAGTCTAAGTTATTGTTTAGTGTGGGATCTATTTATGGACCCATTGGCATGTATTGTAAAGTGTGTTAGATAGCTAGAGTGCTAGTTAGAGTTGAGCAAGTGTAGCTCCTTCTAGTTCCACAAATGAGCAAATAGAGGAAGGTAAGGAAGATCCTTCCAATTGTAAGAACAGGGTGATCTGTAGGTTGTTGCAAGATCAAGGAGAAGTTCTACATGTGTAAGTAAGATCATTTGAGTTTCAGGTTGTTGCAAGCTTATGGGAGATCTACTTGAAGTACTTTGAGTACTTGTGTACTGCCAAGGTTATTACTGATTGGTTGGAGGTGAACACCAACTTTGTGTTTGAGTTGTGTGTTGGGACCATTTTTGGTAGGAGAGTGAACTCTCGATTGAGAATTACTGGGAGCCCTTGAGGTGTGGGAAGCCTCTGAGAGGTGGAAGAAGAAGTGGCATCTTCTTTATTGTATTTTCTTTCTAGATGAGTATTAATACAGTTTGTGTTGTCTCTCATATTCTGTGTCATTTGTGAATTCTAGTTACTTATTTCTTCTGGTTAATTTTGCATGTTTAGTTGCTAATACAAGGTAATCATATTGTGCTCTTATTGAGGAGCAAGATCCTGACAAGTGGAATCAGAGCTGTTTGTTGTTCTTGATTCCCCATCATATGGAGGTGTGGATTAGTCTAAAATAATATGGCCCTCCCTTCCTAATTCAATATTCAAAGGAGATTCAGAGCAATAATTGATAGAAGATCAATCGATGGTGGCTACAACTAAGGATACACAATCAATAAACCCATCCTAGCTAGTTATGCCATCATGAGTAGTTGTTCTTAGATTGAAGGCTTTTCAAAAGCCTGATTTTAAAGTCACATAAATGTTATCAATAATCTCCCTATTTGATAAGCCCTCAAGAAGCATCCAAAGGGTTAGGAAGAGGAAATTAGAGGATGAATCTAGGAGAGAGATCATTTTTGAAGAAAGGCAAGAAGTATTTGCTTTGTCCAAAAAGAAGAATAGATAGTTGGGGTAGTCCTTATATATATAGGACTTCAAATCCCTTACTAAATTTGATAAGGATGTTATGATAGCATTACATGAGGGGATTGAAATGGTCAGATAGGAAATTGAAAAAGATCTAGATAAAACCAAAGAGTAACAACAAACAAACCATATTCCTCGAGGAAATGATACCAAAGTGTAGTAGACTACATCAAAATGTTACAATGCTTTTGAGGCAATGAGGGTAGAATTGCCCCCCCCCCCCCATATTATAGAGACCCATAGACTATTTAATTCTTTGAATCAATATGAAAACAAGTTGAAATTATTGATTCATTATACAAATAATAAGGCATATAGCCATCTGGACTTAATGACACCATTGGAGGCATCAAATGCCCTCAATTTAGTTATGATTAGAAGTCAATAGGCTAGAGAGTGGATTACAATAATTAGGGTAGTAATGCCCAAATGTCAATAACATGGAACTATCATCTTGCAGATCCTAGATGAATTAAAATTATCAAAGGTAAGGGATGAAATGTGCAAGGTTATTAGTATAATTAATTTTGATCAACTCTTTCAGGAATCAACTGGTAATTTCAAGAAAAGCCCTTAGGGATTAGTACTCAAAGACATTGAAGATGAGTTGAGTTTTGTAAGAAAGAAGGTAATGAAAGTTGATATCTTTAATATAAACTTCTAGAATATAAATTCAAACCTTGCAAAACTTCTTAAATAAGTTAACAGGGTGCACAGACCCTTGTTACTCAACTTAGACATCATAAGGTAGTAGTGTGATGTGGGGCACAAATGTTATATAGATTTGGAGGAAAAGAAGAATATTGATGATATAAGATATAGTTCAGCAAAAGTATTTTTAGTAACAACTCCCACAGTCTATGTATCCATACAACATCCACTTAACCTTAGTTGAAAATCCAATTTTGTGTGTATCAATATAACGATGCCAATTTTTTACTCGTAGTTTACTTTTGTTAGAATTTGAGTAGAAATTTGCCTAAATTATTTGTAAGTATACACACATTGTATTACATTGTATAGGTTAACTTTAATTTTTGATAATTCTAAGTTAACTATATGTGTATGAATACATAATTTTGAATCTAGAGTTAGAACTAAGGTTCTAACTATGCCATGTAATCACAAATTTTCATGCACTTGGAGGATAAGGCGACCCCTCTCCAAGTCATTTAAACATATATAACCTTCATTTTCAAGTGTTAAAAAAATTAGTAAAAAAGAAAATCAATTTTTTATTGTCATGCATGTGTTTGTGTATTTTATTTCCAAATTATGTGTAATTAGGTTTGATCTTTTTGGTGGTTTGATTCAATAATTCTTAGTGTGCAATAGCTATGAGGAATTATACTTATTATGATTAATATGCTAGTTTTAAATGTGTAATATCTATTAAAGAATTAAAAAATATATTGATTATTTACAATTAATTTGATTGTCTCATATTTATAAGTGTGTAGAGGTGATTTCAATGTTATAGTCTTTTTTATATATAAAATAAATATCCCAAATACCTCCCTAGACCGAGTCATAATCTCTTAAGTATGGGTGTGCAATAGCTAATATAAAAAGATCAACCTTTGACTAAGATCCCCGAGTTTCCTATATTGAAATCTCCCAAATTTCCTGACCATTTTTTTATGTGTGTGTGCCTCAGTTGCTAGCAATAAATATTAGTTCTAAAAGCACTTGTCCATGAAGGATCTAGCTTAGAAGGTGATTCTTGAAGTCATAGAGTCCTTTTCTACTCTACCCTTCCCTCTATTTTTTGAGTTTATTTCTAAGATCTAACCAATGTATATTAGAATCCATCTATCTAAAAAATCACCTAGATTTTTAAATTTCTTTTAAATACCATCCATCCATACATAGTCCTGGTTAACAACTTGCATACACTACCTGCTATTCCATCACCTAGTTGTTCAACCACATACCTAAAAATCATGCCCTTTAATGGATTTTACCTCCATTAATATCATAAAATTTTAGAGGATACCTTATTATGAATTTGTGTGCATAAAAACCACATCAATAGGTGCTTTTTGAGTTGTTAGACTATGCTTGATCAGGTCTAAAAATGTCATTTGGTAAGAAAATGCCTCAAACTATTTGATTTGATCTTGAAAATTTACCTTGAGGTTTATAATGAATATTATGAGGTGTCCCAATTGTTTTATTACCATCCTTACTTTCCAAATTTGTCATAACCATTATCAAATCATACTTAAGGTTCTCTAGTAAGCCAATACAAAATACCCTAGTGACTATGTTTTATTATTTTTATCTACTATGGGGGATTTAAAAACCTCATATAATGTTCATTAGAGTCTTAATAATATATGTAGAGCATTTATGTCTTAATTTACCCTCACTAACCATCCTTCATCACCAAATATACACACATATGATTGTATGTACGGATTTAGACTCAATAGGCCTAAACAAGCATCTTAACCTTGCCATCCCTTTTGTTATTGACTGTAATGCTTTTATAGCATCACTACCATTATTAAATCATTTTAAAATGATTTTATCCATCTCAAAATTCTATCTCTTTCAACTAAAAGACACCTTTCACTTCAAGTAGCCTTGTATATGACACATTCACTGTGTGTATATAGGGTTTAGTGAGTTTGTTTTGATTACACTTTGAATTTCTTTAGGTCTTCTTCAATATTAAATGAATATTTGCATTTAGTTATTCACCTAAACTTCACCATAAAATACACACATTGCATTCAAATCTCGTCCTTGTTCTCATATAAGCCTATAAGTGTCAATGGATTGTGTTTTTAGGGTTAAAGTGAATATTGCCTAGTCATCCTCTCTATGACCTTTCTCTTTAGGTATATTTAACCTCAAAATGAATTTTATACTTAAATATTTATATCAAATATAAACCCCCACTATTATACATCACTTATTTTCTTAGGTTTTATAACAACTTGAGCTACTTAGTTAGGTTTGTAGGTGGTTATTGAATCATTACTACATTATAGAGTTTGGGATCTCTTCCACAGGTCATTGAGTATATCAATGATTCTAATTAGAAGTATGATATTTAATTATATTCTTTTGAAACTTTGTAACCTATCTAATACTTCACATCTTCACAAACCTACATATTTTACCTTATGCCATGACTATAAGTGATGACTAAGTGAGAGTTTCCTATTAGCTTTGGCCTTTCACCATGAATTTTGAACTATCTTGACATTGTAGAATAGTACTCCTTTTCTCACAAGAACTCATGGATGTTTTCATTGAATTATCCAATTCCATTATATACATTGCATTTTCCATCCCCAAGCTTAAAAACAACTTGAGGTTTGTAGGTCTGTTTAATATGTCTTGACATTAAGTTTGAAGAAACACTTCCTCACTATTCTTAGACCATCCAAGCATTAAAAAACTAAGTTGGTTTCATATTTTGTATTCAAACTCAAAATCCAATGCACATTTCAATTCATATCTCATGGAATATAGACCTACAGGTCTACAGACCTATAGGTCTACATTTCCAATGCATAAAGCCTTAAAACTTGTGTAGTTCATTCATCTTGAACCTAAAGAGGATCCTTAATTTTACCTATAACTTAACTCAATAGGTTTTAAACTTTAAATTATACTAGCAAAGCATATTTCTACCTTTCTAATCAACTATGTGTAATTAAGCTATGACACAACCCTTGGCATAAACCACTATATGTTGCTTAAAGCTAGTGTGAAGGTACTCAATAATGATGAAGAGATTTGAATTAAGTGAGATAATGGTGAAATACATTTGATAGTCATTGGTAAACATTAAACCCTAAAAAAATTCCAAACATGAAGTGTAAACCTTGTAAATTGTCCTTCCTGGAAGCTTTTATTGATAATTGATTGTTCACACATGTGAACTTATTGAAGGACTATGTTGTTCATACAATTAAAAACCTCCAAAAATGATTTACATGTTCCAATAATTCCATTCATGCAAGAAAATATGCAAAAAATGAGCTAGTGGGGATTTGAGCCTCAAAAAAGCATCTTAGCTCCTTAATGATTGTTCATAAAGCTAAAGATCTTAATAAAACAACCAATGCCACTAATTCAGAGGCCATAAGGTTTGTCAAATTTGGTCAAGAGCTTGGGATTTTACTCTACCTATATGACCTGTATAATCCACTTGAATTTTACCTTTTCAAGTTTTTGAAGAGGGTGATAGAGGTTCTGAAGAAACTTTTCCATATGTG
>JARHVA010000772.1:1517500-1520000 GCA_037957365.1 Torreya grandis | reverse complement strand
CCTCAACCTAGGAAATCTTTATCCATGGCTACATCTGTAAAAGACCTACCTGATAAATCTATAATCAGATTTGATTCATCCTCAGCCTCAATTTCTGATATCCGTCCTCCATGCTAGCATAATCAAAAGATCCATGATCCCCAGATTGACTCGTATTATTGTCTTGATTGTAAAAACATATTGAGTCATCCCAATCAATTAGTTATCCACATGGTCCAAAGAAATAAAAGGGATTTATAACTCCAAAAACTATTTGAAAGAAATCAACAATTGATTTCTTGTACTTGAAAAGTTTGTATGGAAGGATCCTCTGGTCAAGATGAAGGTCATACATGGAAAACTCCTTTAAGAGATGAGTCTTACAGTGAAAAGGGATTTCCAAAGCTGTCCAACTTCAATCAGTACTCCCCTGATGGGAAAACCAGATGTCAAATGTATTATTTGAGAACTTTTGATAAGAGTCTTGATCAATCTAGTGAGGTAAAGCTTCTCAATTGGAACAATGTTGCTATGAAGTGTCTAAATACTAAAGTGTCTGCAATTCAGTCTAGTTTGGATCAAATCTCTAATATGATGAAAATCATAGAGTTGTACCAGAAGGGTAAACTCTCTAAGGCTATTATAGTTCTAAATAGTAATGAGATAACTAGATAGAATCAAGTCATTCAGAAAATAGATACTGCATCTGTGATGCTTAAGTAGCAACAGTCAGAAGCCATCAAAAAGATTGATGAATTGAAAGCTGAAACTATTCCTAGACTTGATGAGATAAAAATTCAAAATGTAGAAGCCATTCAAGAATAGTCTGAACTAAATTCTCATGTTTCTTCTATAGAGCAAAAGTTAGAATAAAAAGCTAGAGAAACTATTTCCAGTATTGATAGTCTTTCTAGGGAAATAGTGAATCAAAATCAACAAGTTGCTTTACTTCCTGAGATACATCATAAGATCTTAGAACAATATTCTTCTCCTATGGATATGTTTTCTTTGTCTGATGTTGCCTATAATAGACAAAGTTGGAAAAATGTAGAAAAACATCAGAAAGAAGAAATGTAGAAGATTAGAGAAAAGAAAAAAAATAGAAAGTAACAGTATAGCTGACAAGATCTTTCAAATAGGCATGGGAAAGATAGAAGTGGAAGAAAAGGAAGGAATTTTTGAAATAGGTGAACCATCTACTTCTCGACCTCCTTTAGATTCACAGATTAGACATTAAATCTTTAGCCTTTTTTCTGGACATTTAATTGTGAATCTCTAGCCCATAAAAAGGAATGATACAAGCTATGATTTCATGGTCTAATGTTCAAATTTTTAGTCTCAAGAAAGATCCGGTTAATGTCACTCAGAAAATTGCTAATGGTTTCATTGGTAATATCAAAGAATGGTGGGATGCTTGTGGTTAAGCATTTCAGGATAATATTGTTAGAGATAATGAGCCAGTAGTTGCTTTGTATAATGCCCTATATTCTAAATTTGTAGAATAATGGATAATGAGAAAGCTGCTAATAAAGCTAAGTTTCTTAAAGCATAGTTATGTGACATGACTCGGTTGGATGAGTACATGTTTTACATGGAAAATCTATTTTATAGCTCTGGTGAGATTTTCAACCCTGCTTACAAGATAAGGTATATAGAATCCATTCCAAAATATTTTTCTGCCAAATATAAGGAAGCAATGGGTGATGAGTTATCTACAATGTCATTTGGAAAAATAAATCAGAATATTAAAGCTGTAAATGAAAAATTGTGCTTAGAAAGGAAAGCTCATAAGGAGATAATGAAATTTCATAAGCAGTTAGGTGTGAAATTTTGTAATCCTCTTGATGATTATTTTGGATGTACTGATATTAATCAGTATAGGAAATTCAGAAGAAAAAAGAAAAAATAGTCTTCTTGTGCTTGTTCAACTCCAAAAGGATAGTTCTTTTGGAAACCCAAACATAGGTTTCAAAAGAAGAAGAAGAAGAAGAAGTTCTTTGCTAAGAATATTTTCAGGAAAAGAAAACATGGGTTTTCTAAAGCCCCTATTAAATGTTTTCTTTGTCAAGGTAACCATTGTGCTAACAAATGTTTGAACAAGGAAAAACATTCTAAGAAAGTCAATTTTCTGCAACAATACAGTCTTCATGAAGATGATTATGTTTTAGTAACTGATGATGATCAGAAATATTTTTCTTATATTCTCTAGAATGAATCTTCAGAGTTAGAATCTGAAGATGAGAAAATCAATATGAATTATCATGAAGTTAGTTCTAGTACTGAGTCTTCAGAATATGATTCAGATATTGGTTTTCAGATTCATATGGTCAAAGCCTATTTTTCTGATAGTCTTAGTTTATCATAACAAATTTCTTATTTGAAGCAAAAATATGATAATACTCCTGTCTATATGATTTCTAAAAGAAATTTTTTGCAGCAACAGATTGCTAATACTGAGCATCAGTATGTGTTGTATATTTCTCAGCAACAAATTGCTAATACTGAGCATCATTTTTCCCAA
>JARHVA010000772.1:945000-1512500 GCA_037957365.1 Torreya grandis | reverse complement strand
ATGTCTAAATATCCAATATGAGCTAGCTTTCACACGCTAAAATAAAATAAATGTAATAGTGTCAGGAATTCACCAAAGTATCCTTGTAAACTATGTATCTTTCATGATCAAAATAAAAAATCCACTTACTTTTGTGGTTTGTGAATGGACTAGTTCAAATAACTAGAAGTGATCGATCCAACTAATATAATCTAACTACCTTCCATTGGCACAAGTGAATTTTTAGAGACACCAAGATAAATAAGTTTCAAAAATGGGTAGTATTTGATTAAATTAAGCACCATTTTAATGGAAAATATTGGCTCTAGGATTGAACCTTACAATGCCAAAACTAGTGAAGTGTTGAATGTTCTCATCCTTCTCTCTAATTTCTAATTTATTTTCTTGTCAAATGGCTTGGAAAGACACTGTATTCATAGGAGGATATAGGGTAAATAATTTGCATTAGAAAAATTTAGAAAATATAAATGGGAAGATTTAAAAATCATGACCAAGGGTAATAAATTTATGGACCCAAAAAGATAGAAGATATAAACCCATATGGATACAATTTCATCCAATGTAGGCTTGGACCGCCATGAGTTTTTCCAAGAGACAAGCTAGGATATAATTTTGAGGAAAGGTTGGATAATGGATGAGATGTAGTTATAAATTTAATAATATAAAACTTTTGGATAAAATTTATTGTGATTTTAAGCTCTATGGCCTAAACATATACTTATGTGGGGTTGGGTCATCATATAAATGGGTTAAAATGTACAAGTTTGCTAATATATTAAATTGAGAATAAAACCTAGGAATAAGGGGTTTGTTTAAAATTAGGGTGTCTATGTACTCTTAAATGATTAAGCCAAGGGAATATAAGTAATTTATTACAAAATCATGTTTTCACTTTAACATACAACAAAAATAGGAGGATTTAAGGACCAAATAAAACTATTAGGGTAATACACCTAGGGATTTACATTTATTACCATTGTAAGTGTAAAGTATCATAATATTACTAATTAAATATCTCTTAGTTTTGGGTTCTCTTGAACCTTATACCACACTACCAATCCAATGTAGATCTAGGCATAATATAGCTTTATTTAACATTAATTTCTAAATTTAATTGGTGATTCACCCTCTAAGTGGTAGGTCATACCCCTATTTTTAAATAACCACCATCACTATCTATATATATTTGGATGTAAGGATAACCAGTGTGAGTGAGAGTGATCATATCACCAAAACAAGTGAGGAAGTTCATTCTGAAGGTTTTTCACAAGGTATTGGTGCTAACCCAAACACTCCCTTACCTGATGTTGTTTTTGATCTACATAAATTTGAGAAATATTATAATTTTTTAAGTACATTTTGCTTAATTATTTTTTGGGAAGAGTCCCCACTGAGAGCCTCTTAATTATATTGTAATTTTTTAATGAGTACATTTTGATTAATCTATGGGATATGGCCTCTTAAAATGACTTTCAGAGCATGTAAATCATGAAAATTAACCTAAAGAAGATTAAGAGATGTTCTATGATCTTATCTCATGTTTCACCTTCCCTCAACGGTCGTACAATTTCCAAACTCCCCTTTTTCAGTTGATTACTTAATTTTCAATTAGATAACCTACAAGTTTTAGATGAAGCTAACATTCCTAATAGGGAATCTAATTTCTTGGATGTTTGAGAGTATATAAGTACACTTAGGCACCTTGAAAATAATGCCACTTGCATTTATGACCCCTAAAAGCCTTCTAAATGACTCAAAGTGACATATAGATTAAAATGACTAAGATCAAGGCTAATATATCATTAAATGACATCAAAATACCTATAAAATACCCCATGACAAAGTATTATACCCCTAAAACATCTATAAAACAAGGGTTTTTACCTATAGGGGTCTAAATTTGACCTTGAAGTCAAATTTGGTCAACAAAATGGTGACTCATGGGGGTAGTATGCCTGTTATACTAAAGATCGGTAGCCTTATCCTATCATGGGCTAAGGGAGAATGAATTATTTAAGAAAACTAGAAAGGAAATTACTTAAACACACACAAAATAACCACAATACACCAATCAAACATAAAACAAAACAAGACACCAACAAGACTCACATATGTGCATGAGCACTTAGGGAAAAGAAGAAAAACAATAGATATGTACAAGGAGAGACGTGAAACTTAATATAAATGTTTTAGATATATCCCATTGATTGGGATATGAAGCTCCTCTTTATCCAACTTTGAGAGTTGGAAAGCATTGTGTTACTTGCATTGAGTGATGACATAAAGGTCACTCCACAAAGCATTAAACTTTATGTTTTTTCTAGGCTTAACCCTATCTTCATCCCACTTTAGAATAATTTCCCCCTCTTGGAATCTTCTTGGCATGGATTTCTTGTAAAAATATCTCTTTGTTTTATCTTGGTGAGCTCTCATAGTTTTCATATCTTGATCCCTTATTTATTCAAGATCCATCAACTCACATAACTTGACCTCCATGATTTCATTTTTCATCAAGTCCAAATGGTAAGTGAGATCCAAGGCTATTAATTCAATTGAAATAGGTAGCCTAGCTTCTCTCCCATAAAAAAGTGTATATGTTGATTTTCCAATGGCTCTTTTGGGGGTTATTCTATCAGCCCAAAGAGCTCTCTTTAATTTGGAATGCCAAGTTCTTTGGTTTTCCTCCATTGTCCTATTGATGATCCTGATAAGATTCATATTAGTGGAATCATCTACTCTATTCCCTTATGGATAATATTTGGAATAATTACAAAGGTAAATATCATGTTTCAAAGCCCACTCATGTGTCTTCATTCTAAGGAAGTCCGATGCATTATCTAAAATTATTGTTGAAGGAGCCCCAAATCTTGTCACTATGATTTCATAGAAGTCTAAAACTAATATTTCATTTAATTTATTGAGAGATATATCCTCCACACATATTTTAAAGTAATATGTGGTAGTCAACACCCATTTGTGACCAGCACTAGAAAGAGGGTTGATTAAGCCTATGAAATCTAGACCCCATTACATAAAGGGTTGGTCTACTTGCATTGGATGAAGAGGCAGGAATGCAAGATTTTTTTTCCATCAAAGAGGGAACATTTATAATATTTACTTACCCAAGCATGAGTATCCTTAAACAAACTAGGCAAAAAATATCTAGCTCTCATAATCTTAGTAGCTATGGTTCTTGGAGCAAAGTGACCATCAACTGGTCCATCATGAAACTAAAACAATATTTTCTCAACTTGATCTAATTTAACACATGTCAATAGTATACCTGAGAATTCCTTATTAAACAATAATCATTTAACAATTACATAATGAATAGATTGTAATCTAAAGTACCTTCTTTTGGTTCTATCTAGGCCTTTTAGACATTCACTGGTTTGAATAAAAGTGATCATCACTTGTGTACAACTCCTCATTAATGAATATGAATCTATCATAGAATCATATTGAAGGACTAAAAAAACTTCCTTTCATTATTTCAAATCTAAAGCAAGGTGTTCACATAATCCTTTCCCTTTCCCTAGCTTAGTTGTCTTGACTTTTACATCACATTCCATTACTTTTGTGATCCAACCAATCCTTTTTTCATTCAAATTTATACTCAAAAGGAAGTCTTTGAAACTATTATGAGGTACCAATACATGAATATTATTGTTAGATAACATATGCCTAAACATTTTTAGACTTATAAAAACTAAAATTACTTGCTTCTCTACATAAGTGTATCTTACCTCATAACTTTTCAATCCTTGACTAAAGAAGGCAATAGGCTGCTCCAAGTTTTCTTCATTTTATTGAGTGAGCATGGTAGAGATTACTTATTCATTTACAAAAGTGTACAAGTTTAAATCATTTGAGAAATTAGGACTTGAAAAAGTTGGAGCTTGAGCAATAGCTTGCTTGATCCCTTCAAAATATAAGTAAAAAATTCATCTTTACTTGGCATGGAGGTTAGAGGCTTGACTAAATTATAAAAATCAGGAATAAACATCCTTATGAAATTTATTTTTCCAAAGAAACTTTTCAAACCTTTCTTGTGTTTAGGCAAAGTCAATGCCAAGATTGCACTCACCCTTTCAAGATCTATAGATAGACATTTCTTTGAGATAATGTGTCTTAATATTTTTCCTTCATGGACAACACACACACACACACACACACACACACACACACACACACACACACACACACACACACACACACACACACACACACACACACACACACACACACACACACACACACACACACACACACACACACTTCTTGCGATTAAGAGAGATTAAAAACTCTCTACATCTCTCAAAAATCTTCCTAAGATGAGTCAAAATATTCTTTGCATCCTTAGAGAAAATTGTGATATCATCAAGATACACCAACACTATATCATTTATTAGGCCTTAAAAATCCATATCAATTGCACATTGAAATGTTTCACCAAAATTAGATAAACCAAAATGAATTTTAATATAATCATAAATGCCCCATTTAGTAGTAAATTATATCTTGCATTGATCTCCTTCTTTCACCAAAATCTAATTATACCCTAAATATCCATCAAGGAGTGAGAACCTCTCACTACCTACCAAAACTTGCAAAATCTACTCAATAAAAGGAGGAGGATAATGATCCTTCAAGGAAACTATATTTAAATCTCTAAATTCAACACATAACGTGATTTACCCATTCTTTTTCCTTATTGGGAGTAAGTTTACCAACCAATATGAATGCTTAATAGGAAAAATGATCTTAGACTTAATCAAATTTGTAAGCTCCTTTCTCAAGAGAGGCTTAATCTTAGGATTGATTGGCCTTTGCATTTGATTGATAGGCTTAGCATTCTCAATCTATATCTAAGGTATGTTAAGCTAAGTTTGGATCAGAGCCTTTTAAATCACTATATTCCCATGTAAAGATATCAAAAAATTCCTTGCATAATTTAATGAAAGAATGTCTTTCTTCTCTAGTACATACCTTCCCAAGAGCAAGTAACTTATCTTTGAATAATTTTAATCTCTCATAGATTTATTTATTATTGTAAATGTTTACCTTTTCCTTATTTAATTGATCATCATCATTGAATATACTCTCAAATGTGACTAAGCCCTTAGGCAGCTTGTTTGTCTTCAATTGTACAATTTGCCCTCCATATTGTTATTGTAGTTTGGACTGATTTTTTGAAGAAAACGTAGCCTCATATTGAATAAAAAGAGATATTTGTTGGTAACTATCAAACACTTTCTAATTAGTGACATTATCAGGTATAGAGGGATTTACAATCACTTTGAGATGAGGTTGGTCATTATCCTCTCTTATCCCCTTTGGAACATCAAACTAAGATCAAATTGCTACCAACCTATCCACATGTTTGTTATCCTCTCTTGGTATAGATTGAATTTTTAATTCTAGGAAATATTCCACAAGATCCAACACTCTATGCTTATAGGACTTAATCAAAGAGTTCTTAGTGATATTTTGACCTCTCACTTGATTCCCAACCAACTCACTATCACCATAAAATTGTAATTCTTTCACACCTCTTTTCCTATCCCACTCAAGGCCATGAATGAGGGCCTCATATTCTACAACATTATAAGTAAAAGTAAAGTAAAATCTGAAAGTGGAGTAATACCTTTCCTTGTATAGAGAAACTAACATTGCTCCACCACCTGATCCAACCTTGATTTTTGATCCATCAAAGAATAGCTACCATAAACCATCCATGTTTTCATTTGGACTCATCAAATTTGGCATGAAATAGTCCTCATCATGAAGAAAATACACTCCAAGACCAGATTCCTCTATGAATTTGTAAGGATCATGCTCATAGTGCTCAACTCCTCATTCATCTAGATGTATATCAACAAGTCCTTCAAGAGAAGAAGTTGGAGATTGATCCATGTGAAGCTATTCCTCATCAAGAATAACATAATTTACATTTGAAACTTTAGGCATGTAATGTTCCAAAATACTATGATGAATAGGTTCTGAATCAATCTTCACCTTGGTACCATACTTTGTTCTAAAAACCATATATGACCAATTGGCTGCCAAGTATCCACCTATCTTGGCTGTAAACTCTCTTGACAAAAAAAAAGATCAAAGTATGGAGGTAAATCTAAAACAACCACATCATGAGGGATGTAAAAATTAGGACAATCATGTAAAATCAAATTCAAATCCTTGACTACTCCCAAGGTCTTTGAAGGTGACCCATCCAATTGTAGATCTCCTTTAACCATTGATTCATACTTGAGGCCTAGTTTATCTACAATTGACTTGGGTATAACTGAAGTACTAGCACAAATATCTTTGATGTAATTGTGAACTAAAAAATCACCAATGATCAAATATAGATAAAAATGAGGATTATTATCATTTTTATTTATTTTTCCATCAATGGGCTAAGTTTCATTCACCAAGACAAAATTTTTAGTCCTAGCTAATCCAACTTGTTTACCTAGTCTAAGCAATTATTTTTCAAGGATATCTTTTTGTCCCAGTATTTTTAATGAATCCCACAATGAAATAATCATGTGTAACTTCTTAATTTGATCTAAAACATTAATAAAAAGATTGTTCATATTGAATTTCTCTTTGGAAGCACTAGTACCTTGTGGTATAGCATGTGAAGATGGATGTTTAGGAGATGGCCTTGCATTATAAAATTTATGATTTTCATGCACCTTAGGAGATGATTTATACCCACATACTATTGGAGGTGATGTAGAAGTCAAAATAGGTCCTTGAATTTCCCAGTGTGTCTCTTCAATAGCTCTCTTCTTAGATCTAGTGTTAGAGGACACAGTAGTGTTCACATTGTTTGAACTTCCCAAATGATTCATGGCACAAAATTCCCCCTCTAAGTGTTTCATAAGAGTAAAATAAAATTATTTTTGTCCATTTTCCATTCCATTTTTCATTTGCACTTCATAAGTGGAAACTTGAGGTTCTTGACTACCTTACATTGCCATGGCTTGACTAGGCATTTCATTGGCATATGTAACTTGGCCTTGAATTTGGTGATATGAAGGATATCATGATTATTCTTGAAAAAAGTTATTTTGAGTGGGAATAATAGATTTATAGATGATGTTTCATTGGAATTAAAAATTTGGTAAGGTATATCTTGAGTTATTTCACCTTATCCTTGAGCATTACCTTGAAAAGAAGGCCTACTTACTTGTCCAAATTGATTGTAGGATCAGTAAGGCCTATAATTTTGAGATTGTTGTCTTTTAAGAGAAACCAATTAATTAGTAATACTTTGAAGTAAACTATTAACTTCATGAATCTCATTGGTAGGATCAAGGGTAGAATTTTATTTACTATTAGGAAAAGGATCTAAGGTAGGTAATGCAACTTGACTAGGAAGCTACAAATCAGGGAACAATATCATCAATGGTCTAGGAGCAATCATTCCTAATTAAACAAGATAATTCTAAACATTGATAACTATATTATAATCACCAGGTAGTGTATTCCCACCCATGGATTGGATCATCATGGCTATATCACTATTCAATGATTTTAGGTAATACAAAAAGGCATAATTTGGAGAAGGTCTCATAAGCATTGGGATCTTATCCCTTGTATTTTGAAATATAGAGTTAAAATATTTCATAAAATCTTGAGGAACCCTCTTGATAGTAGTAAATTATTGAGCTAGTGATATATAATCACTCTTCTCTTCAAACTTCTTAGACAATAGATTCCCTAGTTCATCCCATGAAGCAATGGATGCATAAGGTAGGGTTCCATACCAATCTAAAGCCTTCCCTTTGAAATATAATGTTAGTATCCTAATGGATAAATTATATTGATTGATATTATGGATGTTGTATATTTTTTCCATGTTTCTAATATGTTCAATGGGAGTAGTAGGACCTTCTCCACTAAAATATGGAACACTCTTAAGGGTTGCTCCAGGAATTTGCTCATATTAGGCAATATTCAAATGGGATGATCTGATAAAGGATACAAAAGGAAGGTTTATATCCATATTGGAATGTAGATTATGTTTATTAGGGGTTGAACCAAGTAGAAACTTGGATTTCTTAAACACTAGCTCCCTTGAATAAGGATGAGTATTAAAAAATTTGAATCTTGTGACAAAATATAATGGAAATTGCTAAAACTAAAAAGGTATACCTTTAGAAACAAACCTAGTAGTAACCTTTGGAATGGAAATTAAGGATTGATAAAAAAAAATAAAGATTTGAAAACTTAGTAGAGTCACCATGTACTAAATGTAGATGTTATTGCAACTACAAATATGCCAAGATCAGCACCAATATTAGACAATTTTTTAGGACTTAGAGTCCCACCAGGCAAGCCAAAATATATTTTCACTTGGATTTTCAACCCTTTATTATATCTCTCAAATCTAATAATTGAATTGTAAAAATGGAAACATCTCACTTTCTGTGGGTAATCAATTTGGCGAGATGAATCTCTAGTAGGTCTAGTTCCCTTGATGTACTCTTTGAAACAATTTTTCACTTATCAACTTTGCATGAAAAGGGTTAAGAAGAAAAAATTATAAAGATAAAAGGTGATGCATCAATATTTAATTTCCTCCAATTGACTAAACTTATACTACTTAAAGCAAATCAAAGCTTATTTTACATAAAACTCGCAACTCGAGACAAATTTTTACATCAATGTTTTATATGTTAGGTTCAAGAGGTATATTTGATGTTTAGGATGGATAATGAATGGTAATTTGAAGAATAAAATCATATGCCACTTATAATACTATCATAAACTAATAAATAAGACTAATAGAGACCTAAAAAGAAAAATCTTCTGCATACTTGGTGGACAATCAAAGACAATATGCTAGAAAATACCATCTTTTACTAGACAAGATTAACAAGATTTGGAACCAAACATAATTATGAATCATGTAAGTAGGAAAATTAACTTTTTTATTTATTAAATATTCATTCAAATAAAACTTATCCAAGGTTTCACCATTTACCAATGGAGGCTACTCAAAAGAGCCAAAAAAGTCACTAATAGCATTTGGGAGAGGGGCAAGCAAAACAAGGGAAGTACAAAGGTCACAAGGAAACTAGTTAAGCTGAAAAAATAGGTTACATATGAATGATAAATAAATTTCAAATGTACCATGCAAGGTTAGGAAGTAAATGTGCCCAAACAAGGCATGAAACTCTTGGAAAGTGGCATGAAATTCCTTATGTTGGGTCAAAAAACTACCTTCGTGATTTATCCCTATTTTAACATAAAAAACCTAAATAAGGATAGGTCTAATTATTTTAATGAGATTTAATTTTTTCATACATGATTCCTCATGAATTTTTTGCATTCTTAGTCATCTAAAAACTTCTATAAATGAGCCATCACCATTTGTAGTCTAAAAGGACTCCTCTTCCATACACCTTGTACATTTGGATTCCAAAAGGCATAAGTTTTACATTAAAATTAATAAAATGGAATGTATGACACTTTTTAATACCCTCCATGACCTTATAGGCATTATTCACACCTTAAAAGGACATCCATTTGAAGTTTTCACACTTCTCATAATCATGCTCACAATGCCAGTTTTGACTAGCTGAGATGAGAGCTCTTGTTTGAACACTTACAAGTTTTTCCAAGGCATGAAATGACCATAGTGAGTTATTAAAATTATATATACTCATCCCAAAATTTATTTCATATCTTGAATGTTTTTATAACCTACACAATACACAAAACTATCAAAAAAACCTTATTTTGCACTCCATCTATACAGTTCCATACAACTAATCCTAATGGGGAGTAGCCTGATAGAGTATTATACAACCTAAAATAATAATTATAGTAAAAATATTACATTATAGTATCTTTCTAATTACATGTACTTCATCAAGTTTTGACTAAGGGTTTGCCACTCTTAAGATTTGACCATAAAGACCAAGCATTGAAGTTACCAAAAAATATCATTAGAGTAGAGTTAAATAACCCTATTAACCCCTATTAAATTCCCTTGCCTCCATGAAAATCATCATGAAATATATGAGCATTTGAAATCACCTTATCGAGCTTGTTCTCATAATTTATGCATGCTTGGACTGTCTCTAAGCTAAAATTAGCTTTCCTATGGGTTTATATACATACCAAAGGCTCAAAAATTTCTAAAATAATCCCATGAACATGTTAAAATGAGATATAACACTCAATAGGAGCTAGAAGTGAAGGTGGACCCCCAATTGACTCTAGGTGACTTCAAGGCCTAAAAGGCTTAGTATACACCCTACTAGTTTTGGATTTTTGGACTGATCTCTCATGGTTGGGCTGGTTTATCATGATTTTTCATACCTAATTCAATATAAAAAATTCATCACATAGCATTCCAATCACTCCTTTTCATTTCTTCCTCTCATTCACCAGCTAGGCCTACTTGTAGCTTACTTGGTTGAGTTGTATACAAGAGTGTTTTGGTCACTTTGAGAGGTTTGAGATTGAGTTAGTTTTTCCTAGAACCTATTAACATTTTATACACATAATTATATTCTTATTAAGTTTAAAAAATATTTCCATAAAGTTTTTTACCCTTTTTGGCTTCATTTTCTTATTTTGCCAAAACACTAATTTTCCTGACTAGTTGACCTTTGAGACAAAATAGTGAGATATATCCCTCCATTTAAAGTAAAATTGAAGATTTTATTAATTTTATTAGGTCCTAATAAATATTTTTATAAAATTTATAATCTATATTCATCCATTTAAGCACCTAACCAACTTAATTTGTCCAAAAAAGGCCTCTAGAAGGACTATTTTTTTGCATTTTTCACTTCCACCTAAGAATGACCTCTCAAGGAATAAAACCAATGTGATTAAGTTTATTAAAAATGTTATACACCTTAAATACATGATAAATAATCTTTTCATTCACCCAAAACCACTCTTATCCCTTATATTCTTCATCCTTACCCATTGAGCAACATGGGTCTCCAAATGCAACTGTCCAAACTACTACCTTTGGGCTAGTAAGAAGAGAAAATGGTCATCTTAAAAGGAGTCCTAGAGTATGTTAAAAAAATTTATTAACATATCATGAACTATTTAATTTTTTTTTTCAAACCCTCTCCCTCTTCCTTATAATACTCAACTTTTTACATTCATTAAGACTAGGTACTCAATTGTAGGTGCACACAGGACCTTAAAGAGTCTATGCAAGATTATTTCAAATTATTTGGAGCTTATATATATTATCATGGTCATAATTAAGGTTATCATAATATTTTTTCATCATTATAACTCTCTCTATGCCTTTTGCATGCACCTTGAGCTTACCAACTGAGTTCTTTCTCATAACTATGATACCCTGCCTTTTTTTGTTCTTGTAGGTGCATATGAGCTATAATTGAGCTTGGTCATGGTGTGTAAAGTCATTATTTGAATACTTGATGTAAAAAATTATATTTTCATACCTACATTCACCTTGGATTCCCTGAAACACCACCAAGAAACCCTTTTTAGGTCATTGTTTCCATACTTAGCCATAGGTACACATTTCCTTGACAAGGGACACCTATAACTATGCATGAAGCTTGAAACACTATAAAAAAATATAATACCTATTAAATTAATGATATTTTGTAAACCATTAAATAAATGGTACCATTATATTTATGATGTAATTATTTTTTTCTCTTGGGATGTCAATTGCCATTCAAACCTCAAATCCTATAGATATGAATGTAGGGCTTTAGTGCTTTTAAAGGCATCTTTGAGGTCTTCAACTTCTATATTCCAATAAATTTATAAAATAACTATTTTTCATAGATCTTATCCATACTATAGGCTACAAATTTTAATTATTTATATGTTTCAAAATTCATTGTAATCATGTTATTAGATATTCACAACATGCCCCTTGACCTCTGTTTTCACTTTTTTGGGAAACCTTCCCTGAACTCAGTCCTTGCCTCCTCCGAGATATTTACCTTTACAATTATCCATTAAAAACCTCAATTAAGTTTTTAATGCTAAACTAACATGTTATAATTTTAAAAGGAACTTACCATGCTCTAAATTTCCCATTCAAAGACCTTCAAAGCTCTATGGTACCACTTGTAGGTGGTCATTATTACACATAAGTAGTAAATAATACTTGGGTAACATACAAGAAAATTATGTTATGAAAAATTTATATGCCCTCACCAAGTATTCAAATGCACATTTTTTCTTTCTAATATATTGACAAAATGATCAAACTCTCCATATCAACATGACATCATCAAGGGGTTCCTATAGGTGTGTGTGAAATGTATGTAGGCAGTGAGCATGGAATGGAGTAGGATATTTTGACGAATGGCCTCATAAAAAACTCAAACTCATTTTAAATACTTAAAATTCATGATTTTGATTTAGGATACTCTAATACAATCTTCATAACATTTATTCTGACATGAAAGCCTCTTGAAATTATCTAGAATAGAGTAGACAGGGTGTCTAATAACCGGATTATGTGGTGCATGAGCTTGAAACCAACCTTGAATTTTATTAAATATAAAAATTAAACCTATCCAGATCCTAATGACTTTATTAAATTTATATACCCTATTTACCATTTTATGAACAAGTTAAACAAGCTCCATACATGTGACTGCAAGTGGGATTGAGTGAAGAGTTGACTATGAGGAATGATAAGACTTAAAGTTACCCAAAGCATGATTAGATTAAACAAAACATGGAAATATGTGATAATATGTCCCTAATACCTATGTAAAACCATATTATATTCACATAAGACCTCTATAGAAGACCAACATTTTGGAACAAGGAATAACTTGACTAAAATTTCACAATGGTGACACTTTCCTTTAACATGATATAACTTGCCCATAAAAACACCATGAAACATTAAAAAAAGAATTATAATAATTTTATAAGTTATCCAAAATCCTTTGGATTCAACCTCACTAACTATATTATACGTACTTGCCCAAATTGGAGCAAAACCTATAGAGTGCAGGAAACAATGAGCATAAAAACATAATCAACTTATTAGAGATGGATCATAAATAATGGTTGACCAATACTTACACTATTATTATGTAAATAAATTTATCTAATTTTAATACCACCTTCCATAATCATTTAAATTATAACCTCTTCTACTGACCATATTAAGAATAAACTTTCTAGTCACTTATGTGTGTCTAGAAAGGCAAAAAAGTAACATAATGGTTTTAGCTTAAAAATGGAATTTATAGAGCATGTCAAGCATGGAAATAAACTTGAAAAATATTAAAATATGTTCCATGACCTTATACCACGTGTCACCTTCCCTCATGGGCCGTACAAGTGCCAAACTCCCATTTTTTAGTTAATTACTTCATCTTCATTTAGATAACCTACAAGTTTTAGATGAAACTGACATTATTGATAGAGAATATGACTTATTGGATGTTTTATAGGAAATAAGTACACTTGGGAACCTTGAAAACCATGCCACTTTCATTTATGACCCCTAAAAGCCTTCTAAATGACTCAAAGTGACATATAGATTAAAATGACTAAGACCAAGGATAATATAGCATGAAATGACATCAAAATACCAATAACATACCCCATGAAAATTTTTTATACCTATAAAAAATATATAAAATCATATTTTTTCCTATAGGGGTCCAAATTTGACCTTGAAGTCAAATTTGGTCAACAAAATGGTGACTCATGGGGTAGTATGCTTACTATATTAAAGATTAGTAGCTTTATCCTATCATGGGCTAAGGGAGTCAATGAATTATTTAAGGCAACTAGAAAGGAATCAACTAAAACACACAAAATAAACACAACACACCAAACAAACATAAAACAAAGCAAGACACCAACAATACTCACACATATGCATAAGCACTTAGGGAAAACAAGAAAAATAATAGCTATGTACAAGAAGAGAGGTGAAACCTAGTATAAATGTTTGAGATAGATCCCATTTATTAGGATATGAATATCCTCTCCATCTAACTTTGAGATTTGGAAAGAATTGTGTTGCTTGCATTGGGTGATGACATAAACATCACTCCATAAAGCATCAAAGTTTTTTAGGCTTAGCCCTATCTTGATCCCACTTTATAATAATGTCCCCCTCTTGGAAGCTTCTTAGCATAGATTTCCTGTCGAAGTATATCTTTGTTTGATCTTGTTGATACCTCATAGTTTTCATAGCTTGATCCCTTATTTCTTCAAGCTTCATCAACTCACATAACTTGAGCTCTATGCTTTCATTATTCATCAATTCCAATTGGTAAGTAAGAACTAAGGCTATTAACTCAAGTGAAGTAGGTAGTATATATTATCTCCCATAAACAAGTGTATATGGTGAGTTTCTGATGGATCTTTTAGGGATGATTTCATCATCCCAAAGTACTATCTTCAATTTGGAATG
Source organism: Torreya grandis (assembly GCA_037957365.1). Classification (NCBI taxonomy): domain Eukaryota; kingdom Viridiplantae; phylum Streptophyta; class Pinopsida; order Cupressales; family Taxaceae; genus Torreya; species Torreya grandis. The sequence continues at coordinate 1,498,078 of JARHVA010000772.1, read as the reverse complement.
TCAGGTTCTTTGGTTTTCCTCCATTATCCTCTTTGTGATCCTTATTATATTATTATTAGTGGACTCAATGAGTCCATTTCATTTTGGATAATATTTAGAGTAGTATTAAGGTAAATATGATATTTCAAATCCCACTCACTTATCTTCATTCCAAGGAAAGCCAATACATTGTCTAAAATTATTATTGAAGGAGCCCCAAATCTTGTCATTATGCCTTTAGAGAAGTCTAAAACTAAAATTTAATTTACTTCCTTGAGGGATACAACATCCAACCATATTTTAAAGTAATATATGGTAGTCAACACCCACTTGTGAGAAGCACTACAAGGTGGGTTGATTAAGCCTATGGAATATATACCCCATTGCATAAAGGGTTGGTCTACTTGTATTAGATAAAGAGGAAGGGATGCAAGATTTTGGTTTCCATCAAAGAGGGCACATTTATAGCATTTAATTACCCAATCATGACTATACTTAAATAAAATAGGCTAAAAATATCCATCTCTCATAATCTTATTAGCTATGGTTCTTGGAACAAAGTGACCACCAACTGGTCCATCATGAAACTCAAACAATATTTTCTCAACTTGATCTAATTCAACACATCTCAATAGTACACCTGAGAAGTCCTTCCTAAAAAATACTCCATAAATAGGTATATAAGGAATATATTTTAATCTAAAGTACCTTCTTTTGGCTCTATCTATACCTTGTGAACATTCACTAGTTTAAAGAAAAGTGATCATCTCTTGTGTCCAACTCCTCATTGATGAAAATATAGCTGTCATAGGATCATATTGAAGGACTTAAAGAACTTCCTTTTATTCCTTAAAATATAAATCAAGGTTATCACATAATACATTCCCTTTTACTATCTTGGTTATCTTGATTTCTACATCATACTCCATTACTTTTGTGATCCAACCAACCCTTTTTTCATTAAAATCTCTACTTGAAAGGAAGTATTTGATGCTAGGATGAGGTATCAATATATGAATATTTTTATTAGATAATATATGCCTAAACTTATTTAGAATTATAAAAATTTAAATTACTTTCTTCTCTACATAAGTGTATCTTACCTCATTTCCTTCCAATCCTTGACTAAGGAAGGCAATAGGCTGCTGCAAGTTTTCTTCATTTGATTGAGTGAGCATGGTAGAGATTACTTATTTATTTCCAAAAGTGTACAAGTTTAAATCCTTTTATAAATTATGACTTGAAATAGTTGGAGCTTGAGCAATAGCTTACTTGATCCCTTCAAAACTCTCCTTCCTTCTCCTTGACCAAGTAAACACTTCATCTTTCATTAGCATGGAGGTTAAAGGATTGACTAAATTATCAAAATCAAGAATAAAAATTGTTATGAAATTTATTTTTCCAAATAAAATTTGAAAACCTTTCTCGTGTTTGGGAAAAATCAATGCTAAGATTGTACTCACCCTTTCAAGATCTATGGATAGGCCTTTCTTAGAGACAATGTGTCCTAAGAGGTTTTCTTCATGGATAGAAAACACAAAATTCTTGGGATTGAGAGAGATTATAAAATCTCTACATCTCTCAAAAATATTCTTAATATGATTCAAATGATCCTTTGTAACCTTAGATAAAACTATGATATCTTCAAGATACACCAACACTATATCATTTATTAAGCCTTGAAAAGCCATATCCATTGCACGTTGAAATGTTTCACCAGCATTAGACAAACCAAAAGTCATTTTCATATAATCATATATGCCACATTTAGTAGTAAAGTCTATCTTGTATTGGTCTCCTTCTTTCACCAAAGTCTAATTATACCCTAAATATCCATCAAGGAGTGAGAACCTTTCACTACCTATCACAACTTGCAAAATCTACTCAATGGAAGGAAGAGGATAATTATCCTTCAAGGAAACTCTATTAAAATATCTAAATTAAACACATAACCTAATTTCCCCATTTTTATTCCTTATCGAGACTAAGTTTGCCAACCAAGATGAATGCTTAATAGGAAAAATGATCTTAGACTCAATTAAGTTTGTAAGTTCCTTTCTCATGAGAGGCTCAATCTTAGGATTTATTGGCCTTTATCTTCACTTGATAGGCTTATCATTCTCATCTATCTATATGTTATGTTGAGATAAGTTTGGATCAAATCCTTTTAAATCACTAAATTCCCATGCAAAGACATCAAAAAATTCCTTGCATAATTCAATGAAATCATCTCTTTCTTCTCTAGTATATCCTTCTCAAGAGAAAGTAACTTATCTTTGAAGATTTTTACTCTCTCATAGTTTTATTGCTTAGTATACATGCTTACCTTTTCCTTATTCAATTGATCATCATCATTGAACATACTCTCAAGTGTGACTAAGACCTTAGGGAGATTGTTTGTCTTTAATTATACAATCTACTCTCCATATTGCTACTATAGTTTGAATTGATTCTTTGAGGAAAACTTAACCTCCTCTTGAAGAAAAATATCTATTTGTTGGTCACTATCAAACACTTTCCAGTTGGTGACATTATCAGGTATAGAGGGCCTTACAATCACTTTGAGATGAGGTTAGTTCTTATCCTCTCTTATCCCCTTTAGAACATTAAACTCAACTCTAATTATTGTCAACCTATCAGCATGTTTGTTATCCTCTCTTGGTATAGATTTAATGTTAAAGGCTTGGAAATATTCCATAAGATCCCACACTCTATGCTTATAGGAATTAAGAAAATATTTATCAGTCATATTTTGACCTCTCACTTGATTCACAACTAACTCACTATCACCATAAACTTATAAATCTTTCACACCTCTTTTCTTAGCCCACTCAAGGCCATGAATGAGCACCTCATATTTTTCCACATTAAAAGTACAACTAAAGTGAAATCTAAAAGTAGAGTAATACCTTTCCTAATATGGAGACTAACATTTCTCCACCACCTGATCCAACCTTGCTTCTTGATCCATCAAAGAATAGCTACCATAAACCATCCATGTTTTCATTTGGCTTCATCAAATTTGGGATGAAAGAGTCCTCCTCATAAATAAAACACACTCCAAGACCAGATTTCTCTATGAATTTGTAAGGATCATGCTCATAGTGCTCAACTCTCATTCATCTAGATGTATATCAATAAGTCCTTCAAGAGAAGTTGGAAATTGATCCATGTGAAGCTCTTCCTCATCAAGAATAACATAATTTACATTTGCAACTTTAGGCATGTAAGGTTCCAAATTATTGTGATGAATAGGTTTGGATTCAATCTTCACCTTGGTACCATACTTTATTCTAAAAATCATTTATGACCAATTGGCTGCCAAATATTTACCTATCTTGGTTGTAAACTCTCTTGACAAACAAAAAGTAAACTATGGAGGTAAACCTAGAATAAACACATCATGAGGGATGGAAAATTTAGGATAAGAATGTAAAATCAAATTCAAATCCTTAACTACTCCTAAGGTCTTTGTAGGTGACCCATATAATTGTAGAACTCCTTTAGCCATTGGTTCATACTTGAGGCCTAGTTTATCTACTATTGACTTTGGCATAACTGAAGTACTAGCCCCACTATCTATGATGAAATTGTGAACTAAGCAATCACCAATGATAAATTATAGATAAAAATGAGGATTATTATTAATTTTTTCCACTTGTCCATCAATGAGCTAAGTTCCATTCACCAAAACAAAAATTTTAGTCCTATCTACTCCATCTTGTTTACTTAGTCCAAGAAATTATTTTTGAAGGATATCTTTTTGTCTTGATATTGTCAATGAATCCCATAATTAAATATTCATGTGTAGCTTCTTCATTTGTTCTAAAAAATTAATAGAAGGATTGTTCATCTTGAATTTCTCTTTGGAAGCACTAGTAAATCAAAAGGTATACCTTTATTAGTGGAAATAGTAGTCACCTTTGGCATGGAAATTAAGGACTAATCAACAACCAAAGAGTTGAAAACTTAGTGGAATTTTTCTGGGTACTGAATGTAGATGTTCTTTCAACTATAAATATGCCAAGATTAGCACTAATATTAGAAATCTTCTAGGACTTAGAGTCCCATCGAGAAAGTAAAAAAATATTATCACTTGGATTTTCACCCCTTGAGGATATTCCTCATCTCTCCTCATATAAGTTTCATAATGGAAACATCTCACTTGTTTTGGGTAATCAATTTGGTGAGATGAATCACTAGCAGGGCTAGTTCCCTTGATGAACTCTTTCAGACACTTTTTCACTTATCAATTTTGTATGAAAAAGGTTAAGAATACAAAATTAAAAAGATAAAATTTTATTCACCAATATTTAATTTCCTCCAATTAACTAAACCTATACTACTTAAATCAAATCAAAGCTTCTTTTACATAAAACTCACAACTCAAGACAAATTGTTACATCAGTGTTTCATATGCTAGGTTCAAGAGGTATATTCAATTCTTAGGAGGGATAATGAATGATAATTTAAAGAATATAATAATATACCACTTATAAAACTCTCATACACTAAAAAATAACACTAACAAATACTTTCAACAAATTTTCTTCTGCATACTTGGTGGATAATCAAAGACAACATGCTAAAAATACCTTCTTTTACTAGACAAGATCAACAAGATTTGGAGCCAAAATCAATTATGAATCATGTAAGTATGATAATTAACTTTTTTATTGATTCAAGAGTCACTCAAATACAAAATTATATAGGATTTCACCATTAACCAATGGAGGCTATTCAAAAGATCCAATAAAGTCACTACTTATAGCATTTGGGAGAGTGGTAAGACAAGGGAAGTCCAAAAGGTCACAAGGACACTTGTTAAGATAAGAAAAGAGGTTAAATATGCATGAGAAATAAATGTGAAATTTACCATGAAAGTTTAGGATGTATAAGTGTCTAAACAAGGCAAGAAACTCTTATAAATTGGCATGAAATTCCTTATGTTATGTCAAAAAAATGCCTTCATGATTTAATCCGATTTGAACATCCCAAACCTTACTAGGGATAGTTATGATGATTGTAATTAGAGGTAAGGGTTTCATACATTATTTCTCATGAATTTTTTTCATTCCTATTCATCTATAAACCTATATAAATGAGCCATCACCATTTGTAGTCTAGAAAAACTCCTCTTTCATACACTTTGCACACTTGGCTTCCAAAAGGTATCAATTTGCCAGGAAAAATCATATAAGGTAATTTATGATAATTTTCAAGATCCTCCATGTCCTTATAGACATTAGTCACACCTTAAAAGGACATCCATTTAAAGTTTTCATACTTCTCATCATCATGTTCACAATGCCAATTTTGATTGGCTGAGATGAGAGCTATTGTTTGAACACTTAGGAGTTTTTCCAAAGCATGAAATGAACATAGTGAGTTATTAAAAGTATATAGACTCATTCCAAACTTGATTTCATATCTTGAATGTTTTTAGATCCTATAAAATACAAAAAAATATCAAAAATACCTTGTGTTTCACTCCATCTATACAATTTCATACAAATAATCCTTATGGGGAGTATCTTGATAGAGTCTTATATAACCTTAAATCATAATTCTAGAAAAAAATTCCATTATATTATATTTCCAACTTCATTTCCTTCATTAGTTTTTGACTAAGGGTTTATAAGGGTTTTAGGTAGTTTCCACTCTTAATATTTGTTCATAAAGACCTGATGTTAAAGTTACAAAAAATATAATGAGAGCAAAGTTATAGACCCCTTTTAACCCCTATAAACTTACCTATTCTCCATGAAAATCTTGATGAAATATGTGAGCATTTTAAATCACCTTATCAAGCTTGTTATCATAGTTTATGCATGCTTAGACTATCTCTAAGCTAAAAGTAGCTTTCCTAGGGGTTTATCTACATACCAAAATCTTATAAATGTATAAATTCATCCCATGAGCATGTTATAAATATCTAAAAACTCACCAAGAATGAGAAGTAAATTTGGACCACCAATTGGCTCTAGGTCACTCCAAGGCCTGAAAGGCTTAACATGCACCCTAATAGTTTTGGATTTTTGGATTGATATCTCATGTTTGGGCTTGTTTATCATGATTTTTCATACCTAATTAAATCTCACAAATTCATAACAAAACCTTAAAATCACTCCTTTTCATTTCTTCCTCTCATTCACTAACTAGGCCTAATTGTAGCTCATTTGGTTGAGCTATGTGCAAGAGTGTTTTGGTCATTTTGAGAGTTCTGAGATTGAGTTAGTGTTTCCTAGAAATTATTAACATTTTATACACCTCATAATATGTTTCTTTAGTTTACCCATTCTTTCCATAGATTGTGTTACCCTTTTTGGCTTCATTTGCTTGTTTTGCCAAAACCTTAATTTTCTTGACTAGCTGATCTCTAAGACAAAATAGTGAGACATATCCCTCTATTTCAAGTCAAAGTGAATATTTTATGAGTTTTATTAGGTCATAGTTAATATTTTTACTAAATTTATAAGCTATATTCATCCATTTAGGCACCTAACCAACTCAAGTTGCCCAAAAAAGGCCTCAAAAAGGAATGTTTTCTTGCATTTTTCACTTCCACCTAAGAATGACCTCTCAAAGTATAAAACCAATGTGATTAATTTTATTAAAAATTCTTTCCAAATTTAAAACATGCTAAATAATATCTTGGAATTCAACAAAAACCAATATTATCCCTTAGATTCTTCATCCTTACCCATTGAGCAACATGGGTCTCCAAGTGCAACTATACAAACTACTACCTTTGGGCTAGTAGGAAGAGAAAATGGTCATATTGAAAGGAGTCATATAGTATGTTTAAAAAAATTATTAATCAATCATGAAAAAATTATAATTTGTTTTCAAACCCTCTCCCTCTTCCTTAGCATACTTATCTCTTTAACTTTATTAAGACTATGTACTCGATTGTAGGTGCACATAGGACCTTAAGGAGTATATGCAATCTTATTTCACATTGTTTGGAGCTTATAGAGATAATCATGGTCCTAATGAAGGTGATAATAAGATTTTTTCATCATTACAACTCTCCCTATACCTTTTACATGCACCTTGATCTTACCAATTGAGTTCTTTCTCATAACTATGATACCCTACCTTTTTTTATTCTTGTAAGAGCATATGAGCTGTAATTGAGCTTGGTCATGGTGTGTAAAGCCCCTATTTGAATACTTTAGGTCAAAAAATTTATGTTCATACCTGAATTCACATTGGATTCTCTAAAACACCACCAAGACACCTTGTTTAGGTCATTGTTTCCATACACAGTCATAAGTGCACATTTCCTTGAGAAGAGACACCTATAGTTATCCATGAAGCTTAAAACACTGTACACCAATATCATAACAATGACCTTCATGATATTTTGTACAGAATTAATTCAATGGTATAATTTTATTTATGTTATAATTCTTTATTTTCTATTGGGATGTCAATTATCATTCAAACCTTAAATCCTGTCGATATGAATGCAAAGCTTTAGTGCTTTTAAAGGCATCTTTGAGGTTTTCATTTTATCTTCCACTAACTTTCTAACCTCCATCTTTGGCATAGATATTGTCAATACTAGAGGCTAAAAATTTGACCTATTTATATGTTTCAAAATTCATTCCAATCATGTTATAATATATTCAAAACATGCCCCTGGACCTCTATTTTCACTTTTTTACAAAACCTTCCCTAGACTCAGTCCTTGCCTCCTCTAAGATGTTTACCTTTCCATTTGTCCATTAAAAACCTCAAGTAGGTCTGTAATGGTCAACTAACATGCTATGATTTGAAAAGGACCTTACCATGCTCCAAATATCCCATTTAAAGACCTTCAAAGATCTATGGTACCACTTGTAGGTGGTCATTCTTACACATAGGTAGTAAAGAAGACTTGGGTAGCATACAAGACACTTATGCATATGAAAAATTTATATGCCTCACCAAATATTCAATTTCACCTTTTTTCACTCTAATATTTTGACAAAACAATCAAACTCTCCATCTCAACATGGCATCATCAAGGGGTTCTTGTAAGTGTGTGTGTCATGTATACAAACAATGAACTTGGAATGGAGTAGGATATGTTGATGAATGACCTCATAAACAAATAAAAATCATTATAAATCATTAAAATGCATGATTTTAATTTAGGGGACTCAATTAAAATCTTCATAACATCTATTCTAACATGAAAACCTCTTGAAAACATCTATAATAGAGTAGGTAGGGTGTCTAATGACTAGATTATGTTATGCATGAGCTTGAAACCAACCTTAAATCTTATTGAAAATATAAATTAACTCTCTCTATATCCTAATGAATTTAAAAAATTGATACACCCTGATTACCATTTCATGAATAAGCTAAACAAGCTCTATACATGTGACTGCAAGTGAGATTGAGTGAAGAGTTGACTATGAGGAATAATAAGACTTAAAGTTACCGAAAGCATGATAAGATGAAAAAAACATGGAAAGAGGTGATAATATGTCCCTAATAACTATGTAACACCATATTATATTCACATGAGACCTTTGTAGAAGACCAACATTCTAGAACAAGGAAGAACTTGACTAAAATTTCACAATGGTGACACCTTCCTACAACATGAGTCAAATTGCCCATAAAACACCATGAAACATGAAAAAAACATGAAAATAATTTGATAATTTATCCTACATCCTTTGGATTGAACCTCACCAACTATATTATTCGTACTTGCCCAAATTTGAGAAAAACCTATAGGGTGTAGGAAACAAGGAGCATAAAAACATAATCAACTTATTAGATATGGACCATAAAGCATGGTCGATCAATTCTTGTAATATTGTTATGGAAATGAATTTATCTGAGTTTAGTACTATCTTCCAAAATCATTTGAAATGGAACCTCTTCTACCGATTATACTAAGCACAAACTTACTAGTAACTTATGTGTGTCTAAAAAGGAAAAGGAGTAGAATGGTCTTAGATCAAAAATGACACTTTTAGAGCATGTCAAGAATGGAAATGAACTTTATGAATATGAATAGATGTTCCATGAACTTATACCACATGTCACCTTACCTCATGGGTCGTACAAGTGGTAAACTCCCCTTTTTTAGTTGATTACTTGATCTTTAGTTAGACATTTGTTGATGATTCTAAATGAACCACAAGTTCTTTCTAGTGTTTAAAGACCACTTATCATTTTATAATCTAAATATTCAAATCATGAGTTGTAGGTACTTGGAAATTGAGATGCCTGTGGTGGAAATAGTGGCAAAGCAACATGAACTATTCCATAATACTTATAAATTTTGATGGTAGGGGGCCATCTTAGTACCTTTCTTTAAAAGTTTGGATAAAATGACCCAGATCTATAATACTAACTAGAATAAAATGGTTATGAAAAATGTATTTAAGCTAATATGATTTGTTTAACAAGAAGCAAAAGGGAAGGTGGGGTAAGAAATAAACAATGATTGTTGATCTGTATTATGAACATATTGATAAGACTTCAATATTTTTTGAGCATGATCTTAACCATAATGTAGTGTAATGCAGTCTAAGATCACATTTCACTACAAGCTAGACCCAATTCAAAAGGAGGAATGATAATACAATTAAAATTTAATTTTCTTTAGGATTTTACACTACACTTAGATAGTTAAAGCACATCTCTGTTTTTGAGTAAATGAAATGAAGTAAATTCAATTCTTTCAACTAACCTAGCATACATAAGTTAAAAAACTTATAATTAATAATCTTTCTCAATATTTATTGATACCATTCATATTCAAAAAAAGAAAAAAATTGAGAGACTTAGCAATTTAAACATGCCAAAACCACACAATTCTTATAGAATTCTTTGATCTCTTGTATTAATTACTCAAAATTATACAAATATCTTGATGCCTTTCCCCTTTAAAAATGGTAATATATTCCATTTTATATCAATCCAGGTAATATACCATTCATTTTTATAGTTACAGGTGTACAAAATATAGTTGTCTTTGTTACAACTATAATACAAGTATATTTTACAATCTTACTGACCTAGAGGTAATCATGCTAACAAACTAGCGTGTGATTTTACAAAATGAATGGGTTGCCTTGATGGCCAACCATAATTAAGATTCTAGATGTGGGTCCCTTTGCTAATGTAGGATGATCATGGCCTTTGTGTGTTGTTCATCCCCTAGGCCTAAATCTATAGCTAGCCTAGTGATGAACTCATCTTCTTGGTTTGCCAGCTCATCAAAATCTTTATCATTCCTAGACAAGGCTTTTTGGATGCTCCTAGCTTCATTGATTCTCTCCCCTGCATTGAAGATCATGTTCAAAAAAAAATTATTATCCCTTCTTGATTTTCCTTGACCCTTGCCTTTGATTTCTTAAGTCACCAAGGTGGCTTTGTGAAGGAATTCTTCATAAGTTATAATCTCCAGGGTAGTAGTCTATGCATGATCCTCAAGCATGGTGCCTAAGAGATTTTTAATTCTGCCAATGATCTCTTTTTATTATTTTATGATCTCCTCAACATTGACATTCCAATCGTTTAAATCCTAAAGTTTGTCTCCCATAATACCCAATATGGCACTTAAGTGCCCCAAACCAATAGCCTTGAAGTTTGGGATTTACTTCTTAATCTAGATATCAAAGAGCTGAGCAATTTTATATTTAGAGGCTTACCATTAAGTAGCTAGTTCCCTAGATAAGGTAGCTTGATCTTGAATGGCCTTTGCCTTGACTTCATGGACTTGAATTCCTTGAACATGTCATAAAATAACCCATCCAACATATTGATCATGGAGTCTGGGACTGAGAGAATAACTTGAGTCTACAAATTTTCTTTTTTTTTTCCTTCAAGTTATTAATTATTTGCATTAATCCTTGGACACCATCTCTAGCCTATTGAGATTGAGCCTCAATTAAACTTACCACCTCCTCCTCATGGGTGGGATCTTCATCAATTTATTTCCCTCCAATAAGGGTTAACCTTATGAATGGCTGCACCTTTTAAAATGTGAACTCTTCCTTGCCCACCATGTCTACCCTCATTATGGTCCTCTCCAAGGCTACTATGTCTAGGTTAAATTGTACCTTAACATCTGGTTCCTTGAATTTTGGAGACTCTATCACCTCCACACTTGTACTCTCAGAGGCTCCTAAGGTGCTAATTCTCTATTTCTCTTGAATATGCTGAATTAGCAATCTTCTCTCTTCCTATTTTTTCACTATATCTTTGATCCATGGCTTGATATTATCATCCTCAGTTACGCCAATATGTGTCAAGGCTTAAGGAAGGGAGAGGGACGGGATCTTTTGTAGCTTTCCATAGACAAACTAATTAGGGATGACTGGTCCATAAATTGTATTTTTATCACTAAAAAGATTGATTTCACTAGTGAGATGAGTGACGGTCAACCTAGGCCTTTTTCTTAGAGCCACAAGCACCAAGGCCAATTCTGCCTTCCTCTTTTCCCCATCTAGTGGGATCAATTCTTTACTTTCTTCACCATAGGGATCCTCCTCCCTATTAGAACCATATGTAGTTGTTATGTCAATAAGGGTACCTTCTAATGTTTCTCCTTATTTAAGGGCAACCATGCTAATGAATTCCACTAGGTAAGAAGGTCTTTGTGGGAGTGTTGAAGGTGCAGGGCCTTCTCCAAGTCTCTCCTCTATCTTTGGTTCTTTAGCCACAACTTTGCCTTTTCCTTTGATATCTTGAGGTTGTTTAACTTGGGCTTGTCTTATTGGTTTTGTTTGTTGAGGATCAGATGACTGTCTCTCAATAAGTGTCTTTTGATGAACAAACCTAGATGGACTAGGCATCAAGTGATAATGTAAAGGGTGTAGTTACCATCTTTCTCCTAAGGGATTGTTATCCCTAACTAACCTATGCTCTAATTGATGTTGTGACCTCCAATTATAGAAATTACTTCTTCAAAATTCTTGGCTCTGATGTAGATGTCATCACCTATACCTAATTGATGTCCATATTAAATCTTTGGCACCTTCCTATCCTAGATGTGGTTGATTACCCTATTCCTAGGGTCCCACATTTTGAGGTCATCCAACTGAAAATCAATGGAATGGCTATGAACCACCATGACTTCTAGTTGCTTCCAATCCCTGATTATGACTTTGTTGATGTCCAATGGGAAGGGATGGGCTTGAGCTTTCTTATTTTATTTACATGTCATATTTACACCTTAAATAATCTAAGAGGTAATCTCTTGTTTGGAAAGCTTGTTGGGGGCATGAATTGGTAATCTATAGGGATGAGTCAGGATCCCTTATACCCTTATCACAGTGTAATCTAGGTAGTACCACACATCCCCCATGGTTTCCATTTGTTTCTTAATGAGAGGATGTAGTCTTGGCATAGGGATGCCTATGATTACCTCATAAATGGCTGGGAAAACACCATCACAAATAAATTTCATGTGGTTTGTACTTGAATCTATGTAATTTAGAATAATGGTGGGAGATTGTGATCCTACCATTAGGGAACCATTTTCTTATGCCAAGGAAGGTCACAGTGGCTAGGATGGAATACAAGAGATAAGACATCATATAAAAATGCTTGGAGGTCCTTCTTTTAATGGTCATGAATTTCTTGGCTAGGAAAAAGCTTATCAGGTCTCCCATAAGAGGGGTCAATTTCTCTCTTAGCATAAAGTGGACATAAGATACGTAGAATTTATTCACATAAGTAGTGGAAGGGAACCAAGGGCTCTATTTATCAAGGTCATGGCTATCATAATGCCCTCTTTAAATTATAAAATAGAAATTTTTCCATTAAGGGATCTGAAAACATGAGATCCTTAGATTAACTAGGGTGTGAGGATCGAATCAAGGTCCTGGGTGTTAGTCCAATCTCTCATGGATGGGAGCTCAAGATGGGGTAAGGAAAGCTTGTAATAGGTTTCAAAGGTCATGGGGTCCATACAAACAACCCTTTTTTTGCTTTCATATCTAATAATCCACTCCCCATATATTCTACAATTCATGAAAATATGAGAAAGGATATCGATACAATGCATTACATCTTATTTTGTTGTTGCATGGTGAAGGCCTATCATCTAAATTAAAACTATATCATTGTATCTTTGATGCATAGTAGCATTTATCCTCTCCTCTTGAGAGATGGGATACAATTATTCCATGAGGAAGAATAATTCTAACTAGTTCCTGACTCCATAGACATTTAGGGCCACCAAGTCTAGCTCTGTATCCTTGAAAACCCTTCCTTCATTATCAGAGGCCAAATAGAGCTGAGCTTCCATCTGCAATTATTATCTACCTACCACCATTGATGATATATAATTGTTCTGATAAGATTACAAAATATTTCACTAAGGCTCTTGTTTCTCAAAGCTTAGTTACACTATCTTGACCAAGTGAACTTAATTGAGTCAACTTGAATCCTCTTTATAGAGGGTTTAGGGTTTTAAGATTTAATGGTAGATTTATTCAGGCCTTAACTTCATACATGCCTTAGATTCGATGGGACCCTTTTCTTCATGCCTTTATGTTTTTGATCTCATAAGATCTTTTATTTTTTCCTTTTATGCCTACATGGAGTCCATATGGCAGTATTTTAGACTTTCATGAAATTTTTCATAATTTCCCCTCATATACTAGTCATTGGTTTTTAAAAGCCTCCTTTATTTAACTCATTGGATCAAGATCTTAGGTTTAATGTGATTCATTGATCTAAATCTGAGTTCTTTCACTCCCATTGGCTCATTGATCCTTAGGCTCATGGTTATGACACTTGGCACTCTCGCAGATCTTTTTTTGTTACATATCTTTGTCAATTACTATCTTGGTCACACATTGGCCATGTGTTGAGATCACAGAACTTTAAAATTTCATCAAGATCCTTACACCATTGGATCAAATCTAGTGAGTAATTGATCATTGTTGATCTTTGTGGGACTCTTTTATTGAGTAGAGGTCCTCTCTGTTGTTGGATCAAATATAACAAGTGATCACCATTGATCTTCATGGTGAACTTGATCATTAATTGAACACCTTTATTAAGTGGGTCCCTTTATTTTTATTCTTTTGATTAGTAAGTCTCCATGCATCCATCCCTCAAGGGTTTATGTACCTTTTGAATTTTCTCCTTATGCCTTGCACTATTAGATCAAATCTGGTGAGCGAGCAATTTTCATTGATCCTTTTATGATGCATATTACTTAAGTAGGAGATTTTTTATTAATACAATCCATTTGATAATTTTTTGGTGAGTGAAAAATCACCATTGGATCCTATAAAGGACATGATGAATAACCATTAGGCCCAATGATATAAATATTTAGGATAGATTATTAAGACTAAGGTCAATATTAAATATCAGGGCCTTAATATTAATAACCTAGTCTAAGTTAGGTGACTTAAAAAAGACTACATAAAGCATGTTAATTTAGGTCTAAGGTAAAGGAAAGGGGATAGGAATGGATAAAGGCTTAGGTCATGCTAAAAAACATGATAAACCCTTTTTTTAACTAATTTATTCAATCATTCCTACTGACTTGGCTCCCACCAATATTTGAATTTAAACTGAAGGCTACCTAGGGTTTATAAACATCAAACCCTAGACCTTCCAAGGAACTTGCAATAACTTAAGTAACTTATATTATCTAGGTTAGCTCAGAACAATAGGTTTGCAAAATACATAAATGTGCTTCATTTATAAATGGATGATCTTCAAATTATTTCAAAAGGGACCTCAATGTTCAGATATTTCAAACTTGGATACATAGGTCTCTCAATGGTCCCAAATTTTTAAATGAGTGGGGTATGTTGGTCCCAAAAAATGGTGACTTCTAGGGGAAACATAGAAATATGTTATAACTTCTAGACTCTGAGTTTACATAAACATTGAGGTCACCATTCTATTTGACCTAAGAAAATACCATCTAGATCTAATTGTGTTTGGAACGAACCTTGCACTATAGATTTAAGGTTAAACATCAAGACATACTTGAGCTATGTGTGTGCTTTGAATCCACTTACTAATTGTCATAAGACTCAATAATTATTCCTTAGATTTCTTCCCTTAATAATTTACGTTGACCTAGGTGTATTGAACATTTTTTATTTTTTGAATCATGGGTTGGCTTAGAGAAGGCTTGGGCATTGCTCTATTTCCAGCTAGGCTTCCATAACCTTGATAGAGATACTTTTGGTTCAACTCATTACCTTTTTCTACTTCTAACCAGGTATTAATAGCCCTGATGGAGGTTACCTAAATCACCTTATGAAAGCTTCAATTTTTCCATATATTCCTATAATATTTTTTGTATTTTTAGATATTTATGCTTTCAGTAAGGTTGGGAACCAAGTTTGCTAGGTTTATGATTTGGTCAAACATTTGATTTTGTAAGTATCACTCAAGGCTATAAATCTTATCCTATGCAATGATGTTGATTAATTTTTAGCTATTGGAATGTTGTTGATAATTTAGGTCTCAAATCCTAAGTACAAATATTCTTAAAGCCAATGGATCTAGGGTCATGACTTAAATCTTATAGAATGACTTACTCTCTATCTGTTTGTGCTCAGCTTCTCAAAGTTGTATCATGATGTTTGTTTCCAAGACTAGGGTTTCTTTTACATGGGGTTCATAGTTTCTCTTTAGGATTAGGGCCATTTTGAGTATATTTCATAATTTCCAAGCTTTAGGGATGACTCCAAAATACTCTGAGATCAAGGGAAAACCACAGTACAAGCAACACATAATAGAAAGCAAGAGTAAGAAAAATAAAGGAACTAAACAAATATGAACAAACTTATATACAAACTAAGGACAAGAAAGAAAATATGCATAAAACAAACTAATTAGCCTACCTACTCTAATCTAATCTCCTTACACCTTACTCCATAAAGACCCTAGGAAGGGTAGTAGAGAAGTAATGTTTGATGTATTTCCTGTTAGTAGGCAATGTGAACTTTACCCCTTGTAAATCTTTGAGCTTGAAGGTGTTATTCCCCAATGTTTCACTAATCTGATATGTGTCAATCTATAAGGGTGTGAATTTGACATGCTTTCCTTTGGGTTTAGATGATTTATCCCAAAGTAAGACTAAGTCTCCCTACCTAAACACCTTGATCTTAGACCTTTTATCAAACCATCTTTTTACTATGGCTTGGTGTCTACTAAAATCAGCAAAAGTATTTTCCCTATCATCTTTCATTTGGATGAGTTCTAATACCCTGGAATTTTTGTATTCTTAACTATCCTCCATGTATTCTTGCATGAACCTATATGTAGGAAATTTGAGGGTGATGGGGAAGATGGGCTCCAGTCCATACACCAACATGAATGGTGAAGATTTTAAATCTTTCTTACTTCTTATTTTGTCATCCTAGAGTGTAAAATTGAGCAACTTGTGCCAAGTTCTAGGCTTGTCTTCAACAGAATTCTTGATTAAATTCATCAAGTTCTTATTTGTAGACTCTGAAACACCATTTCCTCAAGGATAGTGATTGGAAGCAAACTTAAGGGTGATCCCATTATTGTAGGCCCATTTAGTCATCTCAATTAAAATGAATGTGGATCCATTATCACATATTAGAGAGATCATGGTCCCAAATCTAGTATATATGCTTTCTTCTAAGAAGCTAAACACCTCCTCCATTCTACATTTCTTGGTAGCTACTACTTCTATCCACCTAGTGTAGTAATTATGGTAGTTAAGACATACTTATGTCCATTGGATGAGTTAGGGTTGATCACTCCAAAGAATTTTAGACCCCACTATGTGAATGGCTTGTTGATCATGACTAGTCATAGAGGCATGGCTACTTTTGGCTCTTTGGTACTAAAAATTTAGCAAGAGTGACATTCTCTTGCATGCTTTTGGGCATATTTGAAGATAGTAGGCTAATAGTAACCAGATCTTAATATATTTTGGGAAGTATTCCTTCTAGAGGGATGTCTAATACCTAGCTTTTCATGGAAGGTGGCCATAATTTGAGTGGCTCCTTATTATGAGACACACCTTAGGTGGATCCCCTCTAAGTTCCTCATGTACAATACCCCATCCTTGATAAGGTAGTGAGATACCTTAAGCCTTAAGTCCCTCTTTTATTCCATGGATAAGCCTAGAGGATAAACACCATTGATCAAAAAATGTATTATTGAATCATACCATTCACTATTTTAAAAACTTTGCTAGTTTACTTACATGATACTTAGCCTAGGGATACCATTGGCAATAATTTAGATCAAACCTTGGCACCATACCATATTTGATATCTTCATTACCAAGTCATATTCTTATAGAGCTAACATCCACTTAACTCTACATTCTCCCAACTCATTTTGACTCAACATAAGTTTGGTAGCAAGGTCAGGTAGGATGGCATGCACCTTATTTCTAAGGATGTAGTGTCTAAAATTCCTTAATACATTTACTAGTGCATATGCTTGCTTATCAATCATATAATAGTTTAGCTCAACATTTTTGAAATTGGTACTCATAAAAGCTATTGTGTGATCACACTCATCAACTTTATAAGTCAATACAATAGCCATAGTATGATCAGATGCAAAAGAGTAAAGATAGAAATCCTCTGAGAAATCATGACTTATAAGCAATGCGGATTAGCTAATGGATTATTTGATCTCATTTAATGCCTTCTTAGATTCTTCATTCCAAATCACCTTGGCATATTTCTTAATCATGTCATTTAGTGGCTTGATATTTTCTACAAAACCAAAAATAAATTTTCTTACAAAAATTATTTTGCCAAAGAATGACTATAGTTCCTTCCTACTATTTGGGAGCTCAATTATAGATATGGCCTCCACTCTTTTAAGGTCTATGGAGATGACATTTTTGGTTATAATGTTCCCTAATAGTTTTCATTTAGTTTTACAAAATATGCTTTTCTTAGGGTTTAAGGAAATGCCATACCTTCTACATCTTTCAAAAACTTGTTATAGGTACATGAAATGCTCTTCATTATTTATAGAAAAAAATGTTAGATCATCCATGTAAATGATGATACACTTACCAATAAATCCTTGGAAGGCATGATCCATAGCATGGCTCCTACATTGTGTTGACACAGTGGATTGCACCCTTGATAGGAGGCTGAGCTCCTGCCTTCCACGTGCAACAATGGAAACTCCCCTCTTGCCTATGGGTATGGTAAAACTAGGGGAAGACTCTCTAGATAAGGGTTAGCTCCCTTTGATGTATATTTTAAGTCATGGATTTCATACTACTAAAAATGGGGGGGGGGGTGAAAAGGTAGAAGGATGCTGAAAATAGAACCTAAACCTAAACTGAAAGGTGATACACCAAAAAAGTTGATCTACTTAGCTTGGACCTACACTTTTCACCAAGAAAAAGCTAACATACACTTCATCTGATGTGGGAAACTCTTTTTGTGTTAGTGAGTCAGGGGTCCATAGAGATACAGGGAGGAAGAACTAACAGAGGTGTTTTGAGACACACTTTGGCAGCCTATTCACATATGCCTATACTCTGCTAGGGACACTTCTAGCTAACCTACAAAAGGAAAACTCACAATGCATTAGACATGCTGAAATCATCCTATGAAAGAATAAAGGAAAATGAATTAACACAAAACAAAAGCATAGACACATACAAAAGTACAAACTCAGAATGGAGGTAAAAACTACTATGTCTTGATTCAAGGTAAAATCTGGTAGAGTTCTGCCTTATAAACCCAAAGATTTTTTTGGGCAGAGCTTTGCCTTGTAGGCTAAGAGGATCCTTCTCAAAATGAGAATTTTACAATATACAGAGAGAAGAGGAAAAGACTTTGGCACTTTTTGGAAAAGACTTTGGCATCCTTCTTACAAGTGGCCCATGTGTGTTGAGAGCATTAGGAAGAGGAAACCGCTTGATAGATAATGTTGTGTCAGCTCTTGCTTTGACTTTGGCATTCAATCATTAATGTGAAAGCATGGGCCGCACCTCTTTTCTACAAATAGACTACTCCCTTTAGATATTCACACAGTTTGTCTACTTATAAATTCAAAGTGGAGAAAATAGGGAACACTATTCACTGTTCATGCCCCTTGATGACCACTTGGTAGGTATTGTTCCAACCACTGGAGTAACTCCTTCCCCTTTGCCACCTAGGCTATTTTGTCTATTTCTGCACTTTGTCTCTTCCTAGTTTTGTCTTCTCTATCTCCTTTAACCCTCAGGGGATATCTTCTTGGTGGGTCACTGAGTTCACTCATGGCCTATCCTTAAGCAGTTTTCAAAATCAATAGCTATTTCACTGCCTTAAATTTGACACCTGTGCACCCATCATTGGGCGTTTGAACTTCCAATGGCTAGTTCACCATGCTTGATTTTGATGTCTTTGGGCTCATCACCCCTTTGAATTTCCTCAACCTTTTCCTTTCCTTCAACTTTTTCTCTGGTCAGGATTTTGTTTTAGCCATTTCTCCCACAGACAAAATGTCTGCAAGAACTATCTTGATCACTTTTGGCCTTTGAAATTCTCTTCGATCAGGCTTTTGTCTCAGCCATTCTTCCCAAATTTCTTTAGACTTTTTGTCTGAAATAAATCTTTTTCTGTCTCTATCTTTCCCTTAAGTCCTTTTTTGTGGGATTTTCTCATTCGTAGCTTTTCTGAATTTCTTCAAACTTTTTGTCCAAAGGAATTATGTCTTTGTTTTTTCCTTCGACTACCTTCGAAAAGTGCCCTTTGAGAAATCTATTTCGGCACTGTAACTGACCAAGTGCCCTCTGTAAGGGCTAGTCGCTTGAGTCTGTCCTTATTTCAAAAGAATTATAAGGCACCTGACCCTTTTGCAAAGGTCTTGATTTGGTTTTCTTACCTTCCTAAAGGGTAGGTGCCCTTCGGGAATGTTGAAAATGACCCTTTCGAAGGGTAATTCTTTTGCCCTACTTGTTTAAATAGACTTTTGGATTCTCTGGAGTATTCCTTTAAACAAAAGTTTGAAGGAAATACTTCCTTTTACTTATAGGCTCCCTTTTGAAAAGTTCCTTTGGATTTTATTTTTCCATAGTCCTTTTTCTGAAGGAAAAATATGACTCTTTCAAACGTTGAACTAGTTCATCTTCTGTTGAAAGAACTTCCTGCAGAGTCCATAGAAATGCCTATAGAGTCTATAGAAACACTTGTAGAGTCCATACAAATGCCTATAGAGTTCATAGAAATACCTGTAGAGTCCATAGAAATGCTTGTAGAGTCCATAGAAAAGCCTATAGAGTTTGTAGGAAAGCCTATAGAGTCTGTAGAAATGCCTGCAGAGTTCGTAGAAATCATGCCTGTAGAGTCCATAGAAATCAAACTTGTGCAAAATCAAAAAAATGAACTGGCTCAAAATAGTAGGGAAAGAAGGGGACCAAATTTAGCATGTTGGACCAAAAATGGTCAACAAATTGGTGACTCCCATGGGAAGCATGCCTGCTATGCTTAGAAACTAGTTGCCTTAAAATCCATTAGGCATGGAGTCAGATGCAGCTTTGAAAGAAGGTTAACAATAGCCTTGAGAGATCTAAGAATCAATCATGAGCTTTTACCCCAGACACAAGGGAAAACAAACACAAGGCTAAAAACACTACTTGTGCAAACAATACTTAGGGAAAATAGGAAAAGAAACTGAAAGCAAACTACTATATATAGCTAACCAGGTATATTTGCCTCCCTCTTAGATCAAAGGGAAAATTTCTTAAGTCCCCTTATTGGCAAGGAAAATTATGGTGCCAGACAAGTGGTTGAATGGAATGGAGACTTGGTGACCTGCTCCTCTTGCCTAACACCTTGGTTGGCTCATCTTCAAATGAATTAAGGGCAAACATGCTTCCAACACATATGTATCCTTCTTGTTCTTGGAAGCTTGCATCCTGTTGGTTCTTCATGTTGGTGTATTTCATCAAGAAATTGATGGCCATTGGCTCATCACCATAAGCCCTTTGATATGCACAGTCCCTTTGCAATGCAACATGGTTTGACCTGTTCCCTTCTATTTCATTAAAGATCCTATCAAACTCATCCTCTACTCCTTCATGGATTTCTTGAAGAAGGGTGACTATTGTGATGTCTAAAATGGAATCACAAACTAATTGTTCATCCCACAAAACATCACCCTTTTGTTTAAAGCTCTCTTCTTCAAGGCTTTCCTCAAGATGGACAAGCCTCTCCTTTTCCTACTCAAGGATCAAAGTCCCTAGTTATTCAAAGACATCCATTTGATCCTCCTTCTCAGGCTCCTCAGCATAGTCATCCTCCTCATTGAAGCAACAAGGAAGATCATCAAACAAGGGAGGAGAGAGGTCATCATGCTTACATTCCTCTTCATATTGTTGGAACATCTACATGTATGCATGCCCTGTGTCTTCTCCATTACTAATGCTATCTTTAGAAGGAGCATCCATGATGATTTCCTCCTCATTATTGCTTGTGATAGCCTCCTGGATAGATGCAAATTGGATCTTCTACTCTTCACTCACCTCCTACAAAACAAGTTCCTCTTTGAGAAGGGATGAAGTGGAAGGCTGATGATTAAAACCATGTGGAAGAGGAGGTAGTCCTTGAGCTAGAATCGAATGATTTTTATCTTTTCATTTGGCCAACACTTCATCTATATCAGGTGTTACCTGATAGCTCTCTTGGAGGTGTGTAGATGGGGTGTGTTCAAATATGGAAAATGATGCATCCATCACATGTTGGATGAAGAATCTTGCTCTGGACTCTAACTTTACAATTCTTCTAGCTAGATCTTCTTAAAAGAGCCTTTCTTGGAGGTCATAATCATCATCATGATGAGTAGGAACAGCTTCATCTTCTTTGAGGTTTTGAGCAAAACCTTTCTCCTCCTCCTTCCTACCCCAAGATTCCACTGTTTGCTTCCAACTCATAACCTTAAGATTGGAATTTTCCCTTTGTGAATAGGCAACAACTTTTTTTTCTTTAAGGTCCTAAAATGGTTCATGATTTTACCTCTTCCAAATTGGAATCTGGAGATCATATTGAGAAACCTGAGGAAGTTGGGGAAGGTTAGGAAGGGTCTGCTGATGTACAAGAGAGCTACTTCAAGAGAGATGAGCTGGTTCATGGTATTCCCTTTAAAGGAGGATTTGCAATCTAAGGTATTGAGAATATTCATCTCCATGGGGGGTTGCTCTAGTTCCCTTTGATGTTTGAAGGCTAGGTGCATGGGGTTAAGAGTAGGATTGATTGATGCATCAGATGAGCTAGAATGAGCAAGTGCTATTTGATAGAAAGGATTTGGTGCACAAGAGGGGGATTTATTTAGAATAGGAGGGGGCACATAAGGTTGACTACCTTGAATGAATGGACTCTTCCATTTTGCTACCTCCTCCTCCATGGATTACAAGGCTTGAGCTTGCCTGAACAAACACTCCTCTTTGTACATCAGCTCTTGCTGATATCTATACCACTCATCTAATCTATCTATTTTCACCACCTGTTAGGGTGTGGAGCTAAAAAGCTTCACCAAGGAGCATACTAAAATAGGTTCAGGTTTACACAGTCACCGGCGTCAGTCAGGAGTGACCGACGTTGGTCAGGTGTAGTTGTAGAGGCATCGACGTCGGCAGTGGGTCGGCCGGTGATAGTCACAGGCGAACAAGTAGGAACTGACGTCAGTTACCTGTGCATCCAGAAAGTGATTTCTGAGGATAGAAGCAAGTGTTTGTATGATGAGTTTGAGTTGTAGTCTTAAGTTCACATTTCTATTATTGGCAAGATTGTTTTTAGAGCCCTTGTTCAAGTGGTTTAACTATTTGTTGTAAGAGCATGCTCAAGTTTCCTAATTCTATATGTAGGAAAGATCTTCTTAGCTATTGTGTGAGTATGAGTAGAACATTGTGAATGTTTAAAGGATAGTACAGAGTTGTAATCAATCCAGGTTGTTGGAATTGATTGTACTTGAGAGAGAGAGCTCTTAAGGAATAGAGATCTAGTGAGAGATCTTGTGTGCATCTGAGAGAGGTGTGGAAGAAAGAAGTTTCTTCAATTGTATTCCTTTTGTAAAGAGTTTTAATACAAGTTTTTAGGGTGTTTTCTTGTATCTCTTGTTCTGTGCTATTTATCATTCTAGTTGCTTATCTATTTGATTTATTTCTGTGATTATTGCTTTCACAAGTGTGATCCATTATTGGTTGATCCCCAACAAATGGTATCAGAGCTCAGGTTCACTAACAGGTGGTTCAGATCTGTGTAGTGTGTTTGGATTACAGGTTGCTCACAGGGGTTTGTGCAGGAATTTCTGTTTGAGTGGAAGAAGCAATGGTAGAAGAAAGTAAGTTGAGAATGGAAAAGTTTAATGGCAAGAACTATCAACATTGGAGAATGTAGATGGAGGACTATCTGTATCAGAAAGATCTTTACTTACCGTTAGGTGGGATTGTAAAGAAGCCCAAGGACATGGAGGATGAAGAATGGGAAGTTCTTGACAGAAAGGCTCTAGGGTCTATAAGACTGAGTCTAGCATCCACTGTGATATCTAATTTATCACAGGCAAAAACAACGATGGAGTTAATGACTACGTTAGCAAATTTGTATGAAAAACCCTCAGCTTCTAATAAGGTATATCTTATGAAACAGTTATTTAATTTGCATATGCAAGAAGGTGGATCTGTATCTAATCACCTGAATGATTTCCATGGTATTGTTAATTAGTTAAGTTCAGTCAATATTGTATTTGATGATGAAATAAAAGCTCTTTTAATATTATGTTCTTTGCCTGAAAGCTGGCATGGCTTGGTAATGGCAGTTTCTAATACTGCATCTGCTTCGAATATTTTAAAAGTAGAGGATGTTGTTAGTGTTATCTTGAATGAGGAAATTTGCAGGAAAAGCACAAAAGAGACATCTGGGAACACTTTAAATCTCGAGAGCAGGGGAAGGCAAAAAGAAAGGAGCAAGAGGAGATCAAGATCTAAGTCTAAGGGAAGAGGCAGATCCAAATCCAGAAATGGCAGAAGGCCACAATGCTGGAACTGTGGAAAGTTGGGGCACATAAGCATAGATTGTTGGTCAAATCCTAAGGAGGACAATCAGCACGAAGGAAAGGAAGAGACAAAGGTTGCAGGTATTGTACAAGATGCTCTAATTTTCTCTTTGCATAATAATATAGAATCTTGGGTATTATATTCTGGTGCATCTTTCCATGCTACCCCTAACAGAGAATATTACAGTGACTATATCCATGGAGATTTTGGAATAGTGTACTTAGGGGATGATGAGCCTTGTAAGATTATTGGCAAAGGTAAAGTGCAGCTGAAGATGTAGAATGGCAATACATGGGTGTTGAGAGATGTGATGCATGTTCCTAGCTTGAAGAGAAATTTGATTTTTGCAGGTAAGTTAGGAGATGAGGGTTATACAGTAACTCTCACAGCAGATTCTTGGAAGGTGACCAAGGGTGCACTTGTTATGGCCAGAGGTAAGAGAGAAGGTACTCTCTATTTGTGTAATTGTGTTACTAACAAATCTCCTTCTGTATTATCTACTTCAGATGTGGATGCTAAATTGTGGCACTCAAGGCTTGGCCACATGAGTGAGAAGGGGATGTCAATTCTTAAGTCTAAAGGTATGCTTTCAGATTTGAAAAGTATGGATCTAGAATTTTGTGAGCATTGTGTGTTTGGAAAACAGAAAAGGGTTAGTTTTCTCAAGACTGGGTCTACTAAGAAAAGGCATAAGCTGCAGCTTGTTCACACAGACGTGTGGGGATCGGAGAATTTTAAGATTTGGAAAGCTATGGTTGAGAATGAAATAGGGAAAAGATTAAAGTGCCTGAGATCTGACAATGGTGGAGAGTTCTGTAGTTATAAGTTCAACTGGTATTGTTACATGCATGGAATTCGTAGGCAAAGGATGGTTCCAAGGACACCTCAGCAGAATGGTACTGCTGAAAGGATGAACAGAACAATCATGGAGCATGCAAGATGTATGAGATTGCATGCTGGTTTGCCTTTAGAGTTTTGGGTAGAAGCTGTTGACACTGCAGTGTACCTGATTAATAGAGGACCCTCTACAGCTCTGTATGTAGATAAGGAAAATAGAAAGAAGCTTGATGCTAAGTCTATGAGGTGCATGTTTATTGGCTATGGCTCAGATGATTTTGGTTTCAGATTTTGGAATCTAGGAACTAACAAGGTAATTAGGAGTCGTGATGTTGTTTTCAATGAAAGAGTGATGTACAGTGATCAGATAAGGAAGATGAATCAATCTGGGCAGAGCAATGGAGAATTGGATGAAGTGATGGTCCAAAATGAGCTCACGGGAAAAATAAATAATCACTTACAGGAAAACACAGAGACCGACGTCGGCAGGTTAGGAACCGGCGTCGGCAGTACAGAAACCGATGTCGGTCATACAGAGACCCACATCGGCAGAACAGGCACTGACGTCAGCGAGGAAGAACCAGCGTCGGCCAGTAACAGGTCTACAGGTGGCCGAGGTCGGTCACTGTCAGAAAATTTGGGTGGACAGCGTGTTGAAAACAAGTCCAAGACACCCATCAGGAGGTCAGAAAGGGTAAGTAAGCCTCCAATTAGATATTCTCCTTCCTTATATTATTTATTGCTAACTGATGGTGGAGAACCAGAGAGTTTTGAAGAATCATTACAGGTGGAGTCCAGGGGTAAGTGGGAGCGTGGCATGGTTGAGGAGATGGAGTCCTTAAGAGAGAACCAAACATGGGATTTGGTTGAGTTGCTAGCTGGTAAGAGAACACTGAAGAACAGATGGACCTACAGGTTAAAGGAAGGTGAGGATGGACAGATGAGATATAAGGCCAGATTGGTAGTGAAAGGATTTGCACAAAAGCCAGGTATTGATTTTGGTGAGATTTTTTCTCCTGTTGTTAAGATGACTTATATAAGGGTTGTATTGTCTTTGGTTGCTTTTGAGGATTTGCATCTTGAGCAGCTAGATGTTAAGACAGTGTTTCTTCATGGAGATTTGGATGAGGAAATATACATGGAACAGCTAGAAGGATTTGAGGTCAAGGGTAAGGAGAAGTTAGTGTACAGGTTGAAGAAAAGCTTGTATGGCCTCAAGCAAGCTCCTAGGCAATGGTATTTGAAATTTGACAGGTTTATGACTGAGCATGGCTATAGTAGGTGTCAATCTGACCATTGTGTATATTTTAAGAGATTTGATAATGGTAGATATATTATTCTATTGTTGTATGTAGATGATATGCTGGTTGCAGGATCTCACATGCAGGATATCTCTGAGCTTAAGGTGAAATTAGCTCAAACGTTTGCTATGAAGGATTTGGGAGTAGCAAAGAAAATCCTTGGCATGAGCATTAAGAGGGACAGGAAAAATCACAGGTTGATATTGTCTCAAGAGGATTATGTGGATAAGGTGTTGAAACAGTTCAATATGCAGGATGCTAAACCAGTAAGCACACCTTTGGTTGGACATTTTAAGTTGAGTAAAGAGTAATGTCCTAATTCACATGATGAGGTAGAGTACATGAGTAAGGTTCCATATTCTTCCACGGTAGGGAGTTTGATGTATGCAATGGTGTGTACTAGACCGGATATTGCCCAAGCAGTGGGAGTTGTAAGTAAGTATATTGCCAATCCATGAAATGAACATTGGAAAGTAGTTCAGTGGATCCTTAGATATCTAAGAGGAACTAGTAGTAGACACTTGTGCTATGGAGGTTTAGATACTTCTCTACATGGTTATGTAGATTCAGATATGGCAGGTGATTTGGATGGTAGGAGGAGCACCACAGGTTATGTTTTTACTGTAAGTGGAATGGCGGTTAGCTAAATATCTAAGTTGCAGAAGGTTTTTGCCTTGTCAACTATAGAAGCAGAGTATATTGTAGCCACGGAAGCTATCAAGGAGATGATATGGATGACACGGTTCATGGAAGAGCTTGGAAGGGAGCATGGGAGTTTCAGATTGTATAGTGACAGTCAGAGTGCAATCCATTTGGCTAAGAATTCAGCCTTTCACTCAAGAACCAAGCACATACAACTAAGGTACCACTTCATACAGCAGGTATTGGAAGATGGTGAGTTGAAGCTGGAGAAAATCCATACAGATAGGAATCCTACTGATATGTTAACCAAGCCGGTTACAAAGGAGAAGTTGAATCTTCATTCAACTTCTGTTGGTCTTCATGATTGAGTTGAAGATGGAGGAGCTAGAAGATGTTGTTGTACAGGTACTAGTGCAGCTGTTTATCTCCAAGTGGGAGATTGTTAGGGTGTGGAGCTAAAAAGATTCACCAAGGAGCATACTAAAATAGGTTCGGGTTTACACAGTCATCAGCGTCGATCACGAGTGACCGACATCAGTCAGGTGCAGTTATAGAGGCACCGATGTCGACAGTGGGTTAACCGGTGACGGTCACATGCGAACAAGCAGGAACCGACGTCAGTTACATGTGTGTCCAGAAAGCGATTTCTGAGGACAGAAGCGAGTGTTTGCATGATGAGTTTGAGTTGTAGTCTTAAGTTCACATTTCTATTATTGGCAAGATTGTTTTTAGAGCCCTTATTCAAGTGGTTTAACTGTTTGTTGTAAGAGCATGCTCAAGTTTCCTAATTCTATATGTAGGAAAGATCTTCTTAGCTATTGTGTGAGTATGAGTAGAACATTGTGAATGTTTGAAGGACAGTACAGAGTTGTAATCAATCCAGGTTGTTGGAATTGATTGTACTTGAGAGAGAGAGCTCTTAAGGAATAGAGATCTAGTGAGAGATCTTGTGTGCATTTTAGAGAGGTGTGGAAGAAAGAAGTTTCTTCAATTGTATTCCTTTTGTAAAGAGTTTTAATACAAGTTTTCAAGGTGTTTTCTTGTATCTCTTGTTCTGTGCTATTTATCATTCTAGTTGCTTATCTATCTGATTTATTTCCATGTTTATTGCTTTCACAAGTGTAATCCATTGTTGGTTGATCCCCAACACCACCTACTTCTAAAACTCTAGTGTTACTTCCCTTATTGTTGAAGGGCAACTATGAGAGCTACTTGAGGTGATTACATGAAAAACTTGAGCTTGATTAAATCCATATGAAGGAATACAAGGCCCATGATTTTGTGTAAAGGGATTATACATATAAAAATTAAGATTTATTGATGGCACTAGAACTACTTAACCAACTGATTCAACTCTGAGTCACCATTGGTGTTGATGAAAAAGCCTCCAAAGGCTGGTTGGTTGAAGAACACACCAAAATTTCTTCAACTCTTTAAACAAAACTTATCTTAGTTGGTCCTACTGGGCATGCCAAAAACTGTTGGTGTAGTGGATTGCACCTTTGACAGAGGCTGAGCTCCTGCCTTCCATGTGTAACAATAGAAACTCCCCTCTTGCCTGTAGATACGGCAAAACTAGGGGAAGAGTCTCTAGATAAGGGCTAGCTCCCTTTGATGTATCTTTTAGGTCCTAGATTTCTTACTACTAATAATCAGGGGGTGAAAAGGGAGAAGGATGCTAAAAATAGAACCTAAACCTAAACTAAAAGGTTATACACCAAAAAATTTGATCTACTTAGCTCACACCTACACTTTTCACCAATGACAAGCTAACATACACTTCATCTAATGTGGGAAACTCTTATGTGTTAGTGAGTCAGGGGTCTATAGAGATACAGGGAGGAAGAACTAATAAATGTGTTCTAAGACACACTTTGGCAGCCTATTCACATACACCTATACTCTACTAGGGACACTTTTGGCTAACCTGCAAAAGGAAAACTCAAAATGCACTAGACATGTTGAAATCATCCTACAAAAGCATAAAGAAAAATGACTTAACATAGAACAAAGGCATAGACACATATGAAAGTGCAAACTCAGAATGGAGGTAAAAACTATTATGCCTTGATTCAAGGTAAAATCTGGTAGAGTTCTGCCTTACAAACCTAGAGATTTTTTTGGGTAGAGCTTTGCCTTGCAGGCTAAGAGGATCCTTCTCAAAATCAGAAGTTTACAATATATAGAGAGAAGAGGAAAAGATTTTTGTGCTTTTTGGAAAATACTTTAGCCCCCTTCTTACAAGTGGCCCATGTGTGTTGAGAGCATTGGGAAGATGAAATTGCTTGATAGATAATGCTATGTCGGCTCTTGCTTTGACTTTGGAATTCAAACATTAATGTGAAAGCATGGGCCATGCCTCTTTTCTAAAAATAGACTACTCCCTTTAGATATTCACATGGTTTGTCTGCTTATAAATGTAAAGTGGAGAAAATAGGGCATGACATTCACTATTCACACCCCTTGATGACCACTTGGCAGACACTGTTCCAACTACTAGAGTAACTCCTTCCCCTTTACCACTTGGGCTATTTTGTCTATTTTTGCAATTTTTCTCTTCCTAGTTTTATCTTCTTTGTCTCCTTCGGCCCTCGGGGGCTATCTTCTTAGCAGGTCACTGAGTTCACTCATGGCCTATCCTTAAGCCTTTTTCAAAATCAATGGCTATTTCACCTCCTTATATTTTGATGCCTGTGCACCCGTCACTGAGCATTTGAACTTCTAACAACTATTTCATCATGCTTTATTTTGACATCTTCAGGCCCATCACCCCTTTGAATTTCCTTAGCTTTTCCTTTCCTTTAGCTTTTTCTCTGGTTGGGCTTTTGTTTCAGCCATTTCTCCCACGCTATTTATCCTACAGACAAAATGTCTACAAGAACTATATTGATCACTTTTAGCCTTAAAAATTCTCTTTAGTCAGGATTTTGTCTTGGCCATTCTTCTTGAATTTCTTTAGAATTTTTGTCTGAAGGAATTCCTTCAGACAAAAGTCTCAAAGAAATCTTTTTCTGTCTCTGTCTTTGCCTTAAGTCCTTTTTCATGGGATTTTCTCATTCATAGCCTTTTCAAATTTCTTTGAACTTTTTGTCTAAAGGAATTATGTTCTTGTCTTTTCCTTTGACTACCTTTGAAAAGTGCCCTTCAGGAAATCTGCTTCGGCACTGTCGCCGACCAAGTGCCCTCCACAAGGGCTAGTCACTTGAATCTGTCCTTTCAAAAGAATTGTAAGGCACTTGGCCCTTTTGCAAAGGTCTTGATTTGGTTATCTTACCTTCTTGAAGGGTAGGTGCCCTTTAGGGATGTTGAAAATGACCCTTTTGAAGGGTACTTATTTCACCCTTCTTGTTTGAATAGACTTTTGGATTCTCTAGAGTATTCCTTCAGATAAAAGTCTGAAGGAAATACTTCCTTTTGCTTATAGGCTCCCTTTTGAAAAGTGCCTTTGGATTTTATTTTGCCATAGTCCTTTTTATAAATGAAAACTATGACACTTCCAAATGTTGAACTGGTTCATCTTCTGTCGAAAGAACTTCCTACAAAGTCTGTAGAAACACCTGTAGAGTTCATAGAAATGCCTACAGAGTCTGTAGAAATGCCTGCAGAGTCCATAGAAATGCTTGTAGAGTCCATAGAAATGCTTGCAGAGTCCATAGAAAATCTTTCAAAGTATGTAGAAAAACTTGTAGAGTCCATAAAAATGCCTACAGAGTCCATAGAAATCATGCTTGTAGAATCTGTAGAAATCAGACTTGTGCAAAATCAAAAAAATGAACTAGCTCAAAATAGTAGGGAAAGAAGGGGACCAATTTTGGCCTATTGGACCAAAAATGGTCAACACATTGATCAGTCCATAAGGCATCCTTTTGTAATAAAATTTCCCCCACTTTGTTGTGAATGTTGTCTTCATCCTATCTTCTCTGTCAACCAGTACCTGGTTATATCTTGAAAATCCATCAAGGAAGGACATCATAGCTAAACCTAAAATAGTTTGAATTACTTGATCAAGGGAAGGGAGAGGATAATTATACTTCTTTGATGATTTTTTCAAATTCCTAAATTCAATACATAACCTAATCTCGCCATTCATTTTCTTGACTGGAACTAAATTGGCCACCCAAGTTGAATGTCTAATGGGAAAACTATCCTTGCATCTAGTAACCTTTTGACTTCTTTGAATATCATAGGTTTCATCATGGGGACTACTGGTCTTTATTTCTATTTGAAAGGTTTACAACTCTCTTTGAAGGATATGGTATTGGTAATGACCCTTGGATCAAATATTTTTAGGTCATCATAGGACCAAGCTATAATATCCTTATATTTGGTAAGGAGTTCTTTGGCCTTCTTATTCTCAAAAGTTATACAAGCCTTTCCAATGTTTACTAATTGGGGTTGCCCTTGGGAACCAAGATTCATAGTATTTAAATCTTTTCCACTTACCTTGGGAACATTGGAAACCTTAACTAGTCTATCTTGATCAAATAATCTTTCTAGAGTAATCATTCCTTTAGGGATTTTGTTGTCAATTAGTTGAATGACTTTGTTATCAAGCTTGTTTCTTCTAGTTGCATTTTCATTAGCTTCATTTATGATATGGGATTTAAATACCCTAGAATTGGTCAAGAAATATAATATCTATTCATCATCATTAAAGAATTGAAAATGGTTGACATTATCAGGCATTGATGGACATGGGACCAATTCAATATTGAAATCATGGGAGTCTGGACTAGGCATGAGGTTCACTGTAGTTGATGCTAGTTCATTAGTAGCTTGGTTTTCATCTCAAGGAATGGAAGTGATGTTGAAAGTGTCAAAAGACTCAATCAGGTCCTAGAATCTAAACTTATACTTATTGAGGTATGATAGTTTACATTGATACCTACTCTTGACCTAGTTGACTACTAGTTTTGAATATCTAAAAACTACTGGTTTTTTAGCTTTATTATTGATATCAAATTTCAAACCAAGGATGAGAGCTTCATACTCAACAAAGTTATTAGTGTAGTGGAATTAGATTTTGTATGAGGCATGATACCTTTTGTCAACTAGATCAGTAAAAAAAATGCCAACACCTAATCTAGTCTTACACCTAGCACCATTAAAGTGTAATTTCCATAGCCCAGGATGAGTCTCCATGTCCTTAGGATCATCTAATTTATTATCTTCTAAGGTGAAAACTCTAAAATCTAAGTTAATTATGTTGACCTTTTCATTAATAGCATTTTACTTTGTTATCATATGCTTCATCCTTGGTTCCCTCTCAACTCTAATTTGGTTTGGGACTCCCTTCCAAGGTAACCATAAGTGGGAACAATCAGTAGACATATACCCATTTAAATATTTGGTCCATTCTATACTTAATAGGATCTCATAGGCATTAGGCATGTCTATTACCTAAATATCAATGAATTATTTTACCATAAGCTTAGAGGTTATTTTCATATGGACATTCAAAATTTATCCGACCACCTTAAACCTTGACTTATCTAATTAGTTGAAAAACCTATCAGACTTGATGGGGGTTAAGACAAGTTATTTACATATGCTAATAGGCATGATATTGGTGGAAGCACCTGAGTCTAATAAGTAATTATGCAAGTTTTTACCAAATATTCTAACTATGAGTAGGAAAGGGGGAGATTCAGATTTGGCCTTATGCACTATTGCATTAGCATGATTTGTCTTGGGAGGTTTTCTAAACTTTAAGGACTCTAACAACAAATCCCTTTATTCTATGATCTGTGTTAACTCATGCAAGGTGATATTAGCCTTTATCTTCTTCATGTCCTCAACTATGTTGTAACTAGTTTTGGGAGGACTAGGGACTTCAAGGTTGTGCTTAGGAATGCTCCCTTAGGGGGGCTTAGGGTTATTACTTGAATAATAATCTAGAGGAGTTCCAAAGTTATTTGGGGGGGTTTAGGTAGTAAATTTTTGCCTCTATTCTATATTCCTCAATGGGTAAGTCTTTTTTAGGAACTATTGAAATGCATGGATTTATTCAAGGATCTCATCTGGTTCATTTTCTTCTTGAAAGGGGAAATCAAAGGTTTCTACCATGAATGCCTGGTTAAAAGGCTTTGGGTCAAATGTGTGTGCACTATTAGCCTTATTGGGAACTACCTCAAATGTGTCCAATTCCTCTTGGAATGCTATAAATGCCTTGCATAATTCAATGCAATCAATCTCTCCATGCTTAGCTATGCAATACACTTGATAATAGTTAGGTAATACAATATCCATGAGGTTGATATCCATGGTTTTATTCTGTGAGGATGGGTCATGGTTTATATTATTGTGGAAACTATCAATTTTTAACCTATTGCCTGGCTTATTATATATTTGAAATGAAAATTTCCTTCCTAAGCTTTCAATAATATTCCCCACTTGTTTTTGTAATTAGAGGAAATTAGTACTTAGCTTGCAGACCATTTTTAGGATAGATTCATTTTCAATTTTAGAGGTCTCATAATTATGTACTTGATTATTGATAATATTATCAATTGGTACTAAAACCATCTAATCTCTTGTTCTAAACCCATGATTGGTGGGCTAGATCACGAATCCTAAGTTTTGATTAAGGGCAAAATGATTCACGGGCAATTAAGTGAGGTTTAGAAGTTGGTTCACAGTAGACATGTTTTGATTATTGTTAGGAAACAAGTCCATCACTGGCATGTGGGGGTTAACATTTGGCACCGAATAAGCCATTTGTCCTTGGGGTTGCATTTGATCATTAATAGTCACTACTTTTGAATAAGCCCTTGCTAGTGAGGTTATGGTTGATATGGATCTCTTTAAGAACATTAAGGTCATAGGATCCACTGCATCCTTATAGATTTCTAAAGTTAGAATCTCATCTGGCTTGTATGGATCTATGGTTTTATTGAACATCTTCTGAAACCTAGCATTAAAGGACCTAATAGGTTCATTGACATCTCTTCTCATAGTTGTAAATTAATGATAAATAATGTAAGGATTGATGTTTTTTCCAAACTGATTTATGAACAAATTATTGAAATCTTCCCAAATGGTAATGTAGTTATTAGGCAAGATCAAAAACCATTCATAGGTATCATCTTAAAAGTGAAAGTGAACAACCTACATACTACATCTTCATGCACAACATTGAGTAATCTCAAGGCAGCCTCAAAAGACTTTATATGTTCTTCATTAGTTACTATACCCATGGGACTAAATATAGGTAAATATTTATCTAGATTATGTGGGAGATCATGGACCATCCCAATCATGTTGATAGAAGAATCACCTAACCAAGCCATTCTAGTATGAGGATTAAAATAAAATGTACCTTAAATAGGTGATGTTGGGAGGGATTTAGATTTTTTGTGTCTACCTTTGTCCCATATTGCTCTCTTGTGTTCTTGAAGTTTAAATAAAGGTTCTCAAGTTTCTAAATGTGATCTTGTCATGATCCTAGGTAACTCCAGTGTGAGATTTGAATATCCTATTTAAGATACAATAGACCACATTAAATTTCTATGAGAAAGGGTTTTAAGCTTAGATGTAAGCTAATATTTGTAAAGAACACAAATATTTAGTTAGATCCTATGACAAACACACTTAATTTCATGAATATGTCCTATCTTAATGCATTCCTACTTAAATAACATCAATTCCTAGCCTATAGTAGCCTCAAATGCTTTGTAGAAGGTGAAGATACATGACCTCCAATTTTGAGTCAAATTTAGCACAGATCAAGAATATAGATTAGGCCCTCCTTCTAGCACCAGCAGAGCCCTCTTATTGATGCTTCTAAATGAACCACAAGTGATTTATAGTGTTTAAAAACACTTCTCATTTTAGAATCTAAATATTTAAAGCATGAGTTTTAGCTATTTGGCAATTGAGATTCCTGTGGTGGAAATAGTGGAAAAGCAACATGAACTATTCCACAATATTTATAAATTTTGTTGGTAGGGGGCCATCTTAGTACCTTTCTTAATTTTTTTGGATAAACTAACCCAGATATGGACTAATGAATAGACTAAAATGGTTATGAATAATTTATTTACGATAATATGATTTATTTAAAAAGAAGCAAAAGGGAAGGTGGGGTAATAAAGAAATAGTGATTGTTGATCTGTATTATGAACATATTGACAAGACTTTAATCTTTTCTAAGCATGATCTTAACTAAAATGTAGTGTAATGTAGTCTAAGATCATATTTCACTACAAGATAGGCCCAATTCAAAAGGAGGAATGACAATACAAGTAAAATTGAATTTTATTTAGGGTTTAACACTACACTTAGATAGCTAAAGCACATCATTATTGTAGAGTAAATGAAATGAAGTAAATTTAATTCTTTCAACTAACCTAGCATACACAAGTTAGCAAACTCGTAATTAATAATCTTGCTCAGTATTTCTTGATATCATTCATATTCAAAACAAAAAAACAATTGAGAGAATTAGCAATTTAAACATGCTAAAACTAGACAATTCTTATAGAATTCTTTGATCTCTTATATTAATTACTTAAAATTATACAAATATCTTGAAGTCTCTCCCATTTACAAATGGTAATACATGCCCTTTTATAGGAAGCCGAGTAGTATATTAGTTAGTTTTACAATTATAGGTGTACAAAACATAGTTGGCTTTTGTTACTAGTATCTTTTACAATCCTATTGACCTAGAGGCAATCACACTAACAAAATAGCATGTGCTTTCACAAAATGAATGGGTTACCTTACTGACAAGCCATAATTAAGATTTTAGAGGTGGGTCACTTTGATAATGCAAGATTATTATGGAATTTTTATGTTTTTCATTCACTAGACCTAAATATATGGCTGGCTTAGTGATGCACTCCTCTGCTTGGTTTTCCAACTCATCAAAATATTTATCATTCCTAGCCAAGGCTTCTTTAATGCTCCTAGCTTCATTGATTCTCTCCCTTACATTCAAGATCATGTTTAAAACTCTATTGTTATCCCATCTTGATGTCCTTGACCCTTGCCTTTGATTTCTTGAGTCACCAAGGTGGATTTGTGATGGAAATCTTCATTAGTTATAATCCACAAGGTATTATTCTGTGCATGATCCTCGAGAATGGTGCCTAGGAGATTTTCAATTCTACCAATGATCTCCTTTTTATTCTCCTATGAGCTCCTCAAATTTGACATGCCAAGCATTCAAAGTGTGAAGTTTGTCTCCCATAATCCCAAATATGGCACTTAAATGCCCCATACTGTTAGCCTTGAAGTTTGATATTTGCTTCTTAATCTAGATATCAAGGAGTTGAGCAATTTTATCTTTAGAGGTGCTCCTTTCAGTATCTAGTTCCCTAGCTAAAGTAGCTTGATCTTGAAGGACCTTTTTCCTTGACTTCATGGACTTTAATGCCTTCAACTATCATAAAATGACCCATCTAACATATTGATCATGGAGTCTAGGACTGAGAGAATAGCTTGAGTCTACAAATTTTCCTTTTCTTCCTTCAAGTTCTTAATTCTTTGCACTAATCCTTGGACATCAGTTCTAGCTTATTGAGATTGAGCCTCAATTAAACTTAGCATATCCTCCTCATGGATGGGAGATTCACCAAGTTTTTGTCCTCCAATAGGGGTTAACCCTATGAATGGCTCCACCATTTGAAATGTGAACTCTTCCTGACCCATCATGGTCACCCTCATTATGGTCCTCTCCAAGGTTGTTGTGTCTAGGTTAAATTTCACCTTAACCTATGGTTCCTTGAATTTTGTAGGCTCAGACACCTCCACACTTGTACTCTTAGAGGCTCTTGAGGTGTTAATTCTCTATTTATCCTAAATATGTTGAATTTACATTCTTCTCTCTTCCTATGTTTTCATTATATCTTTGATCCATGGCTTGATGTTGTCATCCTCAATCAAGACAATCCATGTCAAGGCCTAGGAAAGGGAGAGGGATGGGATATTTTGTATATTTCCATAGAAAAACTAATCAAGGATGACTAGTCCATGAATTGGATTTTCATCACTAAAAAGATTGACTTCACTAGTGGGATGAGTGATGGTTAACCTAGGCCTTTTTATTGGAGCCATAGGCACCAATGCCAATTATTCCTTCCTCTTCTCCCCATCTATTGGGATTAATTCTTTACTTGCTTCACCAGAGGGATCCTACTTCTTATCAAAACCATATGTAGTTTTTATGTCAATAAGGGCACCTTCCAATGTTTCTCCTTCTTCAAGGGAATCTAGGCCAATGAATTCCACTAAGGAATAAGGTATTTGTGGGAGTAATGAATGTGCAAGGACTTCTCCAAGTCTCTCCTCTATCTTTGATTCTTTGGTTATATCTTTTCCTTTTCCTTTTCCTTTGATATCCCTAGGCTGCTCAACTTGGGATTGTCCTACTAGTTCCACTTATTGAGTCTCATATGACTATCCCTTAGTAAGTGGATTTTTTTAAGCAGTCCTATATGGACCTAGAAAAAAGTGATAATGTAAAGGGTGTAGTTACCATCTTTCTCCTAAGGGCTTGTTGTCCCTAACCAACCTACACTCTAATTGGATGTTGTGACCTCCAATTCTAGAAAGTACTTTGAAATTCTTAGCTCTGATGTAGATGTCATCACTTATACCTAGTTGATGTCCATATTCAATCTTTGGGACCTTCATGTCCTAGATGTGGTTGAGTACCTTGTTCCTAGTGTCCCATATTTTGAGGTCATCCAATTAAAAATCAAATCAATTCTTATGAACCACCATGACCTCTAGCTACTTCCAATCTCTTATTATGAATTTGTTAATGTCCAATGAGAAGGGACAAAGTTGAGTTTTCTTCTTTTCTTTACATGTCCTATCTACACCTAGAATAATTTTACAAGAAATATCTTTTTCTACAAGCTTGTTTGGGACATGAATTGGTAATCTATAGGGTGGATTTAGGATCCCTTCTACCCTTATCATGGTATAATCTGGGTAGTACCACACATCCCCCATGGTTTCCATTTATTTCTTGATGAGAGGATGTAGTATTGGCATAGGGATGCCTATTATTGCCTCATAAATGGTTGGGAAAACACCATCACAAATAAATTGCATGTGGTTCCTATACTTGAATATATGTAATTTAGAGTAATGGTGGGAGATTGTGGTCCTGCCATCAGGGGACTAGTTTCTTATGCTAGGGAAGGTCACAAAGGTTAGGATGGAATCCAAGAGATAATACATCACATAAAATTTCTTATATTTTTTTTAGTGGTTGTGAATTATTTGGCCAGGAAAAAGCTTATCAGGTCTCTCATAGGAGGGGTCAATTTCTCTCCTAGCATAAAGTGAACATAAAATACCTAGACTTTATTCACATAGGTAGTGGAAGGGGCACCAAGGTCTCTATTTAGCAAGGTCATGGCTATCCTAATGCCCTTTATAAATTTTAAAATAGGAATTTTGACATTAGGGAACCTAAAAACATGGGATCCTTGGATTAACTAGGGTGTGAGGACTGAATCAAGGTCCTAGGTGATAGTCCAATCTTTCATGGATGGGAGCTTGAGATGGGGCAAGGACAACTTTTAATAAGTTTCAAAAGCCATGGGGGTGATACACACAACCCTTTTTTTTCTTCCCTCTTGAATAATCCACTCCCCATCTATTCTAAAATCAATGAAAATAGGAGCAAGGACATTAATATAATGCATTATCTTTGGTTTTAATATTACATGGTGAAGGTCTACCATCTGAATTCTAACTATATCATTGTATCTTTGATACATAGTAGCACTTTTCCTCTCTTCCTAAGAGATGGGTTGCAATTCTTCCATGAGGAAGAATAATTCTGACCAGTTCCTGACTCTATGGACATTTAGAGCTACCAAGTCTAGTTCTATATCCTTGAAAACCCTTCCTTCATTGTCAAAGGTTAGATAGAGCTCAACTTCCATCTTTAATTATTATCTACCTATCACCAATGATGATATAGAATTGTCCTCATAGGGTTGCTAAGGATTTCACTACGACACTTATTTCTCAAAGCTTAGTTACACTATCTTGACTTGGTAAATTTAATTGAGTCAACTTGAATCCTCTTTATACAGGGTTTAGGGTTTTGAGATTTAATGGAAAATTTATTTAGGCCTTAACTTCATACATGCCTTAGATTTGATGGGGCCCTTTTCTTCATACCCTTTGCATTTTCAAGCTTAGAATATCTTTGATTTTTCTCTTTTATGTATACATGAAGTCCATGTCGTAGCATTCTAAACTTTAATGGTAATTTTCATAATTTCCCTTTGGATAATAGCCATTAGATTTTAAAAGCCTCATTTATTTCCCTTTATCAGATCAAGATCTTGGGTTTAACATGATCTGTTGATCCAAATCCAAGTTCTTATGTTCCCATTGGCTCATCAATCCTTAGGCTCATGGTTATGACACTTATCACTCTTGTAAACCTTTTCATGTTATGTATCTTTATCATTTATTGTCTTGGTCATATGTTGGCCAAGTTTTGATCTCATGAATCTTTGAAAATTCATCAGGCTCCTCACATCATTGGATCAAATCTAACAAGTGAATGATTATTGTTGATCTTTTTGGGGCCCTTTTATTGAGTAGAGGTCCTTTTGTATAGTTGGATCAAATACAATGGGTGATTGATCACCATTGATCTTCATAGTGAAATCGGTCATTAACTAAACACCTTTATTAAGTGGGTCCTTTTAATTTTCTTCGTTTGATTATCAAGTCACCATGAATCTATCCCTCAAGATTTATGTACCTTTTGAATTTTCTCCCTATGCTTCATGTTTTTGGATCAAATCTAGTGAGTGAGTGGTTGTCATTGATCCTTTTATGATGCACTTTACTTAAGCAAGAGATTTTTGGTTAATTCACTCCATTTGATCAGATTTGGTGAGTGAATGATCACCATTGGATCCTAAAAAGGACACAAGGAATAACCATTAGGCCCAAGGACATAAATATTTAGGATAGATTATTAATACTAAGGTCAAGATTAAATATTAGGGCCTTAATATTAATAACCTAGTCTAAGTTAGGTGACTTAAAAAAGACTGCATAAAGCACGTTAATTTAGACCCTAGGTAAAAAAAAGGGGTCAAGAATGGATAAAGGCTTAGGTCATGTTAAAAAACATGATAAACCCTTTTTATAACCAATTTATTCAATCATTCCTATTGACTTGGTTCTCACCAATATTTGAATTTAAATTGAAGGCTACCTAGGGTTTGTAAACACCAAACCCTAGACCTTCCAAGGAACCTAAAACAACTTAAGTAATTTGTATTAGCTAGGTTAGCTCAGAACAAGAGGTTTGTAAAATAATAAAATGTGATTCATTTATGAGTAGATGATCTTTAAATTATTTCAAAAGGGACCTCAATGTTCATATATTTCACACTTGGATACACAGGTCTCTC
Source organism: Torreya grandis (assembly GCA_037957365.1). Classification (NCBI taxonomy): domain Eukaryota; kingdom Viridiplantae; phylum Streptophyta; class Pinopsida; order Cupressales; family Taxaceae; genus Torreya; species Torreya grandis. Next base: position 1,457,927 of record JARHVA010000772.1, on the reverse strand, counting down.
AAGGGTCCCAAAATTTTAAATGAGTTGGGTATTTTGGTCCCAATAATAAATTAATTTTTTTATATGAGACTAACATTCCTGATAGGGAATATGAATTATTTTATTTTTGAGGGGAAATAAGGATAATTGGGCACCTTGAAAACCATGCTACTTGCATTTATGACCCTTAAAAGTCTTCTAAATGACTCAAACTGACATATAGATTAAAATGACTAAGACTAAGGCTAATATATAATTAAATGACATCAAAATAATAATAACATACCTCATGACAAAGTCTTAGACCCCTAAAACATCTAAAAAACCAAATTTTTTACCTATAGAGGTCCAAATTTGACCTTGAAGTCAAATTTGGTCAATAAAATGGTAACTCATAGGGGTAGTATGACTACTATACTAAATATCATTAGCCTTATCCTATCATGGGCTAAGGGAGTCAATTAATTATTAAATATAACTAGAATGGAATTGACTAAAACACACACAAAATAACCATAAGACACCAAGCAAACATATAACAAAACAAGACACCAATAATACTCACACATATGCATAAACACTTACGGAAAACAAGAAAAACAATAGATATATACAAGGAAAGAGGTGAAAATTAGTATAAATGTTTGAGATAGGTCCCATTTATTGGGATATGAATCTCCTCTCCATCCAACTTTGTGAGTTGGAAAGCATTGTGTTGCTTGAATTGAGTGATGACATAAAGCCCACTCCACATAGCATCAAACTTTATGTGTGTTTCAAGCTTAGCCCTATCTTCATCCCACTTTATATTAATGTCCCCTTCTTTGAATCTTCTAGGCATGGATTTATTTTCAAATTATATAATTTTGTTTGATCTTGGTGAGATCTCATAGTTTTCATAGCTTGATCCCTTGTTTCTTCAAGCTCCATCAACTCACATTAACTTACCTCCATCATTTCATTTTTCATCAATTCAAATTGGTAAGTGGGATCTAAGGCTAATAACTCAAGTTAAATAGGAATTATAGATTCTCTTCCATAAACAAGTATATACAATGAGTTTTTAATGGCTATTTTAGGATGATTCTATTAGCCCAAAGAGCTATCTTCAATTTGAAATGCCATGTTCTATGGTTTTCTTCCATTTTCATCTTGATGATCCTTATTATATTATTATTAGTGGAATCATCTATTCCATTCCCTTTTTTATAATATTTATAGGAATCACTAAGGTAAATACCATGTTTCAAATCCCACTCACTTATCTTCATTCTAAGAAAAGCCAATGCATTGTCTAAAATAATTGTTGAAGGAGCCCCAAATCTTGTCACTATGCCTTGAAATAAGTCTAAAAATAAACTTTAATTTACTTCCTTGAGAGCTAAATCTTCCACCCATCTTGTAAATTAATATGTGGTAGTCAACACCCACTTGTGAGAAGCACTACAAGGTGGGTTGATTAAGCCTATGAAATCTAGACCCCATTGCATAAAAGGTTGGTCTACATGTATTGGATGAAGATAAAGGGTTGAAATATTTTGTTTTACATAAAAAAGGGCACATTTCTAACATTTCCTTACCCAATCATGAGTATCCTTAAACAAACTGGCCAAAAATATCCATCTCTCATAATCTTAGTAACTATGGTTCTTTGAGCAAAGTGACCACCAATTGGTCTATCATGAAACTCAAACAATATTTTCTCAACCTAATCTGATTCAACACATCTCAATAGTATACCTAAAAATTCCTTCCTAAATAATAATCCACAAATAAGTACATAAGGAATAGATTGTAATCTAAAGTACCTTCTTTTGGCTCTATCTAGGCCCTATGAACATTCACTGGTTTAAACAAAATTGATCATCTCTTGTGTCCAACTCCTCATTGATGAAAATGTAGTTGTCATAAGATCATACTGAAGGACTAAAATATCTTCCTTTTATTCCTTCAAATTTTAATCAAAGTTCTCACATAATCCATTCCCTTTTACTAACTTGGTTATCTTGATTTCTACATGATACTCCATTACTTTTGTGATCAACCAACCCTTTTTTCATTCAAATATCTACTTGAAAGGAACTCTTTGACACTAGGATGAGGTACCAATATATTAATATTTTTAATAAATAACATATGAATAAACTTAGTTAGACTTATAACAACTGAAATTACTTTCTTTTTTACATAAGTGTATCTTACCTCATTTCCTTCCAATCTTTGACTACAGAAGGCAATAGGCTACTCAAAGTTTTCTTCATTTGATTGATTAAGCATGGCAAAGATTACTTATTCATTTTTTAAAGTGTACAAGTTGAAATCCTTTGAGAAATTATGACTTTTAAGAGTTGGATCTTGAGCAATAGTTTGCTTGATCCCTTCAAAATTCTCCTTCTTTCTCCTTGTCCAAGTAAACACTTCATCTTTCCTTAGCATGGAGCTTAGAGGCTTGACTAAATTATAAAAATCAAGAATAAACCTCCTTATGAAATTTATTTTTCCAAATAAACTTTGAAAATTTTTCTTGTGTCTGGAAAAAAGTCAATTCCAAGATTGTACTCACCCTTTTAGGATTTATGGATAGGCCTTTCTTTGAGAAAATATGTCCTAAGAGTTTTTATTCATGGATAACAAACACACACTACATGGGTTTGAGGGAGATTATAAAATCTCTACATCTCTCAAAAATATTCTTAATATGATTCAAATGATCCTTTGCATCCTTAGAGAAAATTATGATATCATCAAGATACACCAACACTATCTCATTTATTAGGCCTTAAAAAGCCATATCCATTACACGTTGAAATGTTTCACTAGCATTAGAAAAACCAAAAGGCATTTTAATATAATCATATATTCCCCATTTAGTATTAAAGTCTATATTGTATTGATCTTCTTCTTTCACCAAAATCTAATTATATTGTGAATATGCATCAAGGAGTGAGAACCTTTCACTACCTGTCACAACTTGCAAAATATGCTCAATGGAAAGAAGATGATAATGGTCCTTTAAGGAAAATATATTCAAATATCTAAATTCAACACATAACCTGATTTCCCAATTCTTCTTCCTTACCAGGACTAAGTTTGCCAACCAAGATGAAAGCTTAATAGGAAAAATGATCTTAAACTTAATCAAATTTATAAGTTCCTTTCTTATGAGAGGCTCAATCTTAGGATTGATTTGCCTTTTCCTTTGCTTGATTGGCTTAGAATTATCTTATATATCTATGGTATGTTGAGCTAATTTTGGATCAAAAACTTTTAAATCACCATATTCCCTTGCAAAGACATCAAAAAATTCCTTGCACAATTTAATGAAATCATGTCTTTCTTCTCTAGTACATACCTTCCCAAGAGCAAGTAACTTATCTTTAAATATGCGTACTTTGTCATAGTTTTATTTCTTAGTATACATGCTTAAATTTTCCTTATTAAACTGATCATCATCATTGAATATACTCTCAAGTATGATTAGGCCCTTAGGGATCTTGTTTGTCTTTAATTGTATAATCTTTTCTCCATATTGTTGTTGTAGTTTGGACTGATTCTTTGAGGAAAACTCAGCCTCCTCTTGAATAAAAATATCTTTTTGTTGGTCACTATAAAAAACTTTATAATTAGTGACATTATTAGGTATAAAGTGCCTTATAATCACTTTGAGATGAGGATAGTTCTTATCCTCTCTTATCCCCTTTGGAACATCAAACTGAACTCCAATTATTTCCAACCTATCAACATGTTTGGTAGCCTCTCTTAGTATAGATTTAATGTTGAAGTCTTGGAAATATTCTAAAATATCCCACACTATATGATTATAAGAATTAAGCAAATATTTATTATTCATATTTTAACCTCTCATGTGATTCATAATTAACTCACTATCACCATAAACGTGTAACTCTTTCACACCTCTTTTCCTATCTCACTCAAGGTCATGAATGAGGGCTTCATATTCTACCACATTAAAAGTAAAACTAAATTGAAATATGAAAGTGGAGTAATACCTTTATTTGTATGCAAAAAATAACATTACTCCACCACCTGATCCAACTTTGCTTCTTGATCCATCAAAGAATAGCTACCCATATTTTCATTTGTCTTCATCAATTTTGGGATGAAATATTCCTCCTCATGAAGATAATACACTCAAAGACCAACTTACTCTATGAATTTGTAAGGATTGTGCTCATAGTGCTCAACTCCTCATTCATATAGATGTATATCAACAAGTCCTTCAAGAGAAGAACTTGGAGATTGATCCATGTGAAGCTCTTCCTCATCAATAATAACATAATTTACATTTACAACTTTAGGCATGTAAGGATCCAAATAATTGTGATGAATAGGTTCTAATTTAGTATTCACCTTGGTACCATACTTTGTTCTAAAAACCATATATGACCAATTGGCTGCCAAGTATCCACCTATCTTGGTTGTAATCTCTCTTGACAAATAAAGATCAAAGTATGGAGGTAAATCTATAACAACCACATCATGAGGGATGGAAAAATTCAAAAAAGCATGTAAAATCAAATTAAAATCCTTGACTACTCCCAAGGTCTTTGTAGGTGACCCACCCAATTGTATAACTCTTATAGCCATTAGTTCATACTTGAGGCCTAATTTATCTGCTATTGACTTGGGCATAAATGAAGTACTAGACCACTATCTAACTCAATTATGAAGCATGTAATTAGGTACATTAATTTTTTTATTTATTTAAGAGTCATTCAAATACAAAATTGACCATGGTTTCACCATTAACCAATGAAGGCTACTTAAAAGAGCCAAAAAATCAATACTTATAGCATTTAGGAGAGGGGTGAGACAAGAAAAGTCTAAAAGTTAGAAGGACACTTTTCAAGTTGATAAAATAGGTTAGATATGCATGAGAAAGAGATGTTAAATGGACCAAGAAAGGTTTGGAAGTATAAGTTTCAAAATAAGGCATGAAACTCTTGAAAAGTGGCATGAAATTTCTTGTGTTGGCTTAGAAAATTGCCTTCATGATTTATCCCTATTTGAACATCCCAAAACATCCTATGTATAAGTTAAATTATTGGAATGCGAGGGAAGGTTTTCATACCTACTTTTCCATGCATTGGTTGCATTCCTAGTCATTTAAAAACTTTTATAAATGAGACATCACCATCTATAGTCTAGAAAAAATCCTCTTCCATACACCTTACACACTTAGATTCCAAAAGGCATTGGTTTTCCATGAAAATTAGTAAAATGTATTAGATGACACTTTTCAATACCATTCATGTCCTTAGATGCATCAAGCACAACTTAAAAGGACATCTATTTGAAGTTTTCACACTTCTTACCATCATGTTCACTATGCCAATTTTGACTGGCTGAGATGAGATCTATTATTTTAAAAATTTGAAGTTTTTATAATCCATTAAATTATCATATTGAGTTAATAAAATTCTATATCTTCCTCCCAAACTTTATTTCATCTCTTGAATGTTCATCAAACCTACACAATGCACAAAACTATCAAAAATACCCTATTTTATACTCTATCCATATAGTTTCATACAACCTAATCCTAATGGGGAGTATCCTAAGATAGTATTATAAAAAATCAAATCATAATTATAGGCAAACTATTACATTATATAATATTTCCAACTTCCTTTCCTAGATTGGTTTTTGACTAAGGGTTTGTAAGGGTTTTAGGTAGTTTCCACTCTTAAGTTTTGTTCATAAAGACCTGACATTGAATTTTTTTTAAAATATCACTATATCAGATTTTAGGACCATTTTTAAGCCCTATAAACCTCCCTAGTCTCCATGAAAAAGCCTCATGAAAGATGTGAGCATTTGAAATCACCTTATCAAGTTTGTTTTCATAATTCTTGCATGCATGGACTATCTTTGAGATAAAATTAGATATCTTATGGGTTTATATGCATATAAAAAGCTTATAAATGTATAAATTCATCCCATTAACATTTTAAAACTAGATATAACACTCATCAGGAGATAGAAAGGAAGTTAGACCCCCAATTGGCTCTAGGTCACTTTAAGGCCTAAAAGGCTTAACATGTACTCTACTAGTTTTGGCTATTTAAACTGATATCTCATGGATAGGATAGTTTATAATTATTTTTCATACCTATATAAATCTCAAAAAGTAATAACACAGCCTTCCAATCACTCTTTTTCATTTCTTCCTCTCGTTCACCAACTAGGCCTAATTATAGCTTGTTTGGTTGAGCTGTGTGCAAGTATGTTTGGGTTATTTTGAGAGGTCTAAGATTAATTTAGTGTTTAATATCACCTATTGACCTTGTATACTCCTAAAAATATGTTTATTTTGTTTACCCAATCTTTAAATAAAGTTTATTACCCTGTTTGGCTTCATTTGCTTGTTTTGCCAAAACCCTAATTTTTTTGACTGGCTGACCTCTGAGATAAAATAGTGAGATATATCCCTCAATTTCAAGGAAATGTGAAGGTTTCATGAGTTTTATTAGGTAATATTTAATATTTTTAACAAATTTATAATCTATATTCATCCATTTAGGCACCTAACCAACTCAATTTGTCCAAAAAAGGCCTCCAAAAGGATTGTTTGCTTGCATTTTTCACTTCTACCTAAGAATGACCTCTCAAAGCATAAAAAAAATGTTATTAGGTTTATTAAACATGTTATACACCTTTAAATAATATTAAAAAATATTTTAATTCACATTAAACTACTCTTTTCCCTTAGATGCTTTATCCTTACCCATTGAGCAACATGTGTCTCCTAGTGCAACTGTATAGAGTGCTACCTTTAGGCTAGTAGGAAGAGCAAATGGTCATCTTAAAATGAGTCCCATAGTGCGTGTAAAAACTTTATTAAGATATCATTAACCATTTCTAAGTTATTTTCAAATTGTCTCCCTCTTACTTAGCCTACTCATCTCTTTAACTTCATTAAGATTAGGCACTTAGTTGTAATTGCACACATGACCTTAAAGAGTCTATGCAAGCTTGTTTCACATTTTTTGGAGCTTATATAGATCATAATGGTAAAAATTAAGGTTATCATAAGATTATTTCATCATTCCAACTCTCCTTATACCTTTTACATGCACCTTGAGCTTACCAACTAAGTTCTTTCTCATAACTATGATACCCTACCTTTTTTATTCCTGTAGGTGCATATGAGTTGTAATTGAGCTTGGTCATGGTGTGTAAATTACCTATTTTAATCCTTGAGGTCACAAAGTATATTTTCATACTTTAATTCACCTTTTATTCCTTAAAAGAGCACCAAAACACCTTGTTTAGGTCACTATTTCCCTACTCAACTGTAGGTGCACATTTCCTTGAGAAAGGACACTTGTAGGTGTCCATGAAGCTTGAAACATTATACAAAAATATAATACCAATGAAATTAATGATAGTTTTTACGACATTAAATAAATGGGACCATTATAGTCATGATAGAATTTTTTTTTTCTCTTGGGATGTCAAATTTCATTCAAACCTCAAATCTTGTAGATATGAATGTAGGGCTTTAGTGCTTTTAAAGGCATCTTTGAGGTATTCAACTTATTTCTTACACTAACTTTCTAACCTTCTTATTTTTCATATCTCTTCTCTATGCTAGAGGATAAAAAGTTTACCTATTTATATGTTTTAAAATCCATTACAATTATGTTATAAGATATTCACAACATGCCCCTGGACCTCTATATTCACTTTTTTGGGAAACCTTCCCTGAACTCAGTCCTTGCCTCCTCCAAGATGTTTACATTTCCATTTATCCATTAAAAACCTCAATCAGGTCTGAAATGATCAAATCACATTATATGATTTGAAAATTACCTTACCATGCTCCAAATTTCCCATTCAAAGACCTTCAAAGCTCTATGGTTTCACCTATATGTGGCCATTCTTACACATAGGTAGTAAAGAAGACTTGGGTAACATACAAGAAACTTATGTTTATAAACACTTTATATGCCCTCAAAAAGTATTAAAAATCACCTTTTTCACTCTAAGACATTGAAAAAACTATCTAACTCTCCATTTCATCATGACATCATCAAGGAGTTCTTGTAGGTGTGTGTGAGATGTATGTAGGTAGTGAGCATGGATTGGAGAAGTATATGTTGATGAATGACCTCATAAACAACTAAAATTCATTTTCGATCCTTAAAATTCATGATTTTAATCTAGGAGACTATGGCACCAAAGGACAATAATTCAAAATGACTCAATCTCTCTAAGTGTGTGCCTTAAGGGGTGCACCAGGAAAGGGGTGGGCACACCTTTGGTGATTCATAAGATTATTGTCCTTTATTACCATATTATTCCCTATTGATTTAGCTCCTAAAACCTTTCCCTAAGATATCTCTCCTTCCTTGCACATTCCTCTAGTATTTTCCTCTTTCTATCCTTTTTTCCATTGCTTAGTACCCTTTTTACCTATTTAGTAAGCTAGGTCAACCTGGTCAACCTAGCATAGTTTGGGGTCACTTTAGCTCTTTAGTATTAGTTTTCATCTAGTTGACCTAGCACAAACTTCAAGAATTAACTTGATAATGTGTTAGGTCAAACTAATTGACCTAGCATATCCGAAATGTCTAAATGAATTTTAGGTTAGATAATCCTATATATACAAAGTCATTTTAGTCATTTCCATATGAAGGAAATAAGGAGTTATTATTTGCTTGCACTTCTTCACAATCTACTCTTCCACCATTCAAATTGAGGAGTCTTATCTTAGATTTCTTATTTGGAGAATATTAGTCTTTTAGATAGGTCTTGTATGCTTTGTCATAAAAAATAGATCCTTACAAACCATAACAACCTCTTGTGAAGCCACATTGGTCAAGGGAGAGATTGAGTCACCATGGGTTCACATTCAAGTAAGTATATTCTAAATTTGTTCTCCTATCTTTTAGCAGATAGAAGTAGCTTAATTGTTAGCTCAAATAATATTACTCCTCATATTCCATGTATTAAGGTGTTACTCATACTTACTTTATTTAAAGTTCTCTATACATGTATTTGATTGATTTACATTTAACCCCTTACTTTGTGCCACAAGCTTTGGTGAGTACTAGATTAGTTTACTTTTCTTGTTATTATATTAGTTTAATTTCTTGTTTATTATCACAAGTGAACATAGATATCATATGAATCTTTTAGGGTGGTTATGTGATTGTGTTAGACTGTAGGATTTGGAACCCTACCTAGTATGATGTGTTATAACATATGATATAAGTGATTCCCTAATTGGGTTTAGCAAATCCTCATATTGGTCATGTTATCACTTAACAAGTGTGTGCCCAAATTAGAAGTGTAGGTGTGATATATCTTATCTACTTTAGGATTGATTCATGTGCATCATGAAATTTTGATCGCATACATTCTAGTGAACTTGATGTGAATCCTATCCCATCTGGTTGGATTGTCTTTAGGTTTCCATTTTTGTTTCCTTTCTTAGTTATCATTAGCTCTACTTTGGATTCACCTTCATTACATTTTGGACGTGAAACAAATCCTTGTAGGATTTATTTCACTTATTTTATTCTTTTTTATAATTTATTTTATCACTAATTTATTCCTTATTTTCATTCTATATGTTATCAAAAAAAACCAACACATTTTATGATTTGTAAAACAGATGAGTAAAACTAAAGATATAGACAAAACAATTTTTTAGTCTATTATATTAGGTCAACATAGTCAGCCTAGTGCTTTTTATGACCTATGTAAACTATGCTAGGTTTACCTGGTTGACCTAATACTATCTTTAAACCCTATATTTTGTGTTAGGTTGACTAGGTTGACCCTATACTATTTTATTTCTTATATACTTTCCAATTTAGCTTTTTGTATTCCTTATATGTTTGATTTAGTTCTATTTCTGCTTGAATTAGTTTCTTATCTCTATCTATTATTATTATTGCTTAAAATTATTTTCCTCTTATCCTCAAGCATCATGTCCCTCATTATAATCTTCTTAGACAACCTAAATCCATTTAGACACTCTATGGGGTTTTCTTTGCTTCTTATCCTTTCCTATCTCTTTTTCCTCTTTTTAGTTGTTGGGATGTCTTGTGATGCCCATCCACACATTAATTTAACCTTTGTGGAATCTTGTGATACCCACCTTCATGTCATTTTATACATTGGGGAATCTTGTGATGCCCATACCTACATCCACTTTCTCTTTGGCTTATTCTCTAGTACATGCTACCAAAATAATTCAAGTACAAGAAACCTTCAGAGACACATAGGCTTGTCTCTCACATACTCATCCTTGATATAGCCATTAATGTAGGATCATTTTCCTTATTTTAATGCTTTCTCTCTATATATATCTAATACCTTTTTGTAATTTAATTTAGCATGAATCTCTCCCTATACAATAGTTGCCTTCCTTTTCTAACCTTTAGTTCTCCCTTTTGGTCTTTCAGTTTCTTGATGTACCATAGTCTTCATTTCCTTTCTTTTCAAACCTTTAGTCCTCCCTTTTGGTCTTTTGGTTTTTTGATGTACCATAGTCTTCATCACTTATCTTTTCATTTTCATTTTGCTTTCCAATGTTATGTTTACATCTTCTTGGGCTTTTATTTTATGATATTCTTGGTAAGACTGTGGATAAAAACTATCCCTCCTAATAAAATGACCATTATTTTTATTTATCATTTTTTTATTTTCATTATTTTGTTGCTTGCCAATGTTGTTTTGGCATACTTTGGGTCTTTATTTGTGAGGTGATTTATACAAAGTCTCCCTCACTTTTTGCTTATTATCACCCTTTAGGTTTTCCTTTTGAGAATTGCTTCGTAAGACCATGGATAAAACCCAACCATCCTCATAAAATTACCTTTATTTTCATGGTCCTTATGATCCTTGTTATTTAGACATTATATTTTGCTTCTTTTTCTAGATGGAATCTACAAAAAATCTATGTTATCATGTTTTCCTTCACTTCCCATTGTTTTATGATAAGGAATCACACCTTTGCTATCATTATATTCCTTTTTGCCCTTTGTCACATTTTTTTCAATTTAAAGAAATTCAAATTTTTTACATGTGTCATTTTTATCTTGATTTCCCCCTTTCTTTCACCTCCACATTTGGATAAAACAAGGTTGAATTCAAGATAGAAATTTTATTTCACTTGGATTTATGAGACTCTTAGACCCCATGCTATTTGATTTTTTCTCTCTTATAAACCTTGTACTAAAGTTTTCAAATGAAATTCATATTTAGCACCCATGTTTGGTCTTGAAAATCTATATGGAGGAGGAATTTTAAAAATAATAATTAAAAGCCAATTATTTGAAAATAAAATAAAATGGTATCTAAAAAGTAACATGCAAATATTAAAATTATAATCACACCAAAAGACATGATTACAAGCAAATATCATATCTTTAATCAAAGCTAAAACTCCATATTTGATTTCATATAGAGTCAAAGTCTTTTAGGGTTTGGTAGGCCAGTAGATTGGAATAGGGGATTTCAAAAAAATCTATAGTGCTACCTACTTTCCCATGCAATTACCCAATCTTCATAGTAGATTGATGACTCTATAAGGGGTCCTGAGGAGCAAGGAACATGTCATGGGGAGGTAAGTCCATTTTAATTTTCATGCATATAGCCTTCATGGGATGGTCTATCTACACCATGTGTTGACTTAAGACTTGTGTGGCTAAGAGAAGTTCTTTAGATGCCTTAAGGTCGGCAATCTTCTTGTTTTGACAAACCAAATTTGAGTGTCTTGACTTCAATAAAGAGTTCCTCTACCTTGTTTTTTATTTCATTCTCCCCTCCATACCATTTCATTTCCCCACTTGATAGAAAAATTGTGATTCCAAATTTGTTTTTCCTCTTCTTTAAATTCCTTTTTCTTCATTTCTTAAAAGCATGATAACACTACTTTGTTTCATTTTTATCTATCTTTAGATGCAAAATAACATGTTTGAGAAACTATGGATCATTTTCATCATGTTCTATATATTTTACTAAAACTACTTTTCTTTCCTTTTCCCATTTATCTTGATTTTGTTGTTCTACTATTATGAACACCTGAGTTCACACCTTTTTTCCATTGTTACATGAGATGTTGATTGTTACTGCTGACCCAACCATGTTGTTTTCCCTTTTATGAATCCCCTATTTCTATTGATGATTGAGATGTGGATTGTTACTGCTTACTCATCAATGTTTTTTTACCATTTTTATTTTTAAATCCTCATTTTACCATCTTGTTTGACATATATTCTTGATTTGATTTAGTGAGTTTGCCTTTTCTTACTTGAGGTTTACTTGTTTGAGTTTTTTTGTCTTTAGAAGTCTTGGATTTTTAGTTACTTGATTTAATCTTATTTGACTTGGTAATTTGGTCTAACATATCACTTGTCACCTAACTTGCCAAATTCCCAAGTACGTCTCATCCACATAACACCAGTTATCTTAGATTTTCTTACATTTGTTTGATTTTACTCCTTAGTTTGGTATTTATAGGCTTGTCCAAAGTAGTCTCTATGCCCTCCATAATCAAAACTAAAGCATAACTGAAAAACATTCCATGATAAAGGTAAGTCAAAGTAGAATCATTTACTTTTTAGTTATTTAATTTTTAGTTAGTTTCCTTTTCTATCATTTAATTTCAATTATTTTATGATTTTTAAAATAATACAATTTTTTTAGCATCAATGTTGTGTGTGTTCTTATGTTATTTCTCATATCACCATCCCTTATTAGACCTTAGTGACATGTGATGAGCTTCAAGTGGGGCATATGTACACACATAATATTTTCATACTTTTATCGATTACTAACACTTTACATCTTGTAGGAACCTATCATGAATCAATCTCTTTGAGTGTATTCCTTAAGGGGTGCATCAAGAAAGGGGTGGGTAGACCTTTGGTGCTTTGTAGTATTGTTGTCCCTTATTACCATATTATTCCCTATCTATTCAAATCCTAAAACCTTTCCCTAAGATTTCTCTCCTTCTTTGTACATTCCTCTAGTATTTTCCTCTTTTTATCCTTATTTCCTTTGCTTAGTACCCTTTTTAATTGTTTATTAAGCTAGGTCAACATGGTTGACCTAGCACAATCTAGGGTCACTTTAGCTCTTTAGGCCTAATTTCCATTTGGCTGACCTTGCACAAAATTTAGGCATTAGCCCGATAATGTACTAGGTTGACTCAGTTGACCTAGTATAACCAACATGTCTAAGTGATTTTTAGGTTAGATAATCCTATATATAAGTTCATTTTAGTCATTTCCATATGAAGGTAATAAAGAGTTATTATTTGCTCATGATTCTTCACAATCTACTCTTTCACCATTCTACTTGAGGATTCTTAGCTTAGGTTTCTTATTTACAAAATCTTAGTCTTGTGGATAGGTCTTGGATGGTTTGGCCTAAAAAATTGATCCTTATAAACCATAACAACCTCTTTAAAATACCCATTGGCCAAGGGAGAGATTGAGTCATGATGGGTTCACATTCAGGTAAGTATATTCTAACTTTGTTCTACTCTCTTTTAGTAGATATAAGTAGCATAAGTGTTGGATCAAATAAAATTACTCCTCATATTCCATATATTAGGGTGTTACTCATACTTAATTTATTTGAATTTACCTATACATGTATTTTGTTGTTTTGCATCTAACCCCTTACTTTATGCCATAAGCTTTGGTGAGCACTAGATTAGTTTATGTTTCTTGTTATTAGATTAGTTTACTTTCTTGTTTATTATCATAGATGAATATACAAACCATAAGAATATATTAGGGTTTTTGTGAAATTATGTTAGACTGTAGGATTTTGAACAATATCTAGTATGATGTGTTGTGATATATGATACAATTGATCCCCTATTTGGGTCTATAAGATCCTCATATTGGTTATGCTCTCACTTAACAAGTGTGTGACCTAATCGTAAGTATAGGTGTGATCTATCTTATCTAATGTAGGATCGATTCATGTGCAACATGAAATTCTAATTACATACACTCTCCAATGTTACATAGGTCAAAAACCAAGTTCAATCCATAATTGGGATGATTTGGGAGAAATATTGTGCCAATAATTCGAGGATGAGTTACTGCATTTCACTCATGGAGTAATTAGCTACCATCAAGAGAGCTCCACATGTGTATATGGTGGAATTCAATCTTAGATTCTAGAAGACTTGGGATATAATCCCATAGCTAGTTAAAACTAGCCCTAACACTTCTATCTTGTATTATTTTAAATCTTTAAATAGTTATATAATAGTTATGATTCAATTTTTTTGGGGGTATAACTCTTCCTAATGCCTATGATATTACCATTAGGGATGAAAATTTCTTTATATAGGCTAATAAAATTTCCCCAATACCTCCCTTTCCACTTTTACTATAATTTACCCTATACACCATCCACTCAACCCACTTTGGCACCCATTCTAGTAGCAAACAACTATCCATCTAGTTAAGGGACAAGTCGTCTTAGTGAACTACATGAGGTGAAATCACTATTGTATAACTTTGAAAATTAATTAGTTGCTTTTAATAGGTAATAAATACATAATTTAAGGTCTTATAATCCATTAAATCATCCATTACAACTTAATAGATAGACTTATTAGGTTTATTCTCAAGCACATGGCCAAATTACTCATGATAGGCCTTACAATAACCACAACCTCAATGTTGCTAGTACCTCAAAGTTAACAATACCCATGAAAAAAACTTAGTTTGGGATTATGAGTGGTTTATTCCTTAAAAATAACCACACAATTAGATTAAATGTGCAAATGGGTCCTCAATCAAGCCTTGATGGTGCAAAGTATATCATCTTCTTAAGGGCAATCTAGTGAACCAGCTCAACAAGTTGAAGGAGGGCATGAGCTAGATCAAGTATAAGGTGAGTCCACTCTTTTGAATTAGAAATAAGGTGAATTATGTGTTATGAACCAATCTAAAATTTCAATCAAAGGTGGAATCCCTATGGCATACAACACAAGGCTTAATAAAAGGGAAATGGAGGGAGATCCATCTCCCTCAATTGGTCAAATTATAGCTCCACATACTTCTAAAGAGGATTCCAAAAGGAAAATAGTTGTTGAGACACCTAAAACATAATAAAATTATGTTTTTCAAAGGTAAAATCAACCTCAAATCATTCAAAATCAAAGAGAGGAGTCTATTATTCATAAAAACTAGTCCACACAAGGTGAGTTACAACCTAAGAATCATCTCCAATCCACTCAAGTTAAAGGTGTAGTTGCTACCATTAAGGTAAAACCAAAGGTTGGTAGTGTTCCATTCACCATCATTAAATAAATTGATAAGACAAATTTTAGCATCCATATGTGGTATACATTGTCCATTCTATACAAAAAAAAATTGTTTCAAGAAGCCTTATCTAACCTTCATATTTTAGCTAGACCAACAAAGGAGGTAAAATTAGTCCTTATTAATGAACCTTAGCCTAAGGGAGAGAATTAAAATTTAAGTAGAAATACCCCTCAATTATACCTTTATATTATCATAAGTGACTACTTGGTTTATAACTATATGATTGACTCTAGTGCAAGTAGTTATGTGATGCCTAAGCAAGTGGCTAATAAACTAGGTTTGAAGTATGAACCAAACAATAAAGGAGTATTATAATTAGATGGTATAACCACCGAAATATTTCATGTGATTAATGAATTGATTCTTACTTTGTATGTTTGTCCTAATTTCTTAATAACTCAAAATGTTTCATTATAGATCTCCTATCTTACTTTATTATATGCCTATCTAGAAACTTCACAGCTAAGATTGGGGTTTGGTTGTCATCATATTAGTCTCACATGTTGTTTAGGAAAAGAGATATCACTAGTGTTACTATAAATTTGGAACCAATTTATATATATCACATAGATCCATATATTCCCAATGTTTATAGGGCTAATTACGTAATTCTCGATCGAGAAGAGTATCTCCTAGACCATGAACCAACTACATCTCTTGAAGGCATACCTGATATTTTAATTGATGAATGGGGTATTTAAATTAATCAATATGATCCCTATATTCTCATTGAATAAACTAATTTAGGCACTTACATCTTACATGAGGAATATGTTACTCATAATGAGGCCACTACACCAATAAAAGAGGTTCTTAATTGTTCTTTTGATGATAAGGCAAAGGGTTTTTATGAGTTTCACCCACATGATTGTGTGAAATATGTAGGTTTAATCTCTTATTATATATATGAATAAGTAACTTTCATACCAACTCCCATGAAGCCTCAAGGAGAACTTGATGATATTTAGAAACAATACTATGACATCATTGAAGAATTTGAGGCTTTTAGCAAGCTAATGGAACCTGAGTAGCATGAGGATACCAATGGACCTTAAGTAATCATATCTCATTTTTATAGGCCTAAATACATCATACAAGATTAATTTAAACTTATCAAATCAAAGGCAACACCATCTGCCCCAACACAAGAAAGTAAGTTGGTTTAGTCCCGATGATGGTTTCCAACTTGCTCATTTATTTTGAGAGGAGACTAATTTTTATTCAAATATCAATCCAAGTTACAAGATATATATGATGATAATACTATTCAATTCAATTATAATGAGTTACTAGAGATATTTATCAATCTAAAGAGCATTCTTGACATAGTTGAGTAGTTGGAAAATAAGCAAGTGAGATTGGTGATCAAAGAAGGAAAGAATGGGATGATAATCATTGCAAAGGAGCCATTATTAAGAGTTGATATGGCAAGTAGTTAGTATATAAAACCAAATTTCACTTACCCTTTCCAATAACATGATGATATACTTACATGGAGTGGAGAATATCGTAGGGGGTTTCATTTTGATCTAGGTTAAGTGAGTTACTTCTAAAGACTTTGTACATATTAGGTTAGTTTTATCATTCCTCCAAGTGATATAACACATTTTCTGTTGAGTGTACGTGTAGTATTTATTCATCCCTCTCAGTTTTTTTTATCATGGTGTTATTGTAATTGCTTTTTTGTTTTCCAATTTGAAATTATTTTCAGTCTTCCTAAGGCTAGTATAGAAGAATGTCACTTTCAAACTAATTTTTTTCTTAACTCATGCCTAATGGATTTGATAAATCAATTGGTATGATTATTTAGGTATGGAAACACACTTCAAAAGTCACTAGAATTTTTGTTACTCTATCCAATGTTGGTCTCTTTAAACTTGACATGATTGGAGAGGATTATTTTTTTCCAAAATTAGTTGATTACAGTCCTTGTAAGCACCCTTAAGATGATGTGTCAACCTAATAATAGGTATGCATAATTCATTTTGTAGTTTTTCTCCATTGAATGAGTCTTTCAATGACTATTGGTTTCATGGTTTGTATTAGACCTATTAGAGAGTCTATTGTTATGGTTTTCAATGTATGTGTGTTTTAATGTATTGCATAATGTTTCCAATCTTGTCAAGCCTCTTTCTAGGTCAAAAAAATACCCAAACTACTCCCTAATGCTTAATATTACAAGAAGGCCTAATATGTCATCTTAAAGTCATGATATATTAGTGAATCCTATTTTATAGTTGGAAATGTGAAATGATTTCAATGGTAAATACATCCAAAATGAGTTTAAGTCTTTTGTTATAATCATACTAGTCTTGTATAGGCCTATTAAAATGCTTCCTTGTGAAATAAGGTAAAAAAAATATTAAGAGGCATAAAAAGGTCATAAACACACTAAATATTCCCATTTGAGGTCTCATAAAGTTATTTTCATCTGTGAATACTCATTTTGAACCCTCCAACCTATATAATTGGTCAATTGTGTGTTGAATTCAATTATTTCCATCCATTTTATTTCTTAATGGCATTCAACTCTCTCAATGTGATAAGAGTACATCAATCAATAAATGAAATGTTGTTAATCCTCAATCATTATCATGCCAATTTCATTGTTCAAGGTTATTTTTTAGGTTTACTAAAGTAAATCTCAAAGTCAAAACTCTAGAGTTAAGGCATCACCATGGTTTCAAATTCTAGATATTCAAAGATGAATTTTCATTCATTTTTTGTAGGTCTCTTTAGATCTCCAAGGAATAAATCACCATGATCTTGAAGGGGTTATTATAGATACTATACAACCATACATAATGGTTCTAGATGTCAAAATTCCTTAGGACCCTCTATGGACCAACTAACCCTTCTTTACCCACTAACTAACCCATCAGACCTTAGGTCTAGTTAGATATTTATCTAACTAAATACCTAACCCTTCACCCAACCCTTTATAACCCACATTGACCCCTTTACCTTGGGACACTTGATCATTGATGGTTAACATGACCATTGATGGTTAGGCTGACCATCAACTATTAGGTCTTCACCATTCTAACACAATACCATTTGTGTGTAAACTAAAATTTCATAATTTAATATGTCTACCTTACCCATTTCTAATAAACTATGAAGCATAAAAATTATCAACTTAACCTCCTAAGGAACATTTTATCCTTCATTTCTCTTTGCCTATAAAAAGAGGGGAGTAGGAGGTAGATCAATCACTTTAAAATATCAAGAGCCAACATTATAGCACATAGGAAATCATGCTCTCAGCTAACCAATATTACTTATATCAATTTATAAACTAAAATATTTATCTAAACCTCTACCAAAATTACTCTTGAGGCAAAGTAATGTTACTCTACCAAAATTACTCTAACCATCAAGTAATAAGTACATTTTTGTAATTTAGCTTTATTTATTTAGTTTTTAACTTTTAGGTCTAAATCAAACCTCCTACACCTATATTATAACTTACCTATTCATAATTAGACACTTAATAAACCTTAACTAATCATTGACCTAATCTACAACTCCCTTTTGAGCAACTTTAGAATCCACAGGTAACTACTAACTATCAACATAACTATCGATGGTCACCTCTAACCATCGATGGTTAGCTTAACCATCAACGGTCACCCTAAATATTGATAGTCACTATGGTAAGAAATAATATCAATTTATTTCCAACCTCATACCCCCAACCAAATCCAACTTTCTATGTCCTTTCTTGTTCATAAACCCCTACCTGATTTTTTGAACCTGACTTGATGTATTTTAGCATTAGTATTGACTCACTATTTATATATTTGGTTTATTTATTTTATCAAAAATATATTTATTCTTGTATTTCATTTCATTCCTTTCTATTATTTATTTCAAGTATTTCATATTTATCTCTTTCAACTTAATTGTTATCAAAGAGTGGATTGATAGCCTCTTAACAAGCTCATGTTTCTTATATCTAGCTCACATTAGGTAGTCCACCTTACTATCTTTCTAAAAATACATTTTTTTAGTGTTTTATTATCTATAGGTCATCTTTCCAAGATAAAAAATATCTCTCCACACTTGTCTGGATCATGCACACAAAACAACCAGGTTCTTCTACCACACCCTTATTACTAGTTTCTTAGCTTCTTCCTTAATTAAGAAATGAGAAAAAATTGAGAGAAATAGTTATGGTATCAAACTTATATTCAGGTTATTAAATGAATATGGGACTCATTAATGGAATAAATAGTAGGTTTCAAGAAAATATCACAAAGAAATAAGTATTCATGAAGTTGTAGGTCTAGAAATTACAAGTTTTGGTCTTGAAGGCACAAGTTTAGGGGTTATATAGGATCTTTATGCATGGGTGAAATATACAACACTTTATTCAAACACATATAAGGTTTATCAAACCCTCTTTGATTGCTTATAATTCATAACAAGATAGGGAAGCTTTCAAAGATGAAGATTTTCAAGAAATTATAGGGTTTTATGAGATTTTCTCAAGAGTTTTAGAGAATTATAGTGATCTTAAATCACATAATAAAGGAAATTGGGTCCTTCTCATCATTTTAAAACATTAATAGGCCTTAAAATAAAAAATCAACACCTACATAACTAAAAATAGGGAAAAATTAGTTCAACATCTTATTTGTAGGCACATATAGGTAGTTTTTAAGGATGTGCCATCTTTGATAACTTGTTACATAGATTTTAAGGCCATTAGAGGGCATAGATAAGGTATTTAAGTTTCATATACAAGTTTTAAGAGGAATTTAGGGAGAAAAAAGGCCATGAACAATCACTAATGAGCCAAAAATAACCTGTAAACAACTTGAGAGAGGTATAGTTCAAGGTTTGAATGCAATCTTCCAAATACATGGAAAGGAATGGGTGATGGAGGATGGATATATATTTTCAAGGAATGATTTAAATCCATTAAAAATAAAAAAGGATTTTAAAATCATGATAAATGGCCTAAAATACTACAAGTAGTCTTAAACCCTACCAAAACCTTAGAGCCCATGAATATACTTTTTGATGTTTTACATATTGATTAAGTAGAACATATGATGGTTTAAGGATCTAAATATGATTTCAAGATCCTATAGGATCACATAAATAGAGGTTTCAAGTTTTAGTCCCATGGGATACATTCTCAAGGGTTTAAATGAGGTTTTGAGCTTGAAGAAAGACCATTATAGGTCTACAAAAAGAATGAGGTTTTTAATGAATTTTAAGATGTTTTTATCCCAAGGAAAGGGTCATAAACATGTCCAATAACCATCCCCCTACATCAAGTAACCTCTAATGTTTTTGTATGCCCATGAGATCCATTGAAAATTATGATCAACAGCGTTTTAAGCTTGAATAGAACCTCTATAAGTTCCAACTAGGATAATGATATCTACATGCACTAATGGTTGGTACAAATTTTTAAATAAAGTGAAATAAGTCTCTAAATCACCTCCACATGATTTAAAGGTAGTCTCCTATAGGTTCAAAATTATAAACATGCATGTAGTGGCCTGAATTCCCTTAGAAGGTCCCATTAATATTTCAAGTCTCTATGATGTCTTCAAGAATTTTTATCCCTATTAGTGAAATGTTATGGGTTCTAACATGGTAAGAAAACCTACAAACCATCAAACATAATTCATGAATAGGTAGTCTAATGCAAGGGCATCAAGACATTTGTATAAATTTGATTAAGTTCAAGTGTATTAGGTTTTATAACATGTTTTTTAAGGAATTTGAGTCCTTATAGAAGTCATTAGGTGTCCTTGAATAGTGTTATTTGTCTTGGGAGAGTTTCCCTCCAAAAACCTTCATTTGAAAATTTGAATCTGCATAAGTGTGTTTAGGGTATTTTGAATAGTGTCAAGTAATGGCAAATGTTATCTCAAGGACTTAAATGAGTTAAGGTGGGTTTAGGAAAGTGTCCCACATACATGTATAATGAAATATGGTAAAAAACAAGAATAATTAATGTGAATCCCCTTTGAAGGTAGTTGTCAATAAGGTAGTTATCAAGATAGTTTCTTCTGTGTAACTAGTGTTTGTCTTAAAGTAGAAGAGTAGTCTCATATGATAATATATAAGGTTAGTTGTTAGAATTTAGGATTCAATTATAAGGTAAGATGAGGCATACGTATAGAGGTAAGGTAGAATGAAAGAGGATAGAACTTAAAACCTCTATAATATGTCTAAGAGACAGAGTTGTAAATATATTTGTATTGAATCAATTAGAGTAGATAAGTTTCATGTAATGTATCTATGTTACTTTGTTTATAATGTTTAAATGGATGCATGGTGAGGTGTTAACAACTTTATTACAATTGAGGAATAGTTTTCTATAGTATCATTTGCGAAGGTTGATGACTATCTTCTAGATTTTTGTATATGAACATTAAGAACTATAGGTTAAAGAAGAGGGAATTCTTATCAAGTAAGGTATTGTGTGTATATTCATATAATATTATAATTTTTTTGATATCTTAAAAGTATTAAAGACCTTTGAGAAAGAGTATTTTGTGTCATTTTGTGAAGACTGAGGAATGTGTAAGCATCTCATGAGGTCTGTGAAGGTTGAGATTGAATGGTGATGAGTAGGGCATATCAAGGTAAATGGTAGAGATAGAAAATTAGTGTTTTTTTGTATTAATATGAATATATATATATGTTTGTGTCAAATTTATCCAAATTTCAAGACTGCATACTATGTGAATGATCTGTCTGCAAGATACTATCAAGAAATCTATGCAAGGTCTCAAAAATAATCATAAAGTGTGAAAGAGGTTGGAGAAGGGTGGATTATCATGAAAAAATACCTAATGGTGGGTTAAGACAATGAGTAAAAATTTATAAATTATCAATTAAGGTTATTAGTAATCAAAACCCCTATTTAAGTTCATACAGTCAAACTATGTTCACAAAATTCTACAAAAATCCAAGGATAGAATGTGAAAAGGGTAAACTAAGCATATTTTGAGTTTGGAAAAGTTTTGGAGTGGTTATATAGACCTAATTTATGTATTTATATGTTTTTAAATGAAGGAAAACCCCTTTAAAATAATTTGAGCCCTCTCAGGCTTAATATAGAGTTAGAAATCCTAGTTTAGGGTTATAGAGGAAAAAGTGAAATATCTCATGAATGAACCAAGGGAAATGAGTAAAAATTTGTAGTCTATTATTATTTAACCTAAAAAATTATATTTTTAATTTTTAAAATTAAAATGGCATCCATACATATGGTATTTAGACTATTGTGTGTTGAAGGAAGGTGAAGAGACCTAATTAGGTCTATGCAGGTATTGAAAGGAGTATCTAGGAAAGGAGTTTGGCTATGAAATTTCATAGATAGTTGAAACATGATATAAGGTACATAATTATGTATTTAGTTTTAAAAAAATATTTCATACTAGTCTATACTAATAGGAAAGGCATAAAAAAGGCTACTAGCCTTATAGTGAGGTTGAAGGCTTGTTAGACCTAGAGAGAAGTTGAAAATGAAAGAGGGGTTAAGTTGTATGGAAACAAGTTTGTTGAGTATGATATATGTTAACCATGTTGAATAAAGACAATAAAAAACCATATTCAATAATTTAAGGTGGCTTGGTCAAGGATCCATAACTTAGTGAAGGCTAGTGAAGGAAATTACTTATAGAAGGATTATAGAATGATTGGAATGAGGTGTATGAAGGTAATGAAAGGTTTTTAGAGGATAATAAAGATATATAAACCAATAAATAAGTATATAGGTTAGTTATAGAGAGATAATGACATCAAACCAATAGAGGAAGGGTGACAGTTATGAGAAGTAAGACAATATTGAATGAAAGAGTTAATAGTTGCAAATGTTAGAGCTTGGTATAAAAGAGTACAAGAGATGTGATCTATATCATAGGCCTTCAATGTAATAAATACAACCCTATATTCATGTCTTAAAATTATTTAAAGATCCAAAAACTTACTTTTATGAATATATAGTAGTCTTCATGAATAAATAGTAGTCTTCATGACTATTAAAAGATGAATGCAAGGTATGGTGGTGAAGTGAAAGCAAGCTTTGAATAATTGTCACTGGATGATATGGTTTTATAGGATTGTCAATAAGGTTGCATAATTATAAGTATAATTTGCTTGGAAAATTAAATTTATAGGTAGAGGTTCTAGGTATGATATTGGAACCTATTAAATGAGGTTCTTAAAATAGAAGATATTCACCAATAGG
Source organism: Torreya grandis (assembly GCA_037957365.1). NCBI lineage: Eukaryota > Viridiplantae > Streptophyta > Pinopsida > Cupressales > Taxaceae > Torreya > Torreya grandis. The sequence continues at coordinate 1,434,395 of JARHVA010000772.1, read as the reverse complement.
TTTGTAGATATGTCTCTAATATCCAATAGATATTTATTATTTTACCAAGATGAGAACATGAATTTAAAATCCCTCAAAACCAATTGTAGGTTAGGATTGAGAGGTTTCAAATCATGACTCAAGGGTAAGTGTACCTATAATGTATTTGTATAGTCTCAATACCATTCAAATAAAGATTGTAGGTAGAATAGACAAGCTCTTACAAGAAAAATAATAAGGTTCAAAGTCTATAGAATCTCCACCCAATTCATCATCTTGTTCTAATAGGTTATCAATATCACAGACTTCTTGGAGGGTCTTAAATCATGACCTAATCATCTATAGTCTTAAAATAGTGATGCAATATTTATATGAGCACTTCAAGCCTGGAGGTGGGGTTTCAAATACCTCATGAAGGAAATCTTACAAATAATAGAGCTGTTAAAGAATCTCAAAACCTGCATACATGTCTTTGAGCAAGGTTTAAAGTATAAGAGATGATATAAGGCCTTTTTATCCTTATCAAGGTAATCAAACAACAAAAATCCTAATCCTCACAAGATAAGTAGTGTTTATTGAGGCTATGGAGGAGGGTATTAACCCCTAAAGAAATTTTAGGTTTGTTAGGGGTCATAGTGAGGGTTTAAATGTCTTAAATATGAAGGCTTGAAAACATTGAATTAGATCTCCATGAGATTTAAAGTTATTGAAATTATGTTGCATGTCCTAATAGGTGCCTCCATGATGTTAAAGGAGTAATAAGTTATTAAGCTTAACAAGCAAATTTACAATCTTGGAAGGGGTTGGAGATGATAAAACCTCTCATGAAAAATCTACAATGTTTCTAAGGATAATTTCAAGTTGCAAGGCATTTAAAACTATGTTTACTAGATAATGAGGTTTTCAAAGTCTTGATGGAGATATCTCAATCCTCTCAAATGGATGTAAATTTTTTAAACACATCCTTGTGAGAAAGAAGACAAAACTAGTGAGGTTATGACATTTTAGTATAAAGAAAATAATTTTTCAATCTCAATAAGGTGTATTCATAGTGATTTGACTCATCTCAACATGTAGGTAGGTCTGCAACATTGCTCTTATATCTTCAAATCCTCCATGGTGTGGTTTTCAAACATGTTCTACAAAACTGATCATGAGCAACATACAAAGCTCTAACTTCAAAATTAGATCTCCTTAAGTTCATAATATTGAATACAATCTAGTGGGCACATGAAATAGGTTATGAGAAGGTTGTAGGTCATCTTGGGAAGGTATAATCTAATCCACAATCCTATTATGGAGAATTCAAGTTTGCATGTCCATCATACCAAGTTGAATGAGTATCAAATTTTCTTGATGAGTTTGAAGGACTTCGTAAACAATGAAGATATAAAATAAACATGTTAATGCCTGAATATTGAAGAAATAAGGATGGTCATGGATTCAACAATAAGAGGCCTATAATAAGTTTTCAATAACCTCTCTAGGTTGGAAGGTTCCTATGGTTGCAAGTTTACAAAATATTTTTCCTTAGGGATAAAATGCTATGATAAGGAAATCTTAGCTCAAAAAACCTTCCATGAAGGATAAAGTAGTGTTGAAGACCTTCTAGGGAATGGATAAGAAATTATGTGGTCTCCAAGAACTACCAACATCATGGTCTCAAGGTGAGATACCTATAGCTTATTTTGAAATTCAGATTTAGGATGTTTCACATAATTCAAGGGCATTGTTATATCTTGATAGAAAGGTTCTACATAAAATCATGGAAGTTTCATTAAGTAATCTTTCATGCCAATATATATATGAGAATAAATATTCTAATAATATTTTTGTAGGCTTGCAAAGGAAATGAGAATGAAAGATGTGATCTTCAAAATATGGAGATGCATGTTTCTTATTTCCTTCAATAGCTCTTATGAGTAAAAATGTCAATAATCAAAGGTGAAGTCCTTAATTCCATACTTATTCAACATGTTAAGCAATAGTATGATTAAAGGTTAAAGGATATTAAAAGCATGATGGGGTATGAAAGCATTGTAAACTATTCCTCAAGGTGTGTAACCCCCTTAATAAAGTGTTAATAAAACCCAAGTTAACCACAAGTCCAAGTGGTATAGGATATCTTCTTTCAAGTCAAGATTCCAACAAAGTTCTAGAATGCATGTATGAATGTGGAGATAGATGAGTTAAGGGAGTTAAAGTAATATTTTTTCAAGGATAATAGCCTTGAAATAACACATTCATCATCCACAAGGCCACCAAATGACAAAAATAGAAAGTAAGGTCTCCTCCCTCACTACTATGCCCATCTTCCATGGGAGACCATCATGATGAAAGGCCTAACACATTTGGGAGAGTCAATTCTCATGATTTAAATTTTTTTTTTAATCTTGCATAGGCTGAATGATGATGTAGCAACTACATTTATGTAATATAGTAGTGATTTTATCTCCTTCTTAGCTCTTATTTTTTATATATGGCTAGAGATGCCTTGTTTTGAATCCCTCTATTGGGTATAACAAAAATATGCTTCTATAAAGACTTGTAATTCTAGATTAAAGCTTTTGAATTGAATAAATAATGATTTTTTACATTCTCTAAACTTTTATCTTGTGTGATTTTAGTGTCTTGTTCATCTACACTTGTGGCAAAGAGTGTTTTACCTTGTGTATGTCCATTTCCCTTCAACTTGGTACAAGTAGGCAACTCTTTTGCAAGTCATATGATGTGTTACAACTAGTTATTCAAGTAATTATTTTTGAAATCTCACTAATTATATCTTTTGTAGTACCGTTTAGCTATTCCCTCTAGTTCTAGTGTAGGCCACAACCTTCATATGAAACATTTATACAAGAGATGCCTAATTTAGAGATTATGTAGGCTAAATTTTAGTTTTTCACAATTTATATTATGATTTTATAATTATATATAGGAGATCATCAATCTTGGTGCATCACCTCATTTTGAAGTTTTAGCTTCATTCTCTCTCTTTTCATGAATAAGAGTCTTAGTGTAGCTTAGGTAGGATTTGTTAATGTAGGTTTTATGATTGTAACCTGATCCTAAATTAGGTACACTTTGGTTGAAAATTAATTGGCATTATTTATTGATTCAACCCTATCATAGATCATCCATAACCTAAGAGTGTTTCCATTGTGTCAGTTGAAATAGGTTTTAGGACCCAATATGGTAATTTTCAACATGACAATTGAAAGTATATGCATATTGACTTAAACATTATTTTAATAAAAGAGGCTTAAGTCACAATATATTTAATTATTAATTTGGTTGAAACCATCACATGTGTAGTATATCTATATGACTGAAAAAGCCCAAAACTTCAATAAGAGATGAAAAAATGTTTGAAATAATATTGACTTAATACCTGATGAAGTTGCTTGGTATGACTTAATATAAATTAGATGATCTTTGACATGATCAAAATTAAGGATAACCATATAAAATATAAATAATGTAATCACAAGGTGAAATTTATCAAACTAGAGGTAGAAGGGCCCATAGAACTACAATAAATAGAATTGATGGGTTTGACAATTCTGTCTAGGGTAGAATTGGTAGGGTCAACAATTTTATCCTAAGTAAATAGAGGTGTGAGACATCATAAGTAGCATTGATATTTTTTAAATTAGGATCAAGGTTGAACATGAATGATTTAGTGAAGTGAAAACTATATTTATAATGTTTATGGGCCACATTAGAGCTATTGTGTGGTAGGATAATTCATAAAAATAACCAATTATACTCAAGTTGATTAAGTATATAAAAATGGATAAAAGATAATATTGAATATTTTATTTTATAAAAATTAGGTGTATACAATCACTTGGTTAAAAATATGGGGTGGAGGGGAGGGGGGCATATTCCACCCATCGTATTGTGACTCTTGGGCTTCAAACATTTCTTACTATTCATACTAATTTAGATAAGGTAAATATGTTGTATATTCTATATATCTTTATCACATGGAGCATAGTCTCACCATGAGATAAACAATTGATATTTATTTACCTTACTCTTTTATATAACATAATATTTTTTTGGACTTAATTTTTAGTCAATAGAAATTATGCTTGAATGTTCAATTCGGATTTAACACAGGTTCAATGACATGGTACCTACATGGCCATCCTCATAAAAAAGTCATCATTTAAAAAAAATTCAAATACACATGAAAATCATATAGTGGACACTCTCACACCTCCAATAAAACTAGGTGTATTGTTTTTTGTGTCAACTTGACCTTTCTAAATTTCATTAGATTATTGATTGGACACTTATCCATGTGTAAATTTTTGTGTATGTTTTTGTGAAAGTTTTAGGAGTGCATAATTTTGTATCCACCCTTAGTTTGTTTTAATTTTATATGTATGAAAACACACATCAAATTATACAATTATGAAAAAAATATAAAAATGCTATATGCATGTATTATTTTTGAAATTCAACTATTCTAAGGTAGATGTATGTTTGTTCATTATTGGTCAAAATTAGGCTATGTTGGAAAATTTCCACTATCTTTTTTGGTTTTTTGTTATCATTTTCCCCCATATTTTAATCTCATATGTATCATTCTATTTCATCCCCCCATGTTTCTATTTTTTGGGGTCTTTCTTAGAAATATATATTATATGTTTTAAGGGGTATGTATGCATGGGTTATGTTGATCTATAACTACCCTCTTTCTCTCAATAGACTAGAACTCAAATAAGGTCAATCAAAATAATTCACATTCTTTGATGATTTGGTAAGGACATTGAATATTCATAGACCTAAAATATGTTAATCTACACTCAAATTATTGGATCCAACACACCCCATAATCAAAATTTTCACATTTACTTTAACACACTTGTTTCTTTCCTATATTATTGCTTTCTTACATGGTGATATTTATTAATGTTGCATAAATTTCTTGATATGGATTCCCATCTTAGGGTTTCAAACTTATGAATGTGTTTGATGCAATGGAATAACCTTCACTTGACCATTTATTTAGAATGATTACTAATCCTTTATCTAGGGTTTAAACATCAAAATGGTCTTTTGAGGTATTTATTAAAGTGAATTAAGCATTTCATTCAATTTAGAAATTTTAATCACGTTATTTTTATAATCAAGTTAAAGTGGGACTTCATGTGTTATTTTATTATTGTTTCACCTTGGTTATAATCATTATCTTTGATGATTAAATCTTTGGCAGAAGTTGCCCATTATTAATGAAAAGTCTTCCATTGGTTTTAAAACATTTTTCTTAGTGTTAAAATATTATCTTATGTTTTTCATGATGTATTTTAATGATTATTTTAAATATTTGAGATTTAAGTGTAAATGTGACCTTTCCTTAAAAGGGCTAAATTTGAAAGGGTCCAATTTCAATAATTTATTACATTAGAACTTCAAATTCATTATTAAACTATTTAGATTAAAATCAGATATTTATTAACTAACATTTAGTTCAATCCATAATTTAAAATGGTCATATTATCGATTTTAATTTCTTGTTTGGATCATAAAATGTCTTAGTTGAGTTCATAATGTATATTGCCAAACTACATTTGAATTTATCGAGGTTTATTTCAATTCTTTCAAATTATGACTTACACCTAATTTATGCTTTCATCATACCTTAATCAGCTAAATTTAGCTTTGTCTATTCATTACATTGGGCTTTCCTTTATTTATTTATAAGGTTTTTATTTTGTTATTCAACTAATTTATTAACAATTACTCAAAGTGTTTATTTTTTCCTTGTATTTTTTTATAAAGATATTTTGAGCCATCAACCTTTGCCAACTATAAAATTCTTAGGAGTTTGGTCTATGGGAAGTGGCTCATTCAAAAATTATTAAATATTTCAAGCCTCGATCTTTTGAGATTATGAATTTGGTTACATATCAGGTACCTAGATCTTGAAGGGAGGTATTCAATAGTTAAACATCTTAATCTCTTGATATTTCATGAGCCATCCACATATGGATAGATTGGGAGATTTGAGTGAATCAAAACTCTATATTCATCCCAAGGCTTATATATATAAGGACATGCCACATGAAACAATCTTAGAGAGAGGGGAAATGTAAGGTAAATTATAGTCTATTTAATCTCTAAGGCCCAAAAGTGTGTGATGATGTCACATGGAATCATCATGGGAACTAAGGAATCAAGGAGTTGATTAAATAGTACATGTTACCAATGGAATATTCAACACAAAGGCACCATGTGGTAGCCATAGCTCATTTAAAAAAGAAAAGGATGAGATCAATTCTAATAAAATTTACAAAGTATTGAAGGTAGAGGAATCATGATATCATTGCACATGGCATGATCTTAGGGATTCAAAATTTAGGGAAGGTAATTTATAGTTTGAATTTATTCCAACTTAAAAGTTATGATATTGAGATATGTGGTTGAATATTTGGGAGTCATAGTTCAGAAGGGAAAGTATAGATTAGTCAAGTAATGATCTCTTAGAATCCCAAGATCATGACACATGGTCACATCTTAGGAACTTGGAGTTTATAGGATGGAACTATATCAACACAAAGTTGTCAAATATAGAAGTCCCAAGATGAAGCCATGTGGTAACATCTCAAGATTTTGGGACTCAAATTATTAACATAATTTGAAGGAAGACAACAAAATACTTATGACTAATCCAATCCATCCACATGGTATGTTTTTGGGTGATTTGATCTCAATAAAGCACAATACGTAGTCAATAATCAAAGACCCCCCACAATCTTGAGATCATGCCAAGTGGCACAATATTAGGGATTCATAATCCATATAATATACAAAATTAGTGTTATAAAAATTGAGATCTTATAAATAAATATTATGATAAGTGGCATAATCTCAAAGACACACAACCACAAATTATATTTAAAATTTGATAGCCAAAATAAAGAAGAGAAAAGAAGGACAAATGAAAGTTTTAGCTCACCTGTAATTATAGATTATTGTGCAAAATTATTAAAGTAAGGCTAAAATATACATGATTAGTCTCATGGGATAATCACAAAAAGAAAAATAATATATATAGTTCTAGTTAGAGCCCAAAATTTATTAAAAAAAGATTACAATGAAAACCTAAATAAGTTCACCAAACGGAGATGTACCTATTTATAGATTGGAATAACCCACTTATTTCAACATTAGTCTATCTAGTTATTCTTATTGAATAAAGAAATGATATATTTGATATAAAAAAAATTGTCACAAAAATTATATTATGGAATTGGGAATGGAAAAAATAGAGCATGAACTGACTATTCCATCATTGGGTCCTTTCTACAATGAGGTAGTCTCTCCTATTTAGGTTGTGTTGTGGCTAACACACCCAAATTTTTAATAAGAAATGGGGGACCCCTATTTTGTAAACTCATAATCCAAATTATCAAATCCATTATCACATATTTTTGGCTCTACCTGGGCCAAGTCTCTAAAATCCTAGGTCACCCTACTTATTTCTTTTCTTCCTTGAGAAAATGATGTGGATAATGACCAATGGATACAACTAGTAAGTCTCATAGCTTTATGAAAGAGACCAAGTCAAATCTCATCTATATTCCCTGATTAGGATGGAAAATCTTTCCTTGAATGTTTAACATGATATTTTTGTAGGATTTCCCTTACTCATAGGTTCTTAGAGTCTCAGTTGTATTCCTAGTGTATCTAACCCTAGAGTCTTACATCACATTATAAGACCTAGTTGGTAGTTAGGTAAGTAGTTAATTGATAATTCATCCTTTCACTTTCACCTATTAATTTTATATAGGATATTCCATGTGTCAAAGTATCAACACTACATGGCTTCAAGATATTAAGTTAAGGGATGGTCAAAGGTTTTGCAATAATAAATCACCACATGACCATTGTTAGACTTATTAGTCTCTCAGTCTGGTAGAGATTTCAAATCATGGGAGGGCCTGATATAATTAGTAAGCACCATGAATATTATTTTCATATGTGTTAATCTCCCATGATTTATAGAGATTTTATAACCTAAGAGATCCTGATGCAATTGACAAGTGTCATGTGACACCAATTCAGACACTATCAGTGCTCTAGCCAATTGCCCCATTCCAAAACTAGAATGGATAGTCTCCTAGACCTAAAAAAGATGTAAAATCCCAAGAGGGACCAATATAACTAGTAAATTCCACATTAACTAATGATAGAGTGGTCAGTCTCTTGATTTGAAAAGTATGTCAGAACTTGGGAGAGTTTGACCGAATCAAGAGATGCAATGTACCCTAAAGGTTAGTACTGACCAAAATTGACACATGGAGTTCTCTCCATTGTCATACTTGTAAACCTCCATATTTAATAAAGGTGTCAGGACCTAAGAAATATTTATATAGTGAGGGATTACCATGTGACCTATGGTTAAAAAAATTAGTCTCTTAATTTAACAAGGATGTCATAATCTAGGAGAGCTAGATGTATCATGGTATGATAGATGGCATAACCAAAAAATTTAGAAGGTGGGCCCCTTAAAGGCCTTAGGATAGCCAAAATGAACTATAGGTGGAACAATAGAGGCCAATCAAGGGATACCTCATGTCACCAACTAACATCCCATCTCCCCCTAAAGATATAGCAACAAAGTGTTGAGTTGTGCTTGGGTCTCAACCATTAACATGAAGACCATTCAAGATGTGACAAATGGTGTCAACTTGGAGATATTGGGAGACTTTAAGGATGAGGTGGATGAAAACCTACCCCACTCCAAAAATTGATGAAGTGGGGAATTAGACCCATATTAGATAAGTTAAAAATGTCACATTGTCGTTACTAGATCTGGTAAATGATGTGCAATCGTATACTCTAAATTTAATTCTAAATTAGGAAATAAAGTCAAGGTTTGAGCCACCCACTCAAATTTGAATCTAAAATAGATGATCCTCCAAATGTCATTAATGTAGGGGGATGAATCTAGATTTTTATAAGTGTTTAAAGGAAATCTCATTAGTTGTTATATCTCAAAGTTATGAATGTCAGCCTCCTTACTTTCTACTCTTACTTACTACTTCTTCTACCTTCTCTTTTAGCCTAAGATTTTTGGGAAATTTCATCCCTAGTAATAGGCACTTCCACTTTGAACCCCAAGGCTAAGCTAGAGTATAGGTATACTCTTTTCCCAAATGGTTTGAATCAATTTAAGTACTATACAAAAGTATTCAAGGTAATTTACATGGTTCCCAAAGAATCAATTATCGATGACATTAATGAAGATAAGTTTGAATATGCCTTATAAGCATACAAAAAGTGTGGCATACACTAAGTTATGTCTAAGTTTGAATTCCTCCCTTATTCTCACTTATTCAATAAGTTGTTCTTCATTGACAGATGGGTTTAGGATAGTGTTCACAGTTGGGTCTACTCAGTTGGTTCCTAACACTAGATTACTAACTTGTCAGACATGATCTACTAAGCTTACTAGAATATTTTATACCCCACTTTTTCATATGACTTAGTAAAGGTTAATAATTGTATTGACACCTTCCAAATATATGATGTCCTCTAAGATTGGGCAAAGAAATTAGATGCTAAATGGTTTAATAAAGAAGATGTCAATGCCTACGTGGTTTACATCGTTATGGAAGGGGTCTAGATTGGCATGATCTTATTGAACTAGTTGTTTAGGGCCCCAAATTGCCTTCACATCAATGAATAGTAGGTGTCCCTAATTCATATGATCCTAGATGCCTCCCAGTCCTTGGATTGGGAGACATGATCAATTTAAACGTAGTCATCTAGCCATAGTTGATGCATAGGTAGGGGACATTTTTACATGATGATCTATCTTATAGACATGGTTTATGTGACTCTCAATTTTAATCCATTTACCTTTCTTGCATGTGTTATCAGTGGCCCTATGGTCCATGAAGTTTTTTAAAAACTATATGGCCACTAATATAAAAATAATATCTTGTACATTTGTGAATGCTTCTACCTAGTGGTATAAAACATGATAGAAAAGGCCCATATGCCTAGTATATTACATAAAATTAGATATTCACTAGCTCTCATAGGATATTACTGGTATCTTTAGGAGGATTTAGTCATTAATATTTTAGGCATCCTTAAAAATCCACTCCACTTACCATATCATGTCCTAGATTATCTTACAAAGGTATAAATAACCTATTAATTGATGAAAGGCATTTTAAAATGATGAATTAGTTGCAAGTAAAAGGCCTAATTACCTCTCTAAATCATCATTAGACATTATGTGTATCATTATTTCCCTCACTTACAAAATATGATAGCTAGTAGGTACTCTTTGGCATTGGTCAGAGCTGAGCCATGGGACTGTGACTTGAATGGCATGATCCAAGAAAATTTAGATAATTACTCAACTTGACTTAACCTCAGTTATGGTCACTAGATAGTAAATGATGATGATTTATATATAAATATGTTAAATGACTAGGAGGTGATCATAAATATCAAATCCCATAAAAGGATAAGGGTAAGAATTTATAGTCCTTTAGGCCCTCTTAGACCCCCTCTACATTTTTTCAATATTAAGGGGATGTCATACTAGCTCCCCCCAAATTTTACAAAATAATTAATCCGACCACCTTCTCCCCCATGCCCAATAGCTCTCCCCACAATGTCTCTACCTCCTCCACCTCCAAAATCTCAAGTGACTTAGTCCCAATCAATTTAAACTTAGGTGACTTGATGATAAGTAACCCAAGAATATTTAGTTCTATAGAAAACACATCAAACCTAGTCCACCTAGGCTCTAAGATTTGATGTCAGTAGAAACCTAGAAATGACCTTGAAGTGGGATCAATAATAAACATTGGTACAAGTTTCTCCTCTCATTCCATCCTCTTTCTAGTTTCCCTATGAAGTACCACCCCTTTCCCAATTTCACCTCTTCCACTCTTCACCCAAACATCCATGGCCTCCACCATTCTTGGCTTCTTGCCTTTTTTATTTCCATTTGCCCCTTCCATTCCCCAACTTGTAACTTTATTCATGCCCCCACCATCCATGCATCAAATATAAGTACTTGTAAAGGCCCCATATCCATTAAACACATTAGATATTATAGGGATTAAGTTTACCCATGTGCATGTCTATAGAGATAGGGGTCATCCCTATAATCCATTCGATAAAGTAGAAACTCTCATAGTCAACCCCTATAGCCCTCAATACATCATCTCCTTCTACAATAACATCTAGAACTAACCTAGATAAAATGTTGAGGAAAAATTGAAAGGTAGTTCATGCTTGACCCATGGTTTATATATCAGCTTCTCTAATTCTACCTCTCCAACTAGTCTCTTCTACTCCTCTGACACTCACCCCATTTGATCCTCTCATAACTCCCATACCCATTTTTACATCACCTTAACTACCCATGGATTTAAATTTAATAAATAAATCTCAACCCTAATACTAAACACAACCTTTTAGGGGTCATGACCCCTTAGGTGGGCCTGACCCAGAGTCAATGACAAGCATAAATGTTCCCATGGGCCTTACCATTCATTTTCCCCCATTTTTCCCCCATGCCTCCTCCTCCTCCTCCATTAATTTCATCCTTCACTCCCTCCACTTATTCCACTCCAAATTTATTTCATCCTCCACCTAACACTACCATCTATGCCACCCCACCAACACCTCTGAAGACCTAAGGTATGGTCCTAGTATCATAGGTGCTAGAAATGATGATACGGGTACCCTAGAGGTATAATATGATTTTTACCACACCACAAGGTGCATGTAGAGGATCCTCACCTATAAATTAATGAAAGAGGGAACCCTCTAATTTGAAAGACCCAATAGGACTTATTATCTCTCACCAAGGTGAGGAATTCTGAAGGATAAAATAAAATGGTAGAAGACCCATTTTAAGTTCTCTAAGTGATGCATAATATGTTATAGAAGCTTCTTAAGGACATGTAGAGACAAGTCATAACTATTGAGGCATAGGTGAAGAACCTTTTCCCTCTTATATTAATTTGACACATCAAGGATTCCCTCCTATAATTTTTCTCCATTCTGGGTAAGGTGGTAGGGACTATGGGGGATACTTAGGTGCTCATCTAGTGAACCTAGGACTATCTAGAGTGGGTCATTATAATTGATGGGAACTACCAAATTTGATGGATGTGATTAATAAAGGCATGTTTTTAGATCTGAAATTGATTCCCATTTTATATTTAGAATTATATCATACTTACTTCAAGACTATGAATATTACGATGGAGGAGTGGCTTACCTTATCCCAAATGGTGATGGTACCCTTTTAATATAGCAATAAAAATATATTGAATTATTTAAAATAAGTTAATATATCAATATTATTCCACCTAAACAACACTTTTCTTGATAAGGTAACATTTAGGGTCCACTTGGGTCACTTCAACTAGCTCATAAGGGAAAAGGTATCTAAAGTGAACCAAGAGGGAGCTTAGGTAGTTTTCAAGCTTTCAATGCAACCTATAATGATTATCAGTTAGGTTTCAGAGGTCTAGGTGTTCATGGAGGATCCCCTTAGAGTGTATTAAAAACTAGTGGTCTAGGTCAAGATGATCTAAAAATATTCCCTAATGAACCTCATCAAGTTGGATTGAGAGTTTGACCTCATGGTAACCACATTAAAATCTAGGGAGGTAAATTCAAAGTAGTTGGGATCCATCTTTTCCAAACCACCTCCACATATCAATTGAGTGGTCCTCATAGATATTTTTAAGGTAGCCTTAAGATTATTTTATCATTTTTTCAAATTATACAATTGTAACTAATAGGAGTGGCCATCATGGCCTATGATGGGAATCTCATGCTAATTGGAGTTAAATCCCATCCTTATCTATAAAAGTGAAACTATGTTAGAATTTGAATATTGGTAATTTTTAGCTCAAAATTATTGTCCTAATCAAGCTAATATTTTACCTACACTTTCCTTCACCTCTTTTTTAATTTTAAAGAGTTGGTCAGGATTAATATTTTATAATAGAACTAGTTATATTAATGAATGTTATTTTCATCTATTTTAAGTGACACATGTTTTGTTTATCAAAGAATATTTCATTCCAATTTTAAGTGAATATTAGTGCCTAAATAATTTTTATAAGACCATATTAATTCATGAATACAATGATTATAATGTGCCTACCTATAATAAAATCTTTGTGAATTCCTTTCATTTTATCAACAATACTAATAACTAATGTGGTAGCCTACAAGTTATTTTGGAAAGTTTATGTGTGATTTACTATAAACTTTTAGTATTTTTATTTAGTGAAGATTTAAATATTAAGTGTTCTTAAGTTTCTTCCTTAGACTATTCCCATTGTGTAGAATTGGAGTTAAAGCCTTTGGAAAGACTCAATACACAATGTTATAACTTTGGTGGATGTGCTCAGCTCAATTGTTAAAGCATTAATTTCACTTGGTTATTGAAACTTTCTTTACTACCTTACTCTTCCCTCATTTTGTGTTTACTTTAAAAATTGAACTATACTTTCAATTTTACTTGTAAGTGTTGGAGAAAAGTGCTTAAATACCAATAATAGATTTAAATAATTCACTCATCCATTCTTAGTTATTAGGATTGAACCACCAATGGTGATGTTGCATTTCTTAGAGATTATTCCATGCAAGCTCCATTGCGAAGCCAAATATCCATATCCATACCTTGGGATGATTTAAATCAGTCATAAAATGGAGGATGAAATTCCATTAATGTTACCCGCTATTCTTTTTGAAAATTCCCAATCTCATGAGCATCTTTGGATAAAGGATCTTGGACTGAATAACAACTAGCACTAGAAAGAGGTCCCTTTTATTTTAAGGATAATTATTAGTAGGAACCAAATACCTAAAGAGTGTTTTATTTATTGAATAATATTATATACTAACCATTTATTATTTGTGAAGCATCCTAGAGACTAGGTCACCTATCACTAAAGCTAGGTCCTATCGTATCTAGCTGGTGGTTTCCCCTTGCTATTCCACATAAGACCCAAGATCAATAGACGTGGACCTACCATGATTCAAACTAGCTTATCCCCTCAACCTCTCCTAAATATGCCACCCAAGATGTCTTTTTTGGTTGGATCTACCATTAACATCATAGGAAATATCTATGGCCTACCTAGAAACCCCAAGAGGTATCTTTCCCATTTCACTCCTTGTGTGGGATGGATTACCAAAGAGCATGTGAACTCCTATAAAAATAACATAATTATCTTAAATGTATAACATGAAGATGTGGCATGTAGTATTTTACCATTCGTATTGATAAACTCAACATATGACTTATTATTAAACCTCCCTAAGGACTGAATCCCCACTTAGGACCATTTTATTACTGCCTTCCTCACCTAATTCAAGAAAGTAATAAACCCTAGTGTCATATACCATTAATCTTCCTATATTAAATTGTAGCCTAATAAGCCTATCAATAACTTCAATTTTAGGTTTAAAAATATGTATATCTAGGTTACCATGCTCTGCCAACCTAACCCCCAGCTATCACTCAAAAGTATAAGAATGCCTTGGACCCTTGGATGAATATGTTTCTAATAAAAGATATAACAATAGTGGACATACCCCTAGATTATAAAAGAGACATTAAAGTAAATATACAACTAAACCCATAAGTCTAGATTATGTCCCCCATTCTTAATGTGTTAACATAGACACTCACATTAAGCCTCTTACCAAATGTTAATTAAAATATCCCAATGCTTCAACAAATCCCTATAACACATCAACTTCCACTGGTTCATCTCACAACAAACCAACACTTACGTTTTATTAACCCATGGATCCATGAAAAGGATCATTAGTTTTAACACCATGTAATGTTGGTAATGGATAATAATACCTTGATTATACCCCATTATTTCACAAAGAATGAGTTGGATGCCATTTAGTGAATGGTATGAAAACTTGGTAATGATTTCCTTAGACTAAAAAGGTAGATGAGTAACTCTAATTCACAAATTTATATCAAAAACTTCACATATCAAAGACCAAATAGGAATTATAACCATCCTTATAATCCTTTAGAAGCATCATCCAATATGTTTTAAAAAATTCATATCTTTAAGATATCCTTGCTAAACTAGTGCCAAGTGCATAGCATATCAATCCATGGGGAACTTAAAAGCATAGAGTTTGGTTGTGACTTTGAGATCTTATAAAAGGAAATGGAAGAATATGAGGTGGTTCCCAATCACCTAAAATCATCCAACATGGGCAAATCCCCTAACACTACCATGGTAATGAAAACCACAAAATTATCAGGCCAAGAAGAAAATGAGCCAAAAGAGGGTATTAGTGAAGTGAAAGAATTTTAGTAGTTACAAAGGAACAAATACATCCTTAAGAATAGGCAACTGCAATAACTCTTCAATACCTCAACTCCCCCAAATAATGGTATGACCCCACCTAAGCATAATTTTAAGAATGACCCACCACCTATGAAACCTCAATAACCTAAATATCCCATGGAAACTCCACATATTCAAATAAAATGAGGCTATAATATATTGGAGGACATGAAGAAGACAAAATTGAACATCACACTCTATGAACTTACTTATATCATAGAGTAACATGATCTTTTACTAAAGTCCTTAACCAAAAAGTTGGTTCAACCCACCCATGAAAAATATAAAGATGCCCATACCAATGTGCTCATTAAAAAGAATAATATAGAAGTTCCTCCCTTCCTTTTGACCATCAGACTATTAAAAAAACCTACATAATTTCCTAGTAGACTCTATAACTGCTAGTAGGCATCTATGAAAAGTTATAGTTGGTCCCTATCAAGTTGGATAAGGTAGTGGTTTAACTAGAAAGTTATTAGGTTATAGTGGTAGGAAATATTTTGAATGTCCACATATAGCTGAAATCAAAACCTAGGATTCAACACTTCATAGACATCTAGGTGGTAGAGATTCTTGAGGCTTATGTCATGCTGCTCAATAGAGATTGGTCTAAATCTATAAATGGGTATATGGCTATGTAATTATCTCGTATGTTGCTACCTTAGATAGGGGTATCTAATTAAATCAGATTAGATAGATAGGATTATATAATTAAATTATATTAGATAGATATCCTTGCATGAAGCATGTGATAACTGAGTACAATGTTGTCAAGGAAAAAATGAACTTGGCATCCTCAAACCTAGAAATATATACATTAAGCATGAAACTAACCAAAGATATAACTAAAAACTAGGAAAAATTCTTAAGATTATGTTCTCTCTACATAGGTGGGACTCATTTTAAACAAGGTATTAAGGTTAGTGTTCTATTAATAGATCCATAGAGGAAGAATTACCTAGCATAATATAGGTTACAATTCCCATACATGAATAATCTATCAGAGTATGAAATTTTAATCTAAGGATTATAGTTCTCATTAAAACATAAGGTAAAAAAACATAGAGTATTCAATGGCTCTAAGTTGGTAGTCAACTAAATCAGGAGTAAATTTCAATGTTAATTGTCACACCTCAGAAGGTATAAGCATCAAGCTTAGGAATTAATCAAAATGTTTAATGCATTTAATGCCATCCCTATCCATAGGGAAGATAACCAAGTTACTAACTCATTCATATCTACAATAATGAGCTTACCCCCTAGATGACACTAATTTTTAGGGTGTCTTTGTGGAACTTATCCCTTGCCCCTCTATCCTTGAAAATGTGATGAAATTTCAAGTATTTAAAGGTGACCAAAAAATATCAAATTCCTTAATATCATAGGGGTATTTGAAACCTAAATCATTGATGAGGTAGACAAGGACAACCTCAATAATTAACTAGAAAAGGATGGGATCCTTAATATTCATGGGAATTAGATCCCAAAGGGGAAGATTTCATTGGAGAGAGAATTTGAAATTTTAAACTTTTGTTCCAAGTAATGAGGCCTAAGTTAGAAGGCCAAAATTTTTGTCTCATCAACCTCAGTTTGGTAGAAACCCCCCATATGGTCAACATGGCCTTGAATAGACAAACTCCAAGCTAGAGAAGTTACCAAAACTACTATTGAGATATAAAGACATAATAAATGGGCCTAGGAGAACTTAAGGTCTTAGACCCAAGAGTGATAACTCATATTATCCTCCTCAATCCAAAACAAAAACCATTTAGATAGAGGAAGATATAAATTAAACTAATTATGTAACCCTTGATACACAAAGATGTCCATAAATTACTCTTTGATGGTATATTTATCCCAATTCATCATTCTTCCTAGGTGGCCAACCTGGTACCTATGCACAAGAAAAATAGAGAAATTCGCTTGTGTGTAGACTTTCAAAATTTGAACTGAGATTTAGACAAAGATAATTACCCACTATCTCCTCTTAAAGAAGTGATCCAAATGATGATTGGATCCCAAATGATGTCCTTTTTGGATGGATTTTGGGTATATAACTAGGTCTTGATTAATTTATAAGACCATGCCAAAACCACATTCATCGCTAAATGGGGCACATTCACCTATAAGTGAGTTCCCTTTGGGTTGATCAATGCTGGGGTAAATTTTAAAAAATACATGGAGATTTCTTTCAAAGTACAAGTCAAAACACATATGCTACTTAGATAAAGTGTTTGAAAGGTTCAAAAGGTATGGTGTTTCCATGAATCCTAAGTAGAGTGTGTTTGGTGTTACTGAAGGTAAGCTTATTGGTCATATCATCACAAAATAAGGTATTGTTATTGATCTAAAAAGAGTTGATGTGATTTATAAATTATCTCTACCTAATATCAATAAAGAGTTAAAATATTTCTTTAGTAAAATCAACTTTGTTTTTAAATTGATTTATAGATTTGCTAAAATTGTGAAACCCCTAAACACTATGTTAAAACATGATGTGAAGGTTTAATGGCATGTAGAATCAAATAAGGATTTCTAGGAAATTAAGGATTTAATTATGCAAGCCCCAATCCTCATCAACCTAGACAATATGTAAGATTTCTATATCTACCCCTTTACTTAAGAACACATCATTAGTACCAGCATCACCCAGAGATTGAATGGAGAAGAACATCACATCACTTTCATCATCACTAATCTCAAGGATGAGGAACTAATATATTCTAATCTTGAAAAACATGCCTATATCCTAGCCAAGGCAATGAATAAATTTAAGCACTATATTCTTAGGAATAAGGTGCATGCTATCATGTCAGAATTGGTCATAAAGTAGATGTTGGAGTAAAATTAGTTAGGAAAGCATAGAGTTTGATGCATGGAAAATTTTAAGGGGTATGACTTGGAGATCAAATTGGCCAAGTTAGTTTTGGGATAGGGCCTTACCTAGTTGATAATTTAGATAGACCCAAGAATAAATATACACCAAATAGATCAAGAGCTATGGCTACAACTAGACTTGTATGCCTTAATTATGCATTTCCTACTCTATGATAATAAACCACCAAGACTCACCCATATGTAAAAGAGATATTTCTAGTTTAAATTTGTGAAGTATATGCTAAAGAAGTGAATTCTCTTCAAAAGGAATCATGAGGGAATCTACCTCATATTTTTATCCCTAGATGAAGCCAAGGAATTAATGGAAAGTTTTCATGAAAAATGGGAGCCATTCACCCTACTAAAAATGCCACATCACATAAGGTCCTTCAAGCAGGCTCCTATTGGCCTACTTTATTCAAATATATTCATACTCATGTCTGCATTTGTCATTAGTGTCAGACCTTTGGTAAGAAGGAGACCTAAGTGGAAATGCCACTTCATCTTGTTGTGGAGTCGAACCCATTTTCTTAATGGGGATTAGATTTTTTTTGGGTCATCAACCCTAACTCATCGTATGGCCACAAGTTTTCTCTCATGGCCACAAATTATTTCAAAAGGTGGTCTGAGGTAGTTCTTACAAAAAGAAGCACAACTACTGAGGTCATCAAATTTATGGAAATTTTTATAACCACCTAGTTTAGGGTCTCACTCTCTTTGGTATGTGATAGTAGTTTTACATTCCAATCCATAGAATTCATAGAATGGGCTTATGATAATGGTATCACATTGAGGTTCTCATCCAACCAATATCCTGAAGGAAATGGATTGGTTGAATCCAACAATAAAAATCTAATAGATTCCATCAAGAAATATGTAGAAGAGAAGAACTGGGAGTGGCATTCATTACTAAAGTTTACTCTATGGGTTGACTGCGCCAGGTATAAATAAGCCCTCAAGAACTCTCCTTTCATTTTAGTCTATGGATTGGAGCCAATCATACCAATCACACTCAGACTATCGATTTATAGATTCATGTAGTAGTTCATGGGACTAGAATACAAAGTGAATTCTTGACTCTTAGATATAATTCATTTATAGGAATCTTAGGGCAAAGCTTTGTTAAGATTCAACAAACATTAGGTTACCATCAAATGATGGTTTGATAAGAGGGATAAAATTAAGACTTTTAGGATCTTTGATTTGTTATTGATGTGGGATAAATCCCATGAAAATAAATTCCAACACTTAAAATTTAACCCTCTCTAGATTGATTGACCCCTATTAGATAGCATAAATCATGTGCCAGAATGCCTTTTTCCTCAAGGGTGTAGAAGGAAATGACCTACTAATCCCAATAAATGGACCATTCCTAAAGCACTACTTCTTGGTTGCTTTATCCAGTGTAATTTTAAAATAGCCTTGATGGGTAGTGGTAATGTATATAGTAGGTTAATTTTTTTTAGTTATGTGTTTATTTTCCTTGTTATTTTATTTCATTTATTTGGTTTTATCCTTGTAGTATTTGCCTACCCCAAATTAGACCCCTAATTAAAGTTGAGAAAATGAGGCCTTTATAGAAAAAGAGAATACTGTAACCACTTTGACTGATGAACAAATATCAAAAAGTATTTTTAAAGTAAAAATAGCTAAGGATGAGTCTTTGATATTAACCAACCATAGAGGTGAGTGTGTCCTTTATATTTTAGATCTTCAGGTCCAATTATTATCACTGAAGCAAGTGGATTTTAGAATATCTTGCACCCTAATAGAGGCCATAAACTACACTTAATATAACATCTTGTAAAAAAATGGGGCCATTGAATCTAATCAGAAGTTAACTATATATTCAAATATTCTTCTCTACCCTATCACCCATGGCTTGTTCCCCAACATCAATGGATGAATATTGCTAAATATCTTTGTAAGGAACCTTGAAAGAAGACTATTAAAACATGTAGAATTTAAATTTTGAGTCTTCCTTGAAAGGGTTATTTAGGAAACCTCCATCACATGATTTTTGGCCTAGATGGTAGTGGAAAAGGGCCTTAAATGGGATCAAGGGTATCTCTATCAGGGATATATATACCTAAATAGAAGCAGATCAATAACCACACCATTCTCCTCAAAGCCATGAGACCATTAATGCCTCTAAAGAAATTTGATGCCCGATTTGACCTTGGTTTCTTGAATGAAGTGCATGCTTGGATAAGTTAATTGTAAAATCACTCTCTACACACACTAGTGGTAATATATAGGGTAAGGGATTAGTATGTCACTTTTTATTGCATGACTTTAGCACCTTCTTTTTAGGTATGACTAAAGATAACTTTTTAAATATATGTTATACAAGAATAGAGGATTAACATGTTGGGTTCTAAGTGCTTGTCACCACTTTCCCCATGGAAGTCACCATTTGTTGTGGCTAACATACCCCCTTTTCATAATAAATGGGGGACCCCTCTTTTCAAGAATCATATCCTAAATTGTTAGACCCATTCTTGTATTTTTTTTTTTGCTCCACTTATGCCAAGTCTTTGAAATCCTAGGTCACCCTATTTATTTCTTTTCTTCCCCAAGAAAATGATGTCGATAATGACCAGTGGATATAGCTAGAAGGCATCATCAATTTATGAAAGATACCAAGGAAAATATAGTCTATAATCCATGATTAGGATGGGAATATTACCTTGAATGTTTAACATGCTAGTTTTATAGGCTTTCACTTACTTGGAGGTTCCTAGAGTCTCAATCCTATTCCTAGTGCATCTGACCTAAGAGTCCTACATGGAGTTATATGGATTAGCTTGTGATTAGGTAATAATATAATTGATAATTCACCCTTTTGATTTCACTTAGTCATTTTCTATGTTTTCTATAAGGTCTTCCATTTGTCAACATCTTGGTTCTATATGGATTTAGGATATTTAGCTAATGTATAGTCAAAGGTTTTGCAATAAGAAAGAACCACACAACTATTATTAGACTTACCAATATCTCATACTAATAGAGATGTCAGATACCAAGAGGAACCAATGAAATTATTAATCACCACAAAGATTATTATCATATGCATTAGTCTCCTAGGCCAGACAGATATGTCAGAACTTGGGAGAGCTTGATGAAATAGACAAGCACCATGCGGCCCTAGGTTAGACACCATTAGTGCTCCAACCAATTGCCCCATGGTAAAACTATAATGACCAATCTCCTAAAATTGATAGATATTTTATATCCTAAGAGAGATCAATCCAACCAATAAATATCATGTCTACCAGGTATATAGTGGTCAGGTTCTTGGTCTAATAAGGATGTCAAAACCTAGGAAAGCCTAATTAAATAAATACATGCCATATTCCTTGAAGGTCAATAGTGCCCAAATTTAGCTAATGAAGCTCTCTCCTTTGTCAGACTTATTAGTCTCCCAATTTGACAAAGATGTCAAGACCTAGGAAATTCTAATGTAGTGAGGGAGTGTCATGTGACTTGCAATCAAAAAATTCATTCTCTTAGTTTGACAAGGAAGTCAGAATCTAGTAGAGAATGATGTATCATGACATGCCACATGACATAATTGAGCAATTTATCATGTGGGGCCCTAAATGACATAATATGGCCAAAATAAAGTACATGTAGAACCATAGGGGCTAATCAAATGATTTTTCATGTCACCAACTAACTTCCCATATCAACCCTAAATATATAGAAATGAAGTGTTTGGTTGTGCTTGGGTCTAAACTACTAACATGAAGACCAATCAGGATGTGACAAATTCTTTGGACTCAAATCTCTTAGGAGAATTTAAGGATGAGGTGGCCATGCACCTACCCCATTTTAAACATT
The DNA here is from genome assembly GCA_037957365.1 of Torreya grandis. Taxonomy (NCBI): domain Eukaryota; kingdom Viridiplantae; phylum Streptophyta; class Pinopsida; order Cupressales; family Taxaceae; genus Torreya; species Torreya grandis. The sequence goes on along the minus strand of JARHVA010000772.1, from coordinate 1,412,307 downwards.
GATGAAGTGGGTAACTAGACCTAGATTAGACAATTTAAAATTTTCACATCACTTTTACTAAATCTAGTAAATGATGTTTAATAATATACTCCAAATTTAACTCTATATTGGGAAATCAAGTCAAGGATTGAGTCACCAACTCAAATTTGAATCTACATCATATGAGATGTAAATTTGGATTCATCCCCCTTGCCATTAATGCAAGGGGGATGAATCTAAATTTATATAAGTGTCCCAAAGAAATCTCAATAGTTATTATCTAAGCTACCAAATTTGGCCTCCTTGCTTTCTAATCCCGCCTATTGATTTTATTGCTTTCTCTTTCAAATGGATCTTTCACAAAATTTCATCCCATAGTAATGGTTTCTTCCTCTTGAAACCCCAAGGTTGAGCCTAAGTACAGGGATACTCTATTCCCAAATGGTTTGACTCAATTTAAGCACTATAACAAAGTATTCAATTCCATTAACATGTTGCACAAAAAAATCAATTACCAATGATGATGATGAAGCTAAGTTTGAAGAAACCTTAAGAGCATACAAAAAGTGTGGCCTACACCAAACCATGACCAAGCTTGAAGTCTTACCTTACACTAAATTATTTAGAAAGATACTCCTCACTTCTAGGTGGGTGTAAGATGGCGTTAACATTTAGGTTTTGCTCAGCTAGAAATCAACATTAGATTGCTAACATCTTGGACATGGCCTACAAATCTTATTAAAATCTCCTAGACCCCATATTTTCATATGAATCAAAAGTGGTGAAGACATGGACTGACACCTTACAAATATATGATGTCTTTTAGGACTAGTTAGAGAACCAAAATGCTAAATGGCTTAATAAATAATATGTCAATGCCTTTTTAGTCTAAACCTTCAACAAAGGGGCTAGGATTGACATGATCCTAGATAATTATTTAGGGCCCAAAATTCCCTTTTTATCAATGAATAGTAGGTGGCCCTAATTCATATGATCTTGGATGCCTCCCAAGTTCCAAACCTAGGAGGAATGGTTAATTTCAATGTAGTCAAAGCCATAATAGATGCATGGGTAGGGGGACATTTTTACATGATGTGATATCTCATAGATGTGTTCTATGGGACACTCACTTTTGAGCCCTTTTCCTTGATTACATGGGTTCTCTATGGCCCTATGGCCCATGTAGTTTTCTACAAACTAGATGGCCACCAATATAAAAATAACATATAAGACATTTTTAAATGCTTATATTCGATGGCATACCATGATCAATAAAGCCCCTATGCCTTATCTATCATAATAAATTAGAGATTCACTATCTCCCATAGGAGACTAATGGTATATTTAGGAGTTCATAGTCATCTAAGTCACATGCATCCTTAAATAGACACTCCACTTACTGTATCATGTCTTATATCATCTTATGGAGGTCAAAAATACCTGTCAATTGATATAAGTCATTTTTATAAGTTATATTAGTCACCAACAAAAGGCATGTCTACCTATCACAATAATCATTAGATATCATGTGTATTGATCTTTCCCTCCCTCACAAAATATGGTATCTATCTAGGACTCTTTGGCATTGGGTAGATTTGAACCATGGGATTAGGACCTAAAGGGCATGATCTAAACAAATTTATAAAAACAATCACCTCACCTTAATCTCAATTATGGACACCATATGGTAGATGAAAACGAGTTATATCTAAATCCCATATATGATTAGGAGGTGCTCACAAGGATCAAAGCCCATAATAAGGATAATGGTAAGAAGGTCTAATACTCTAGGCCCTCTCAAACCCCATATACATTTTCTTAGTCTTCATGAGATGTCACATTAACTCCCCATGTAATTTATAGAAGAATCCTTTAAGGGATCCCACCACCTTCTCCCCTATGATCATCAATTCCCCCTACCATGGATCTGTGTCCTCCACCTTCAGCATATCAATCACCTTAGATATATCCAATTAAAACTAAGGTGACTTGAAAATAAACAACCCAAACATAGGAAGCTGCATAGTAAATGTCTCAACCCTAGGCTACTTAGGCTTTGAGGTTTGATGTTAGTAGTAGCCTAAAAATGAGCTCTAAGTGGGATCAATAGTAGGCATTGGTGCAAGTTCCCCCCTCACTCCCTCCTCTTCCTAATTTCCTTATACAATACCAACCCTTTTACCAATTTTACCTCATTTTCTCTTCACCTAAACATCCATGGCCTCCACCATTCCAAGATTCTTACCTTTTCATTTCCATCTTCCCCTTCCATTCCCAAATGTAGAATTTTATTGGTGGCCCCACTAGACATGCCTCAAATAAAAGTGTCTACCTATATTTGTTAGCAACCTAAGATATTATAAGAGTAAGTACACCCTTTTTCATGTCTCTAGAGCCTAGGGTTATCATTTTAATCCCTCTGATAATGTAAAAACTCTCACAATCATCCCTTATAACCCTTGTTATATCAACTCCTTATATAATTTATGGAGCTAACCCAGGTAAAATGATAAGGAAAAAATGAAATACATTTAATGCCTTACCCATAGTGCATATATTAACTACTATAATTTTTCCTCCCCCACCAGTATCTTCTGATCCTTTGGCACTCACCCCATTGGCTCCTCTCATATCTCCTCAGCCCATTTTTTCCATCACCTCAACCATTAAGGGATTTGAATTTAATATGCCAATCTCATCCCTTATACTAAAAACCCCCCTCTTGGGGGTCATTATCCCTCAAGTGGGCATGAACTAGAGTCAATGGTGGGCACATATGTTCCTATGGGCCTCACCATTTATTTTTCCCCCTTTCACCCCCATGCCTCTTCCTCCTCCATTTATTTCATCCTTCACTCCCTCCACTTCCTATAATGCACCTCCACCTCATCTTCCACCTATCACTACCATATTTTCCACCACACTAACACCTCCTAAGACCTTAGGAATGGTCTTGGTATTGTAGGTGCTTGAAATGATAATACAGGGCACCCTAGAGGTGTAATAGAATTTTGACTACACCACTAAGAACATGCAAAATATCCTCATCTAAAAGTTAAAGAGGGGAAATTTATTGTTTGTAAAAACTAATAAGACTTATTTTCTCTCACTAAGATGAGGGCTCCCAAAGGAGAATAAAAAATGGTAGAATACCCACTCTCAATTCTCTGGGTGATGCATGATATGTCAAAGAAACTTATTTAGGATAATGCAGATCTAGGTCAAAAATCTCAAGGCATAGGTCAAGAGATATTTTCATCTCAATTAATTGGGCACATCAAAGATGGCATCATATAACTTTTCTCTACTATGGGGAAGTTTTTGATGACTATAGAGGATACCCAGGTGCTCAATTAGAGAACCTAGGACTATTTAGAGATGGTCAATATAATTGATGAGAAGTAATGGAATTTGATAGTTGTGATTAATAAAGGCACATTATTAGAGCTCAAATTGATGCCCATTTTATATTTGGGCTTGTATCAGACCTATGTCAAAACTATGAAGAATATAATAGAGGAGTGGCTTGCCTTGTCTCAAATGGTGATGGGATCCCTAGAAGATGGAAAAAAGAAGATATTGACTTATTTCAAAGAAGTTAATATCTCAGTGCTATTCCAACTAGATGACACTCTTCTATATAGAGTTAAATTTAGGGTCCACCTGGTCACTTTGACTAGGTCATGAGGGAAAAGGTATCCAAGGTGAACTAGGAGTGATCTCAGGTAGTTCTTGAGATTTCAATGCAATCTATAATAAGAATTAGCTAGGTGTCATAGGTACATGTGTGGATGGAGTCTCCCCTTTGGGTATACCAAAGTCTAGTGGCCCAAGTTGAGATGATATTTAAGGAGCCTATGATGAATCTCATTAAATTGGATCAAGATTTTGACCTCATGGTAGATATATACAATGGAAAATATAACAAATATATAAATTAATCCTAGCTTAGAGAAGATAGATCTTACTCACACTTTTGATTGGGGATACATTAGATAATTAGGTCATGACCATTATAGATTTTCAAGACCTAAAAAAGGGATATCTTATCAAAATATTATCATTAGGGAGGGTTCCAAAACCTCTAGTAAATAAAAACTACATAATAACCCTAACTAGGTCTTATGTTTTCATATTCATTAAACTAATAACAAGTAAATCAAAATCTAATCTAATGCTCACCAAATATTATGGCACAAAGTGGGGATAATAATTAATAAAATAAAATATGAATGGAATAAATATGCTCATGTCAATGTAAATGGAATCATAATGCTTGGAATAGAAGTGCAAATGCATGTCTATTTACTCTTACAAAAGAGGAACAATGTTAGGAATACTTACCTTTGAAGACAAACCCATCAAGCCTCAATCTCTCCCTTGGCCAAGGTGATTCACAAGAGGTTATTATGGTATGTAAGGATTACAAGGTTAAATCATATCTAGGATACACAACCTATCAATTCATCTAAAATATTTCTCTAGAAGACAAGATTCATATTTGCTAAGAAAGTATGAAACCCTAGTCTTGTTCCTCACGTAGAATGGTGGATAAAAAAATGCACAATATATCTTAATTCTTCTTCTCTTTATTTTATAAATGGAAAAATTAATGTGTTTATATAGATGTATCTAACCGTAAACCCTTCCAAAAAATTTGGCTGACAAGGTCAACCTGATCAACCTAGTCTTGAAACTAATAAAAAAACTAACTAGATAATGAACTATGTTAGCCATGGCTGACTTAGTTCTTAGTAAGCTTTTTAAATAACAATACAGGGTCGATGTGGCTGACATAGTCATGTAGACTAATAAAAATGGGTTTAGGTTAGGGGAGACAAGTGTGTAGATAATAAGTGGAAAAAAGGGAAAACAATCCTGTAAAGCACCAATGGTCTACCTAACCCTTTCTTGGTACATCCCTTAGGGCATGCACTTAGAGAGATTGAGACTTGACAGGTTCTTAAAATGTTATTAAGTGGTAAAGTTTGAAAATATTATGTGCACACATATTTCCCACTTGAATCTCATCACATGTTAGTGAGTGTAACAAGGGATGGTGCTTTGAGAAAGAAAATAGAAACACATGAAACTTAGATAACTAAAAATGATATACATAAAGTAATGCTAAAATGAAATGAGAGTAATTGAAAATACCATACACATACCTTAACATACCTTTCCACTAAATTATTACATGCAAACATCCTAGTCTTGATCACGGAGGGTGTAGTACCTACATTTGATAAACCCTTGGGATATAAAACTAACAATAGAAATAATGTATGCATGCATATGATATTTAAAGTAGCAATGAATTACATAGAAAAATTGGAAAATTATGATTGTTAAGGCAAGGTTAGAAAAATAGATGATGGAAATTGATTGACAAAATGATGGTGAATGAATGTAGAACACACTAAATCATGTTGGAAAGCATGTAAAACATAAATGGTAAAAAAGAATGTATAATATAATAAATCACATTAGAAATCATGTAAAACGTAAATGGAAAAAAAGGATGTAGAACATACTAAATCACATTGGAAAGCATTTAAAATATAAATGAAAAAAAAAAAGGAATGTAAAACATACTAATTCATGTTAGAAAGAATGTAAAACATAAATGACAAAAAGGAATGTAGAAGATACTAAATCATGTTGGGATGTAAAACATGAATGACAAATGGAATATCCATGAAATAAAACTTTAACAAAGATACGTAAATTACAAGTAACTCCATGTAAAATAAGCATGTCAAATCAAACATAAATAAAAACATGAATGACTGAAAATGAAATGTAAGTCAAGATGTAATACAAGTGTGAAGAAGTCATACCTAAAGAGACTCATGCAAGAATGTAAAATGTCATATGTAACATAAGTTAAGTCCACAAAACTCAAAGAAGAACATTATGGATAAATAAAAATCAATATATATAAAGGATGAAAACTCAAACTCAGTGCTTTTTTTGAGATGCAATGTAAGAAAACATAATCACCTAATGACATGACTAGTATGATAATGAGATGGTGTGGTAAAAAAATGGTGTAAGGGTGTTTATGAAGAAGGCCTAGTCCTATCCATGGTATTATAATGTGATTTATGGGAATATTATAATGCTCAAAAAATGGTATAAAATTTGTCCTAGGTGTGTCCAAATTTGAATTTGAATTCAAAATGGTTTTCTCTCCAAAAGGGGATTTTAAATTTTCATAGTGTAATAGTTGGTCTAGGTGAGTCTAGTTGACGTGTAATGGATGACTAAAGTTGTAAATGAAATTTCATGGTCTCATGATGGTATTATAATTAAATTAAATTCATTTTTCAAGTTTATGTGATGTGTCAGTCCACTACCCCATGTAGGTCTAGGAGGTTACTTGTAAAACTTGATCAAGATTCAGTTATGAATCTTATTTGGAGAGTCTTTATTATAAATAGTAGATTTGTTTTTAGAGAGAGATATTTTTTGAGGATGTGGTAACCTCTCAATACATTTGAATGTGATAGATAATGGAGATTTAAATATGAAAATTAGATAAATAAATAAGGATGATATAAGATTTTATGTGTATTGACCTTAAATGGTTGAAACATAGAATTTATGTGCTTAGATGATCACTTTGGTGAGTAAATTGGTTTTTTTTTGTTGATAAATTTTATAAAAAAATTATATATTATTTTTTTATATATGCAATCCAATTGAAGTGGATGAAGTCACTTTTAGTAGAGACAATCAGGTCTGAAACAAGGTTTACACACTTACAATCTTGTTCAAGTAATGGGTCTTAAGCATTTGATCCTTTTGGTTTATGTGAGTCTTGTGGAGAAATGGAAATGGAATACTCATATGAATATAATTAATTAACTTGTTTCCAATATTTATTTTAACAAAGATTGATATTTACTCCATTCTGGTCATAAACTTGCTTATTGAAACATATAATCCACACTAATTGATAATTTTGTTTTCTATGAACATTACATTGAATCTTGTTTGACTAAAAGGGAATTTGGAAAGGGTTTAAGGTAGTCCTATAATTTGGTGAGTGATTTTATCAATACTATATATTCTATGGGTTTTAATAAGATAAGGAAACCCTAAGTACCATATTTACTAAAGGGCAACATATAGTCATAAGAACTGAGTAATGAGGTATTGACACTTGTGTTGGGTTAAAAAGGGATTAGAAAAGGTTTATATGATCCATAGAAGGTTAGGGTAACCTCATGTATGTTTTTTGGGATTCTTTAGAGAATGAAACAACAAAACTCTATGTATGTACCTTGTTTCCTATCATGGAGCACAGTCAAGAATGACTGAGATTTATTGTTGGAGATTGATCTAAGCTTTGTAAGACCAAGGTTATTGAATGATAAAGTGGGTAGGTGACTAGATAGAGATAAAACCACTATTATATTGTATTGAAAGTGTTTCTATAGAAATATATGCATTTATTTACCCTCTCAACCTTGACAGTCAAGGGAAACCCTAGTTTCTAGGGTTTTATCCATTGGAGGAAAAGTAACCATAGGAAAAAATCCAAAAATTGTAATATTTTATAAAATTATGTTATCTAACTGATGGAGGTGGTTTTATAGTTTTCAAGTATGAAAAAGTATTAAAAATGGGGTGTGTACCAGTGATAGGCCTAGGAAAGGGCTAAAAGAGTAAAGATGTTATAGGAAAGGTGGATTTGTCCAAAGAAGGAGGTCAATAAATGATTTATTTAGATAAAGGATCCAAATGGGTATCTATAAAAGTAAATTGCTTACATATAAAGTCATTACATAGTATAGGTTAAGGATATTTGCTTGGATGGAGGGCTAATTGGTGAGAGGCTTATAGTATAGGTTAAGGAGATTTGATTGGATGGAGGGCTAATTGGTGAGAGGCTTAAAGAAGGAAGTACAATCTACCTTGAGATTTATGCCCAAATATTTTTATAGGAGTTTTATGGCTCAAATGAGTTATTAAATTTTTTTTTTTATGGTTAAGGTTTTTTAGATGCTCCCAACAAGGATATTTACCCATAAACAGGGCTATTAGGAGATAAGAGCAAAGAAGGAACTTGTGAGAAGAAAGTGAATAAAATAAATGAGTTAGTGACCTAATCAAGGTTAGATAGGAGTGAGTTAAGAATAGAGGGAGGTTTTTATATGGATTAGACCATCACTGTGATTTGATTACCAATCAAAGGTCATTTTTATATGGATGCATTGTGTGAATATTATGAAGCTAAAAGTGAGTATATGAATAATTATTGATTCAATTTATCGAATGCTGGTTTATTGATGGTTGAAAGATAAATTAAAACTAGTATAGATCTTTGTAATATTTTGAAGTTACATTTTAACCATATATTGCATGATTTCATTATTTGAATTAGTGAATGAGCAAAAGAGATTTCTTGAATGGAAGGATATAGGTAGAGTTTGACAAAGAAGTGAATATTTCTCTACATGCAAATCACAAACTATAAACCAAGAAGTGTAATAAGGTAGAGGTGATTAAGGATATGATCAACTAAAATAAATATCCAATAAGAGGAATATAAGGAAAATATGATGTAAATAAATAATGTGAGGTACCACAAGGGTGATGTGAACATCCTTAGAAAGAATGAGACACACTAGGAAAGTGAGAAAGGCTAAGAACTATCAACACCAAGGACTTATGACACTTTGAATAATGAACACAAATCTTGGCCTAACAAATTAAGTAAATATATCATCCCATGAAGACTATATGCATGAAAATTAAAATGGACCTACCTTCACATATCATGCTCCCCATTCCTTGGGACCCCTTACAAATCCATCAGTCTACTATGAAGATTGGGTACTTGCATGAGAAATTAGGTGGCATTAGATATTATATGATATAATAAGACCTCCTACCCCAATATACTATCCTAATTCACTCTAATGGACCTTATATCTATCATGAGGCTAACTATGAAGTTTGAGCTTTGACTAAGATAGGAAATGTGCCAAATATAGATCACATCTTTTGGTTTGATCTAACTTTTAAGATTATTTTTACCTTTGAATCATTTCCTTTTGTTTGTATTTTATGATTTGGATTCTAACTTTTTTTAGATTTTTATATTCCTCTACCAATATATAGATTCAAAGAACCAAACATGAGTGAAATAGGTGACAAACACAAGAGAAATTACACTTGGTAACTAAAGAAAAGGACCTAAAGACCAAGGTGTCTAAAGACTCCTAGACTTGTCCACAAGTAAGTGTGCAATCTCAAAATTGACCAATGTGAGCCTCAAATGAAAGGAAATAAGGGAAATATGAAAATTATGAGAGATCCATCTATGTAATAAGCGATAAAATGATGAATATGATTTTAGCTAATCACAAGGAGTTAAAATAGTGATATAAAAGGGATGAGGCTATGATATAATAGTCATGTCACTAGAGAAGCCATACTAGCCTACAACAGATCTAACACAAGCACCAATAAAATTATTTTTCATCCTAAAAAGTGATTTAAAGATGTTTTAATGTGGTAATTTGTGAGGATATCCTAGTCCTATCCATGGTCTTACACTTCAACTCACAAGGTGAACACTAATCAGGTGAATGCTAAATAATGGGGGGGGGGAATAATCATAAAGTTACTAGGGCAAAGAATGACATAAAAAGACAAAAAAAAGAGATATATAAGAACTATAATGAAAAAAAATGCCAAATGTAATGTGTAATAAAACCAAAGAACCCAAAGGCAACAATGGTGTTATCAAAGTGAAATTAAAAGAAGTAAAGTTCACAAAAAAAAATAAACATGAGACAAAAAATAACAAGAAAGATCTATAATAACATCTATATCAAAGATGAGCATATGAAATACAAGTCTATAAGTCTCATAAGGTTTCTTGGAACTAAATTTATTTGTTATTATGCATTTTATAATAATATTGGGCATCATAAGATGCCACAATGGGTAAGTGGATGTAGGGATGAACATTGCAAGATGCCCCAAAGTCTAAAGGGACATGTGGATGGGCATCCAAGATGCCCAACATGTGAGGTAGAGTGAGGTAACTTTGAACCATAAAAATGAATTTCATTGGGTTGGTAGGTGCATTTAGAGATAGGTAAATGTGTTGATTTTTTATATTTTAGGGATGTTGAATGTGACATAGGATGTGTTAGAGAGGTATGAAGAGATAAAGGAGGTAAAGGAGGACCATGTATGATATGATTTCGAGTAGGCATTTGAACTAGGTACTCATTTGGTTCATGTGACCTAAGAGGTTGAGATTCAATGGATGCAATGATATGTTTAATTTTTTTCATGTTAGTTATTCTTTCCTTATTGGTGTAGGAATAAGGATCAACTATGCTTTGAACAACATTAGTGGATGAGGTGTTGGTATGGGATAATTGTTATTGTTAATTAGGTAGTTGGTATTTATGTGATTTTTATTCTTTATGTTAAATTTTAGAAGCTTGAACATAGTCTTGATAACATTGATTTATGAGAGCATCAAGATTGAAATGTGGAACAAGCAAGGAAGTAAGAAGAAATCAGTGAAGATCATGACAATATTAATGATAATGACCTATAGTATCATGACATCAATAAAACTTATTTGGATTGTAACATTTTGGAGGAGGTTTATAAGGATAAAAGCTCATGGGTTTATAGGGTGGTAATTTCTTCTTAAGTTGTTCTAGACTCAAGGGAGGGTGGGTTGGGTTAAAATTGGCTAAATTGGATGCTCTATTTTGAGGTTGGGGAGGCTTTGATGAATCAATGTTATGAGAAAATTATTGGAAATGTTCTTTAGTAATTGTTTGAGGTTTTTAAAATTGAGTCATAAGAAATTCTTGCCTTTGTGCTTGTTCTAAGTCTTATTCTAAATTTATAGGGGAAAAGACTCAAAATTTGTATTGAAAGGGATATTTAAGAGCAGTAAAAAATATTTTTAAAAGATTATCATCATTCATGTTATGTTCCACTTTGTGATCTATAGACTTCCATCATTTAATAAAAGTGTGAAAAAAATCATTAGGAAGTTACTTGGCATTGATGAAATGGCTAAGGTAATGTTCAAGGTCATCATGTTAGAATTCCTTCACTATAGCATTGAATAAATCCTCTAGTTATGAGATGGAATGTTTAGGAAGTTGGTTGTACCATTCAAGTGCCTCACCAAAAAATGTTTTGGATAATATATTGGTGGTAGCAAAGGTTTTAGTTTGGATCCATTCCTTATAGAGATTACCAAAATAATTAAAAAAGATAGTAGGGTCCTTAGTCCCATCATATGTGATAGTTAGATAAATGTTTCCAATATCTATGGATGCAATGAATGGAGCTAAAGGTTCATTTTGAATATGTTGAATCATTTTATTATTCATTAGGGGTTGAGGGATGATACTCCCATTAGCATCTATAAGAGGAGGGATAAAATTTTGATTTGGTTGAGACATGATGATTTGAGGTGGTTGACTAGTCACATATGATAAATTTTATTGAATTTTCATCATTTGGAAATGCTTAGTTGTTTTCATGATGTTTAGTTGTTGAGATATTTGTGTAATAATTTGAGTTGTGTCAATTTATGCATTAGTATTTGAAGATGGGGTATTATTTTTTTTAGGAGTGGGATTATTAGTGTTGGTGGGAGGAGGGGTACTGGATGGAGGATTCCCAACATTGATATTGGGAGGAATACTAGGATAAAGGAACCCAACTATATTATAGTGTGAAGTGATTGGTTTTGTATTAAGAAAATATGAAGGAAGAAAGTGAATAATTTCATCTAAAGTAGTAAAATAAGTGAGGTTCTGATATAAATCCTTGATTATGCAATGTTATTGACTAAGTGGAGGCTAAAAATGTGACATCATTATGAAATAAGACTAGATAACCACACATAGAAAAATGTCAACCAAGGTGTGTAGAGTTGATAGGGTTTATTGTGTGTTGTTTAGATAGGACACAAAATGAAGATAGAATCGACCAAACATAGAATAGGGTCGACCAGGTCAACTTAGTATTATTGGATAGAAGGTAGATAAGGATAAAAGGTCAACCAAGTAAAATTAGTACTACAAACATGGAAAAATATAGTCTGATAAGGATACAAGGTCAACCAAGTTGACTTAGTGCTATAACCTAACTGGTAGAAAAGAGTATAGGGTTGACTAGGTCAACTTAGTACTACAAATAAGGTAAAAGATAGTATAATAAGGATACAGAGTCAACCAAGTTCACTTAGTATTGTAACTTGATTGACAAAAAAGAGTACAGGGTTAACCAAGATGACTTAGTATTGTAGGTAAGGAAAAAGATAGTCTATAAGAGACTATGTCAAATAGAATGATAGTGTGCTAAAAATATGGAAATATTTACAATGTAATTAAATAAATAAATGGAATCACACAAAAATAATTGGATCAATGAGAATGATCCAATTAGGACACACAACATAAAACCTTGCACCAACATTAGCCAATGCAAGTTTTTATAATACAACACATAATGATCAGAGATCAATCAGTCAACTAAAAATTAAGTGATAACTAAGTGGTCATCTTGAGTGTTGTTAGATTATTATTAAGTGTGATAGGGAAGTTGGATAAAAATAAGTAGCTATAAATTAATCTATGGATGGTTTTAGGATTTTTAGGTTGAAAGGGATCAGTGTTGGAAATGGTACTAGCTTGGTATTGGGGGCTACCCCCTCACTTCACAATCCCATAGAAATAATGGTTATGGGTTATTTTCTAATATATACCATTAACCAAATGTCTATAACTAGATATAAAACCAAGTCAACTTCCCCCTTGGTGATGAAATCCAAGTAGGTAGGCCTTGGGAAGACAAATGTTAAATACATTTTGAGTATTGTGTGATTTGGTAGTGTGTACAAAAAGATAAAAATAGTGAAACTAATTGGTAATTTTAAAAACCATGTAATTAGACTATTGTGAGATACTTTATGCATGTAAATAGCTAAAAATGAAAGTGTGAATTAATTAGTAGCATTTAGTTATTAATTATTAAATTAAGAATGGTGCAGAGTTAGTTTAAACAATAATGTATGAAAATAGTATAGAATAGAGTCAATTGGGTCACTAATGTTCTATAAAATTAAAAGTATGTAAGAACTAAGTTGACCAAGTTGACTTAGTCTTTTAGATAGAAGATAGGCTATATAACTAAGTTGACCAAGTCAACTTTGTTGTAGGATTGTAGTTTTAAAGACTTTAAACTTATACAAAACAAAACTATAATGAAATACTAAATTAACAGAGAGAGAAAGAGAGGAATCTGTGGGTTGGTGGATGATGAGGATTATAATTTTTTTGATGTAGTGCCTTAAATGCTGCTTGCAAGTTTTATTAACTAAGTTGAGTGGTTAGACCTAGTTTTGTGAAACCCTCTTTGATGAAGCCTAATAAGATGACTAAGTCAACTCGTACAACTTAATTTGTTATTATGGATGTTGACTAGAAGACTAAGTTTACTTTTTTGACTTATTTTTTTATCTAGATGTTGATTGAAAGACTAAGTAAACATGTTTGACTTAGTTTGTTATCTGAATGCTAATTGAAAGACTAATTTGACCTATTCAACTTAGTTTTTTATCTAAAACTAAATAAAAATACTATGTTGACCTATTTGATCTAGTAACCTATATATGATGAAGACCTACACCAAAAGAACAAACTCATTTTGATATGACTATGTGTTAAACCTACACACAAAAGTTAGAACTATATCGATCTAGTCAACATAGTATCATAAATATGAAATAATCATAGAATGAAATCATGGAAGGAAACCTACAAGAGTTAGATTCATGTTTGGTTCACTAGAATGTATACATTGGGAAATACAATATATCTACAAGTCAATTCTAGCTCAAAGAAGATAAATCCTACTTACACTTCTAATTGGGGATACATTAGATAATCAAGGTCATGACTAATATGGATCCTCTAGACCTAGTCAAGGGATCTCTTAAAGCCTCCAGTCAATCAAAAATATGTAATAACCCTAACTAGGTCCTATGTTTTCATATTCACTAAACTAACAAGTAAAATAAAATCTAATCTAGTGCTCACCAAATCTTATGTCATAAAGTAGGGGTAATAAATAATAAAAGTAAACATACAATGAAGACATATACTCATATTAATGTATATAGAATCTTAATAAATGGAAGATAAGTGCAAATACATATCTATCTACTATTACAAAGGAGGAACAAAGTTAGGAATACTTTTAAATACTAACCCAACGATCCTCAATCTCTCCTTTGGCCAAGGTGATTTGCAAGAGGTTATTGTGGTATGTAAGGATGACAAGGATAAATCAACTCTAGAATACACAACGTGTCACTACATCTAAAAGACTTATCCACAAGACAAGATTTGTATCTCTAAAGAAAGTATGAAACCCTAAGCTTGATCCTCAATTATAATGGTGGATAAGTAGATGCATAATATATATTAAACTCTTATTCTATTTGTTGTAGAAATGGAAAAATGAATGTGTTTATATAGGTGGATATAACCATAAACCCTTCTAAATGTTTTGGATGATAAAGTTGACTCAGTCTACCTAGTATTAAAATTGACAAAAGACTAACTAGATAATGAACTATGTCAATCATGACTGGCTTAGTTCTTAGTAAGCATTGTAAATAACAATACAAGGTTGATATGGCCAACATAGTCATGTAAACTACCAAAAAGGGGTTTATGTTAGGGAAAAGGATAATAAAGATGGTAAATGGCTAGAGGAGGGTGCAAAATAGGAGGCAAAGCTTAGGGGAATGGTTTTGGGAGACAAGTGTGTAGATAACAAGCAACAAAAAGGGAAAACAATATTAAAAATCACCAATGGTTTACCCACCCCTTTCTTGATGCACCCCTTAAGGTGTGCACTCAAAGAGATTGAGACTCAATGAGTTCTTATAGGATAGAAAGTGTTCGTAAGTGGTAAAGTTTTAAAATATTACTTGTATACAATATCCAAACTAGAATCTAGGGAGGCAAAGTCAGAATAGTTGGGAGCCAACTCTTCCAAGCCACCTCCATGTATCATTTAAGTGGTCCCCTATAGATGTTTTTAGGGTGGGCTTAAGTTTATTTTATAATTTTTTTTGAATTATACTATTGTAACCACCAATATTGGCCATCATGGCCCAGGGTGGGAATCTCATGTTACTTGAAGGTGAATCCTATCCTTATTTATAAAAGTGAAACTATGTTGTAATTTAAAGGTCAAAAAAATTTAGCTCAAAAGTGCAGTTGGAATCAATCTAGGATTTTACATATGATTTCCTTCATCTCCTTTTGAATTTTTTAGAGTTGGCCAAGATCGATATTTTATAATAGAACTAGTTATATTTAATGAATTTTATTTTAAACTCTTTTAAGTGACACATGTATGTTTATCAAATCATCTTTCATTTCAGTTTTAAGTGAATATTGTTCTAAAACTTTGTTACTTCATGAATGTAATGATTATGATGTGTCTACCTATCATAAACACTTCGATAATTTCTCTCATTTTATCCACAATAATTATAACTAGTGTGGTAGCTCGAAATTTATTTTGGAAATCTTATGTGTGATTTATAATAGAATTTTAGTATTGTTATTTAGTGAGGATTTGTAAATTAATCATTCTTAAGCTACTTCCCTAGACACTTCCCATTTTGTAACATTGGAGTTAAATCCTTTAGTGATACTCAACATATAGTGGTATAGTTATAGCAAATGTGTTCATCTTAATTGTTAAATCATTAATTTCACTTGGTTATATAAATTTTCTTTATTGCCTCACCCTTCATTCCTTTTATGTTTATTTTAGAAATTGAATTATCTTTTCCTCTTTGTTTATAAGACTTAGAAAAAAGTGCCTAAATACCAATAATATATTCAAAAAAATTCACTCGTCCATTCTTACTTATGAGATTGAACCACTAGTGGTGACATTGCATCTCTCATAGATTATTCCATGCAAGATCAATTGTGAAGCTAAATATTGATAGCCATGCACTAGGCTGATTTCAAATCAATCCTAAAATGAAGAATAAAATTCCATCAGTGTTCCCCACTATTCTTTGTGAAAATGCCTAATCTCATGAGCATCATCAAATAAGGGTATTAGACCAAAAAATAGGATTTTAATTCATTATTTAAAAGGGATTAAAATTTAGTAAATGCTAGATCACTGAAGCTTAAAATGCATTAGTTACTGCATCCCCTTTTACTCTGAAAGTTGATACAATCTAGGAATTATGCCATGACTTGTTCTTATCATTTCTTGATGTGTTATCTCAATAAACTAATTTTCAATCAGTTACTACATTTCATTTTAGGCATCGAGACATTAAATTTTGATTATGCATTAGGGAAATGGGTCTGATTGCCTTACCTATAGAAGCAATAGTACTTACCATGTAATGGTCAACTATTTTTGCATGGAAACTATGTTGAATTTATGCCAGGATTGCCATTGTCTTTTATTTTGTCATGATTTTATGCCAAGGATATTAATTTTAGATAAGTAATACATGATAATAATTAATTTGAATTTTGGTTTTTTTAAGTGAATATATAATCAGATTATGCATCAACTAGTTTGATTAATTATGGATTCTCATTATGTTTATTTTGAAGCTTTCATTAAGTCATTGTGTGAAATAACTATAGGATTATGTATTTATTTTATTTTGATAGAGATTATGGAATATATACTCAAATTTTACTTTGAATCTTTCTCATTGAGTTATTTAAGTTGTGCAATAGATAAACTTGATGCCTAGTGATATAATTCTATCTAGCCATTATTTCTATTTCTTAGCAATAAGCATATGATTCCAATCAAAGAATCATCTCTTTTTTGCCTTACTCGTTCCCTTGATTTTTACATTTTTTTATGATAATATGTCCTACTCAGTAGATTATAATTGATTTATCTTATTAAATGAGATAGTAAACCTATGGTTTTAACAATCCCACAATATTAAACAATAGAAATTTAGGTAAAGAGATTAGTTGAACCTCTAGTGGTAACAATTGCTACTCACCTAGCTAAATGTTATGGAAATTTATTTTCCCTTGGATCCCTAACATAATCCTAAAAATGAGGGTACATTTGTCCCATGATATTTAGACTACCTTTGTCCTCCTAGATCAAATAATTTAATATTTATATTCTGAGTGGGTCACAAATTGCGCGCAATGCAAATTAGCACTAGAAGGAGGGCCTAGGAATTTATATGGTTAATATTCATATATTTGTGGTATTGTAATTTATCCTTATGTTTTTTCATCTCTTGTGTGCTTAATACCCATACTAATATAAATTAGTGTTTGTCACTCTGGAGTTATGTTGAGTCATAGAATATTAATTATTTCTCATCTTGAAGCACATATATATCTTAGATTTGATCAAGGTAGATCAATAATATTAGTTTACCCAACCACACCATCCACATTATTTTTCACCAATAGACCAGTCCAAATGGTTGTAGCCTAGATAGCTAGATCAACTATAAACATTTTTAGTGATGTGCATGATTTTCTTAAAAATATTGAACATTATTTTCCAAAGTTTACTCTAAACACTAGAAGGACTGTAGAACAACACATTGCATCTTAGAAAACATCTCTCATTTTAATGTTGATAATGAATATGTATCCCACATGTTATTCTATTTCATCTTGCTTGATCAAGCTTATTACTAGTTTTTCAACCTACCTTAGAATTCAATTACATGTTAAAATTAATTAACATATTATTAGCCTAGTTCAGTCAGGTACTAGATCCAAGCATATTATATCAGTAGTTTGATTACATGAAAAGGGAACCCAAGAACCTATATATAATTTTAATGTAATTTATCAAAAGATGTATAGTGTCAGAGTAGGCCATAATTGAGGATCTATTAGATATATTTGAATGCATGATGCAATTGCATGTTTGTAGTAGAAAAAACAAACATGATCTAAAAGAAGCAATTGTTTAACAAACAAAAGTTTTAATATTAAATTTAACATCATTATCCATAAAGTCATTTAGGAAGGTACATTATATAGGTGAAAAATAAACATGTCCTCAATTACTCATGAATGTGGGATTATATTTCATAATGACCTAAAAGACACCTAAGCAAGTTAAACTAAACATGTGTAGGGAAAAACCATTAAATGGAATAAAAACCTACACTAACACCCCCCTTAAGCATATAATAGGTGGGTGTTAAAATTGGGTCATATATCAAATTCCTAATGAGGTAACCAATATAATAAAATTTCCCCTAGAAGAGGATGTCAAAGCTACATTAACCTCAAGAAGAGCCTATAAATGAAGATACTTGCTCTCAGTGAAAGGTTTGGTGAATATATCAGTTTTCTCTATTATCTATATGTAGTAGAGATCAATGAATTATTCATGGATGATCTCCTTAATTAAATGCATGTGAATATATATATTATTAGTTAATTTATGTAGGACTAGATTCCTATAGATCTGGATAGTACTTTGGTTATCATAGAAGATTACTATTGGTCATCAAAACTAGATGTTGAACTTAATGAGAATACCCTAAATCCAAATAGCCTTAGTGATATCATTAAAAACTCCTATGTATTTCTACTCTATAAAAGATAAATTAATATCATTATGATTCTTACTTGACCAATTAATCAGACCTAAACTGAGAGAGAAAATGCATCCTAAAGTAGACTTGTGATTTTGAGTGTCACTAGCCTAATCTAAATTTGTATAACCAATCAGGTCAATATCGATGCCTGCTCTATAGTTAATCAAAAAAATATGAGTACCCTAAATGTAATAGAGGAACTTCTTGTCTACTTTATAATATAGCTCACGTGGTTCTTGCATGAATCTGGAAACCATACCCATTGCATATGAAATGTTAGGTCTAGTGTACATAAGGTAGATGAGACTACCAACAAGTTATCAATATGAGGTAGTATCAACTAATGGAGATGGATAATCTTCCTCAAGCTTCATAATATATAGAAAAGAAGTTGGGGTTGGATTATAGTCAACCTTGTAATAAAATCAAGAGCATACATGGATTGTACAATAGTGGTCCTATAGTCAAATCAAGAAATTTCAATGTTGAGGAAATAATGTAATGATCCTAAGTCAATCATTGAGAGCATATTAGATAGTTTAGTTTTCACTATTGTTATAGTGGATGTAGAAATCCATATGATCAATAAGTCATCGATGCATATCACTAAAATAAATAGTGAATCATCTTTCCATAATATGTAGACATTTAGATCAAAATGGAATTTTTTGAACCCAACCAAAAGATTAAATGAGTCCATCTTGGCATACTAAGATCAAAGATCTTGTTTGATGACATAGATAGATTTATGAAGTTTAAAAACTAAGGAAGACACTTACATAAATCCTTGTGGTTGATCCATGTATATTTCCTCTTTGAGGTCACTATTAATAAATGTACTCTTCACATCCATGTAATGAACATCTCAGTGATGCATTGTGGAAATAGTGAGAGTGAGTCAGATTGAGTTCATTTTGGAAATTGGGGTGAATTTTTTGGTATATTCAATGCTTGTTACCTAATAAAAACCTTTTGTTACTAAACATGATTTTAAATTATCTACAAACCCATCTATTATATACTTTATTCAATAGATCTACCTACATCTTACAAGTTTTCTTCACTTAGGAAGTGGGACTAAATCCCAAACATTGTTCCTCTATAAAGAACTATACTTCTCTTCCATAGAATTATCCCATGTATGAGTGCATGATGCCTCATGAAATTATTATGTATTATAAGTAGATGTAGTGAAAGTATGTGGGGCATCCTAAAATTATGAATGAGTTTGATTATTGTCTGATGGATCTCCAACCTATTGGCTAAAACTTTGTAGTATCTATCTAACCCAAAGAAGACCAGTGATTATAGAGTTAAGAGGAGATTACTCATCATCTAAAGATAGTATGTGATAAGGAGAAAGGGAATCCTCATCACTACTCTCATTATTAGAACTAGAAGAAGAATCGAGATCATTAAGAGGTTGATCAAGCAAATCTGAATCATCAAAACTATCATTAAATCTCAGTGTGTCTAAGGAAGAGTGAAAGGTGTTGAGTGTGGATTCTAAAGGACCCTCTACAAAATTAATACTTATCTCAATTAACAACTCATGAATGGTGGTATGGAGAAGCATGTATCCATTAACACACTCATAATATCCAATGAAGATGTAAGGTTGACTCTAAAGTTCCATTGTCTTACATTTCTTCTTCAAAATATGAGCCATAACAAGTGAACCAAAACCTCATAAGTGATATATTATGGATTTCTAACCACTCCAAGATTTAAATGAGTTAATTCCTTCAATACTTTATGAGGAACTAATTTTTGGATGTAATAATCACAATTGATGGCCTCAACCCAATACTAAGGTAAAAAAGACTTGTAGTGTATCATATAGTTGGCTATTTCCTTCAAGGACCTATTATTTCACTCTACAACACCATTCTATTGAGGAACATATAGAACTATACATTTTAATTCAATCCCATATGATGTACATAATTTATCAAAATGGTTACTAACATCTCACCACTATTATCGATGCATAAAATATTTATGGTTTTACATAATTTTTTCTCTATAATTGCCTTAAAATCCTAAAAATAATCAAATAACTATAATTTATGCTTGAGAAAATACACCCAATTATACCTCGAATAGTCATCAATGAAAGTAAGCATGTCACTATGGATAATCTCCAATATCTGTTTAGATCTCCATGATTTAACCTTATCATACTTCTCCTATGGATGTTTACCAAGAAATTAACCCTCAAAAACTCTATCAAAAAACATAAGTCGTGAGAACCTTGAAACCATGTCTTGATGACTAATTTGTTCTAGGTAGTGATAATTGAGATGGCTGAATTACTCATGCCATAATTTACTCACCTTATCTAAATGAGTGAGAAATACAGTAGAGGGTTGATCAAGAGAAAACTGTGAGAAAGTATACAACTTGAATTGGTTATTTGATTTCCAAAATGAAATAATGGAGTCACTATTAGCTTCTCTAATAACCAAAAAAATGGGTGTGAACTCAAATCTCTTTCTTGAATTGATGTGATATTTGATAAACAAATAAGATATTAGTGGATAAAGAGGTAACACATAGAACATCATGAAATTTACCATCATCCACATCAACAAATCCACTCTCACTAACTTCATCAAAATTATCATCTCACAATAAAATGGAAAACATAAAATAAGACTCTAAGGATAAGAACATGTTCTATGATGAGTCCATGCAGTGTGATGCACCATAATCAATAACCCATGTGGAAGCCTAAGATATAACTGCAACAAATGATTTGATCTTATCTTTTCCCTTCTTACTATCTTTAGCCTTATAAGACTCCTATGTTGATGAAATATAATTAAAATAATGAGGGATATTAATATTATGCTTCTTGAGAATTTTTGTCAGTTGGTTGTTCTACTTATTCAAGCATTTAGATTCATCATGTCTTGGTTTCTTAAAATAGCTACATGTGAGTCATTATTTCTTGGATTTCTCATCTAAAGAGGAATCTTTTGATACTTTTGGATTAGCATCAGATTTATGACCCTTTTTTTTCTCTAGGTCTTCCTTGTTCTATTTCTTCTCCTTAATACTAAAAGCCTTCTATTTGTCATGAGTTAGAATTAAGGCATGCAATTTAGATTAATTTTGTGTACCAATTTGAATGTGCTTATATTTATTGTGAGTTAAGTCAGTATTAAAATAATCCAATGATGGTATGGTCCATGTATTTATAATGGCTTGTTTGGTGGTGTGGAAGGTAGAAACAAAGATATAATAGTCAAAACCCAATTTGGAAATTATGGAAAGAGTTAATTGATCATCCTTTTTGTCAATGTTGCATAATTTCAACTATAATCTAAGTGATTTGAACTTGGTGAAAAAGTCTTGAATCATATCAAAGTCACCTAGAATCAAACTAATGTGATCATTATCAAACTCATGGGCCCTCATTTCATCTTGATTTCCAAAGAGTTTATCCAATACAAACTATACTTGAACTAGGGATGTTGCATATTCGATATAAAAGATTAAGTTGGGAGATATAGACATGT
Source organism: Torreya grandis (assembly GCA_037957365.1). NCBI lineage: Eukaryota > Viridiplantae > Streptophyta > Pinopsida > Cupressales > Taxaceae > Torreya > Torreya grandis. The sequence goes on along the minus strand of JARHVA010000772.1, from coordinate 1,390,146 downwards.
ATAATAGATCATAGGCTTCTTCACTTTGATTATACCACTTTGCCTTCTTTACCTCAAGTGTAAGTTACATTTTTGTACCCATCATGATTAAATGTAAGCCTTTACTCCTTAAAAGGATTTTCACTTTGACTTTCCACTTGTTATAGTTGAATGGTGTAAGAATCAAAATGAAATTGAGATCCATGATGTAGAAAGGAAGTATGTGCTAATCTACATATAACGTAGTCTAAGAATATAACAACCACTTGTATCTATAAAAATTAAAATTCACAAGTCATGAGAATATCACCAATGTGTAGAGATTAAAAAAATACACTTTAAAAAAAATGGCACCTTAAAAGGAGTAGTAGGCCAAAAATTATATGCATTTGAATATTTTTTTCTAACAAAAATAATGTTCTCCACTTTGCATAAAAACTTTGGGTGTGTAAATTGTTAAAATAAAATTTGGTAGAAAATTCCCCAAAAAAACTTATGTTTTTATGGAGAAAAATTTAAGAAATTTTAGATTACACATGACTAAAGGTTTAACTCCCTTATGACTAGGGGATAAGACCAAATTTGGGTGCTCTCCTCCTCAATTTTATTGATGTGAGGGTGACATCATCCAAAAAGACCCCTTTTTAAAAATGAATAGTGTAATACTTCAATGGATTAAATTTGATGTCTTCTAGAGTTTAGTTAGAGTTTTGAGGAGGTTATGTACTTAGTACAGTTTTTTACTACTCCCATAATTGAAATGTCTAATGTTAGGGTTATAAGACCCAATTGCATTGGGTTTTTAGACCACACATGTAACCCAAATAGAATTTTGGACATTTATTAAATTAGGTAAATTCATTAGGGATGTATTCCCTTCATTCATGTGTCAGGCTTTCTGACTGCTCTCACAATCATAACTCCTGATGTTGGGGAAGTTGATTGCTCCTATAGTCAAAAGTCCCAATGCCAAGAAAACTAATTGTTGTCATAGTTAAAAGTCTTGACATTAATATTTTTTCCATGTATGTATCCTATACTTTTATCTATTAGGTTTTTTTCATGTTGGGGTTTGGAGGCATCCTTGTAGGTGCCAGAGATGTTGATGGTTCTTGCAGTACATGCAAGTATGAAACCCCTAATTTTCTCAAAAAACACTAAATTTAATTTTCATCTTGAAAAAATACCCACTAGAGATCTCTAAAAACTTATTAAAAACTAGAAAGTATTTTTTTAAGACTATATATTATACGAATTTATGTGAAATTTCTAGAAACCCTCTAAAAATGGCAAAAAAATGACTGTCACAAAACTAGCTCATGTTTACAACCAATCCTAAGGTTTTAACACATTCTAAATTTAATGACACAATATGTTTTGCATGAAAATATACCAAATGATATGTGGTTAGTAATAGACACCTTCTCCCTTATTCTTTGTTTAAATCTGAATTTGTTGAGGATCCCAAAAGAAGAGAAAAATATAAGAGATGGTGATTCTACAATATGCTAGGTTAATGAATGGAAGATTTGTTACATGTAAGAAAAAAATCAAGATTTCATAACAATAACAATGGCATTCACCTACCATAAAATATTTGATACCATGTTAGAGTGGGCCATAATTTAGGATCTATTGGATAGATTCAAATGCATGATGTGATTAGTTGTGTGTAGTAGCGAAAACAAATATGAGCTAGAAGAAATAATTTCTTAGTAATCAAAAGATTGTAATATTCACATTAATATCATTAGACATAAAATATTTAAGAAGGTAAATTATATAGGTGAAAGACAAATATGTCACCTCATCAATGTGGGATTATCTTTCATAATGACCTAAAAGACATCTAAGCAAGCTAAATTAAACATGTGTAGGGAAAAACCATTAAATGGAATAAAAAACTACACTAACATATAGTAGGGTAACATCCTTATATAGACCAAATGCCCAGCTAGCATTAGAAATGTTTAAAAATGATTTATACCTTTGGACTACTACATTCTTAATGAGATGTCCAATTATCACTAATTTTCCCCTTGTATATGCATAAGTAATAAAAGTGGAAAGACAACTCACTCCATAGGAAAAAATGTTGGCTCCCATTCCTAATATTTACCCAAATATGTCATCATTAAACTTAATCTTACCTAAAAATCAAAATGTTTCATTGCCAAGCCTCTCCCAATTATGAATCAACTCCCTATACAACATGTTTCCCCTAATTATAATTTAGTTTTTCTAAATTTGATTGGTAATGAAGTTATCTATCAATCTTAAAATCAAGATCTAGTTCTAATTACAATGAATAATACAAAAAAATCATCTAAAGAATCAACCAAACTTGAGTTAGATGATATCTAAATAATGGTCCAAACATTAAACAATAATTTCCTAAACTTGTAAAAATAAGTAGGTATCTTAAGTATTAGAAATTCTACCCCAAAATTCACTTACCAATGTAATTACAGGGCATTCAATAGAGCTGGTAAATAAGTAGAGTCATCATCTGATAGATTACTTGAGATCAATATCATGGAAATCTCATTACCTAGTTGGCATCATGTGCATAACACAACCCAACATGGCTAACTTTAATGTGTTGAGTTTTGTCAAGCTTTTAACATTCTTCAAAAGGAAACAAAAGAATATGAGATTGTACCAAATGACTAGAATACTTTAGGCATGTTGATGCTCCTAGTTTATTTAAATACATGAATACATCCATGGTTTTAGAGACTCTAGAATTTTTGAATGTAGAAGACAATGAATTTGAAGAGAATTCCAATGACTTTTAGGATTTTCAATAGTAACAAATAGTAAATTATACTCTTAGAAGAAGAGCACATCAACCTTTTAATACATCAACCACACCAAACAATGTTGTTTCACCTCTTAATCCTAAAGATAGAAATGATCCATCTCCACCAAAGTCATGTGACAATCAACCCTCCACTAGTAAAACAAGCTACAACATTATAGAGGATATGAAGAAAATAAAATATAACATAACCCTCCATGAATTGGCATAAATCATTGAACAAAGGGATTTCATTCTTAAGTCTCTTATAGATAAGAGTAATCAACCCAAACATAAAGCTACTACTAATACCAATGTTATAATACATAATATTAGGACTAAAGTTCCAACCTTTCTGCTTATAGTCCAAATCTTTAGTAAAAAAATTACCTAATCACCTTGTTAATTCAAGTGCCTTATTTAATTTTATGCCTACAAGGATTTGTAAGAAGTTAGGATCACTTATTATAAAATTAGATAAAATGGTAGTTCAATTAGACAAGTTTGAAGTCAAAGTTATTGGAGAGTTATTGAATATCCATATGTAGTTACAAGTTGAACCAAGAGTACAACAATTCATAGACATACAAGTTGTTTAGATATCATAAGCATATGGCATGTTAATAAGTAGGTATTGGTCAAGATCACTCAATTATTATATGGAAATAGACTGTCCCCATATGTGGCTTCCATGGAGAGGAATAAAAACTCAAATTTAAATTGATAGAGAACCACGAATGAAATTGATGATTATAGAGTATAATGTATCCAATGAACAAGTCAATTTTACTTCCATGGATTCATGTGTCTATAATCTTATTATAAAACTAGTAAAGAAGAAAAAGCTTGAACAAGATCAAAATTTAGGTATGTTGTGTTTGTATTTTGATGGAACATGCTCTAAAGAAGGATTTATAATAGGTATTGTACTTATTTACCTATCTAATAGAAATAATTTAGAACCATATATATATATATATATATATATATATATATATATATATATATATATATACACATACACACACACATACATTGTATGTGTGTGTGTGTATATATATATATATATATATATATATATATATATATATATATATATATATATATATATATATATATATATATATATATATATATACACACACACACATACATATATATATATATATATATATATATATATATATATATATATATATATATATATATATATATATATATATATATATACATACATACATACATACATACATACACACACACACACACACACACACACACACACACACACACACACACACACACACACAGAGATATATATATATATATATATATATATATATATATATATATATATATATATATATATATATATATTCTCATGCACAAATAACATGGTAGAATATGAAGATTTAATTATAGGATTACAATTTACAGCTAGGTATGATGTTCATCAATTGAAAGTCTATGGTGACTCTAAATTAGTCTTCAATTAAAAAATAAATTTCAAATCAAACTCTCTAATTTAAAAAGGTATAAACACAACTATTTGGATTTAATTGAATATTTCAATGCTTTAAACATTTTTGTTGTTCCTAGAACTAATAATTCCATAACAAATTTAATGGCTATTTCTATTGCTAATGTCATTCCATTGGACAATACTAATTTATAAAAAAAATAATGGAATTAGTTTCATGTTAATCTATACCTAACAATGTAAATATTTTTCAAGTGTTTGAAGATGATAGACAATTTTTAGATTTCTTTTCTAATTCCAAAGATTTTGACATGTAGGTGATTGATGAGTATGAGAGGAGCAATTTGAATGAAGATCAGTTTGAGGATGATGGAGTGTTTAATCTTAAAAATAATCAAATTACAAGGGAATGATCTCACTAGAAAGATTATTCAATCTAGACAAAACTACCAAAAGACTTGAACATCCCATTCAGTCTAATTAAAAATTATAAGTTATTAACATGTAGATGCCTGATCAACCTCAAAACATTAGTGTAAGACCTAAATGTAATGATGAAGAGTTGGAAAGGATGAAAATAATATATATATATATATATATATATATATATATATATATATATATATATATATATATATATATATATATATATGTCATATCCCAATATCATGACACATAACATTCCTTTGAATCATGATCAAAGACCATGCAAACAATGCCAAAGACTATTCAATCTTATTCTTGAGCCATTATCCAAAAGGAAGTTCAAAATCCATTATTAAGTGGTATAATATTTTTGGTGTGTTATTCAACTTGGGTGGCCAACCTAGTGCTAGTAATAAATAAAAATGGATAAATTCATCTATGTGGATTTTAAGAACTTAAATCAAGCTTCAAACAAGGACAATTATCCTTTGCCATCTCTAGTTGAAGTCATTCAACAAGTCAGTGTGTTTGAGATGTCTTTCTCAGATGGATTCTCAAGTTACAATAAAATTTTGGTTGATAAAAATGATAGATCTAAGACAAATTTCACCATAAAATGGGGAACATTTTCTTTTAAAAAAATGCCTTTTAGTTTGATCAATGCTCGTACCACTTTCCAAAGGGTTATGGACATTGTATTTGAAGCCCTGATTGGTAATTTTATTTTCATTTACATGGATAATTTAACATTGTTTTATAAATGTATATTAGATCACTTGAATCATGTACAAAATATTTTTTGAATGCTACTACAAAATTGGTATTTCACTCAACATAAAAAGTATATTTTTTGTACAATAGAAAGTAATATTGTTGGTCATGTAATCACAAAGGACGGTATGCCAATTTCCCCTAATCAAGATAATGTCATTTCCAAAATTTAATTTCTAAATAGTAAGAAAGAACTAAAATATTTTTTTGGTAACCTAGATTTCATTCATAAGTTCATTTTTAGTTTTGTGGAAATAATTGAGCCTTTGAATGCTATGTTAAAATACAGAGCTAAAGTAGAGTGGAACCCTAATTATAATGAATCCTTTCAAAAAATAAAGGATGTTATAATTCAAACCCATATTTTGATGAATCGAAACTATGCCAAAGACTTATACTTATATTCATTTACCTTTGATAATATAGTTGCAGTAGTCTTGATACAAAAGTTTGAATATGGAGAACACCTTATAGTTTTTATGAGTACCAATTTGAAATAAGTTCAATTGAATTAACCTATGTTAGACAAGAAATCTTATTCATTAGTAAAGGCAACAAATAAATTTTGACATTGCATTCTACAGATCAAGCTTTATGTTATGGTTCTTCATCATTTTTTCAAGTTTATGTTAGGATAAAATGATTTTGGAGAAAGAAGAGGATGATGGGTCTCAAAGATTCAAAAATATGACATGGAGGTTAAGCCTATAAGGCTAGTTTGAGGTCAAGGTATGTCATAATTAATTTCTAAAGTTGATGCTATCATTGTTGTTGTTAATGTAAATCAATCTGAAATCAAGCACAACCCATGGTATGATTCAATCATTTATTACTTATTATATGCTATTCTATTGGCTAATCTTGATAGGACACAAAAAGAGTATTAATATTAAGGTATGCTCAGTTCATGTTTAATAAAGGAGTCTTATACCATAAAAATGATGAAGGGATTTTCCTAAGATTTTTAATAGAAAGATAAGCATAAGATGTCATGGTTTATTTTCATAATAAAATAGGTAGTGGCCACCCTTCTGGTAACATGAATTTACACATCTTAAGAGTTAGTTACTATTGGTCGACATTATTTAAAGATTCTCATGCACATGTGAGGTCTGGTCATTTTTTTAAAATATTTTTAAAGATAAAAACTCATGTTTTAATGACTCTTCAACCAATGATTAAAGAACATCCTTTTACTCAATGGGTTCTAGACTTAATTAGTGTTATAAATCCCAATTCTTCAGTTGGTCATAAATTCATTCTTATAGCTATTGACTATTGTTCAAGGTAGGCTAAATCAATAGAAAAAAAAAGTTTACTAAAAAGTTATTAAATTTATTGAGTAATAAATCCCAACTAGATTTGGTACCCCAATAGCACTCATGTTTAATAATGGGCTTGCCTTCTGATCATCTAAATTAAATGAGTGGGCATATTAGAATGGAATCACATTGAAGTTATCTTCAAACTATTACCCACATGGAAATGATTTGGTTGAATCTACAAATAATAATTTGTTGAATTCCATTAATAAAGTAGTAAAAAATAATCCATGAATTTGGTATTTATTAATCAAATATGCTTTGTGGGCTAATCGAATAAGACATAAGCAAAGTCTCATGAGTTAACCTTTTAGGCTACCTTATGGTTTGTATCTAATATTTCTAATAACACTCAATAAAACCAACTATCAATTCCTTCATGACTATATGGAATCAAAAGAAATAAGTCAGTCTAGACTATTATACCTATCGAGAAGAAGCCATACAAAAATTTAGCACTTTGCTTGTGTCTTGTTCGATTAGCCCACAAATCATATTTGAGTAATAAATACCAAATTCATGGATTATTTTTTACTACTTTATTAATGGAATTCAAAAAATTATTATTTGTAGATTCAACCAAACCATTTCCATGTGGGTAATAGTTTGAAGATAACTTCAATGTTATTCCATTCTAATATGCCCACTCATTTAATTCAGATGATCAGAAGGCAAGCCCATTATTAAACACGAGTGCTACTAGGGTACCAAATCTAGTCGTGATTTATTACTGAAGAAATTTAATCACTTTTTTAGCAAAACATTGTTTTATTTCCATTGATTTAACCTACCTTGAACAATAGAATTGGTGTTATAAATCCCAATTCTTTAGTTGGTCATAAATTCATTCTTGTAGCTATTGACTATTGTTCAAGGTAGGCTAAATTAATGGAAATAAAAAAATGTTTTGATAAAAAAGTGATTAAATTTCTTGAGTAATAAATCACAACTAGATTTGGTACCCTAGTAGCACTCATGTTTAATAATGGGCTTGCCTTCTGATGATCTGAATTAAATGAGTGGGCATATTAGATTGGAATTACATTGAAGTTATCTTCAAACTATTACCCACATGGAAATTGTTTGGTTGAATCTACAAATAATAATTTGTTGAATTCCATTAGTAAAGTAGTAAAAAATAATCCATGAATTTGGTATTTATTACTCAAATATGCTTTGTGGGCTAATTGAATAAGACACAAGCAAAGTCTCACGAGTTAACCTTTTAGGCTACCTTATGGTTTGTATCTAATATTTCTAATAACACTCAAGAAAACCAACTATCAATTCCTTCATGACTATATGGAATCAAAAGAAATAAGTTAGTCTAGACTATTATACCTATCGAGAAGAAGCCATACAAAAATTTAGCACTTTGCTTGTGTCTTGTTCGATTAGCCCACAAATCATATTTGAGTAATAAATACCAAATTCATGGATTATTTTTTACTACTTTATTAATGGAATTCAACAAATTATTATTTGTAGATTCAACCAAACCATTTCCATGTGGGTAATAGTTTGAAGATAACTTCAATGTTATTCCATTCTAATATGCCCACTCATTTAATTCAGATGATCAGAAGGCAAGCCCATTATTAAACATGAGTGCTACTAGGGTACCAAATCTAGTCGTGATTTATTACTGAAGAAATTTAATCACTTTTTTAGCAAAACATTGTTTTATTTCCATTGATTTAACCTACCTTGAACAATAGAATTGGTTTTATAAATCCGAATTCTTCAGTTGGTCATAAATTCATTCTTATAGCTATTGACTATTGTTCAAGGTAGGCTAAATTAATGGAAATAAAAAAATGTTTTGATAAAAAAGTGATTAAATTTCTTGAGTAATAAATCACAACTAGATTTGGTACCCTAGTAGCACTCATGTTTAATAATGGGCTTACCTTCTGATGATCTGAATTAAATGAGTGGGCATATTAGATTGGAATTACATTGAAGTTATCTTCAAACTATTACCCACATGGAAATTGTTTGGTTGAATCTACAAATAATAATTTGTTGAATTCCATTAGTAAAGTAGTAAAAAATAATCCATGAATTTGGTATTTATTACTCAAATATGCTTTGTGGGATAATCGAGCAAGACATAAGCAAAGTCTCACGAGTTAACCTTTTAGGCTACTTTATGGTGTGTATCTAATATTTCTAATAACACTCAAGAAAACCACATATCAGTTCCTTCATGACTAAGTGGGATCAAAATAAATAAGTCTGTCTAGACTATTAGACCTGATTCATTTGAAAGACATGAGAAGAAGCCATACAAAAATTTAGCACATCTCAGGTTGATATGAAGATATGGTTTTATAAAAGAGCCTAGGTCAAATGATTTCATACTTTAGATTTATTTTTATTATGTAATAATCCCATGAGAAGAAGGGTCAATATTATATGTTCAGTCCTTTTTAGATTGAGCCTTATCAAGTTTCAGAGCTACTAGGATGGAATACATTTAGATTGAAAGACTTACAAGGTAATGACCTTCCCTTACCCAACAACTGATAATTTTTGAAGCATTATTTCTTAGTTATTCTATCAAATACAATTTTAGAATGAAGGTCAAGAGGTTAATGATATGTACATATTGTATATAGTTTCTTGTTTCATAGATTTAATTTTGTCCCTTTGTTAATTTAGTTTTATGTTTTCTTAGATTAGTTACTCACTTTATTAGTTTAGTTTGCTTTATGTTGTTTTGTGTTTATCTTGCTTGGTTTATTTACTTGTTTTTTTGTTCCTTGTTATGTTGTTTTTCCCCAACTTATTTAAGTTGTTTTGTTTTATTGGAGTGTTGGTGGTCTTCATGTGATTTTAAATATTGATTAGATATAATTATCTATTGTATCATGAGAATTCAATATTTTGTAAGGTACTCCCTTGGCATCATTGTTTTGTATCTTCCACCACATTTATTTGTCATGTTTTCATCATAGATAAATAACTTTTGTTCACAATAAATATTTTGTAGTAGTCAAGTTTAAGGAGTAAAAATAATTTTAGATGTGTTATGTCCTTACACTCTAATGGATTAAAAATTTTAAATGGTTGATGAATGTATGAGAATCATTCAGATTTTATAAATTAAAAGGTGAGTATTCATATTTGAATATTTGCACAAACTAATTCAATTTTATTTTTGAATTTTCAAAATTTTGAAGGCATGTGATTCAAAACAAAATATGTGGATTTTATAAATGTTTCATTTTACTACTAAAACCATCAAATTACACTTAATTTCACATCTAAAGTTGAATAAAAACATTGAATTGATTTAACTTTTCCTTAATAGTTATGAATTTCATTAGTCTATCATTATACCTTGGCTTGGTCTCTAACCCTCAATAGATTGAACAATGAAATATTTTCCAAAAAAAAAAAATTGAAAGTACATTGAATAAAATTCAAAATCCAAGTTCTTTCCTTGCAAGGGTGATTCACGTAATCTCCATCATAGGCTTTCCTTCCTAGCTAGTAGTGGAATAAGACCTTGAGTAGGACTAAAGGTATATCTATCAAGGCTATAAACACTTGGCTAGTAGAAAATCAATGCCCATATAATTTCCCCCCGAGCCAAACATCTAAATTTTTCCTTCTCATAAGTTTTGATTATTTTAGACAAGTTTAAATTTCTGTGAATTTAAGATATATAATAGAATCAATCACTTTGACACACACTAATGGTCTTAAGCATACCTAAAACTTAGTATGTCACATGTTGAGGCAATATTTAGTACTTTTATCTCTATGATTATTTTAAAAGGACATGTTTGTAATTTTGTGTTTATTATTCAAGTGTGAAGATTTACCATCTAGGTTCTGAATGCTAAACAATATTCTCCCCACATAAGTTGCCATTTTTTGGAACCAACATGTCCCATACTTAATATTTTCTCGCAAGTACCTCTTAATTTAACACACTTATTTTCTTCTATTAGTTCTTGCTTACATGGTCACATTTATGAATGTTACATAAATTGCTTGATATGGATTCTTGTCTTAAGGTTTCAAACTTATGAATGTGTTTGATGAAATGGAACAAATTTCACTTGATGATTTATTTATAATGACTAATAATCCTTTGTCTAGGGTTTAAACATTGAAAAGGTCTATTGAGGAATTTATTAAAGCGAGTTAAGCATTTAGTTCAATTTAAAAATTTGAATCACATTTGTTTCAAAATCAAGTTGAAGTGGGACTTCATGTGTTATTTTATTGTTGCTTCACCTTTGTTATAAGCATAATCTTTGATGGTTAAAGCTTTGGATCAATTTTCCCATTATCAATACAAATTCTTCCATTAGTTATAAAACATTTGTCTTAGTGTTAAAATATTATCTTATGGTGCCCATGATGTATTTGAATGATTATTTTAAATATTTTATCTTTAATCATAAACATGACCTTTCATTAAAAGTATTAAATTTGAAAGGGCCCAATTTAAATAGTTTATTAAATTGGACCTTAGACTTCATTATTAAACTATTTTGATTAAAATTTGATCTTTATTCATTCACATCTAGTTAAAATCATAATTTAAAATGGTCATATTACCAATTTGAATTTAATGTTATATCTCCTAAGGTGGATTAGTTGAGTTCATAATGTTTTTTTCCTAACTATATTTTCTTTTATCAAGGTTTATTTCAACTCTTTTTAATGGTTAATTACACTTAAATTATGTTTTTATTAGACCTTACTCAGCTAAATTTAACTTTATCTATTCACTATGTGAGGCTTACATTTTTTTATTTGTTAGGTTTTTATTTTATTATTCAACTAACTTATTAAAAATTTGTTCGAAGTGTTTATTTTTTTCTTGTCTTTGTTCGTATATATATTTTTAAGTCTTATAAGACATTGATATTCACTAGATATCAAAATATTGGATGTTTAATTGGTGGTAAGTGGCTCATTTAAAAAAATAAAGTCCTCCAAGACCTGACCTTCTGAGATTGTAACACATGGTCACATCTTAGGCACCTGGAGCTTGAAGGGAGGCAGTGTAATGAAATTACTTAGATATTTGCACAGAATGATTTTATATTGCACAAAATGAGAGATTACATAGAGATAATTAATAGTAAAATAGAATACTAGATGATATAGCAAATCCACTTCGAGGGGGCAACCTCCACAATAATGCACTAATAGCAAAATACTTCACATGGTGCTTAAAGACTAACCACTACCTCCTATATATAGTCTACTTAGCCAAGGTTATTCCATAGGCCAATCTATCTAAGAACATAGAGAAATGTAATAAGTAAATAAAAGAGGTATGTAATCCACAAGTTAGCCACACATATCCCTAAACACACCAATGGTTAAGGGCATAACAAGCGCTTCCCCTTCAAAAAAATGTTGTCCTTAATGTTGTGGTGATTTTAGATGCTGCTACACAAATGCTTCATCCTCCCAAGTGGCATCTTCACATGGTAGATTATTCCATTTGATTAGGTATTCTATAATTGCTCTAGAATGCAGTTGCTTGGTGTGTTATTGAAGGATCACCTCAAGAACACGAATAATTTTACCTTCCTCATCTAATTCTGGTAATTATATTTGAATGGTAACTCTATGTCCAATGAATTTCTTCAAGCATGATACATGAAATACTATATGTATGCAAGTGGATGAAGGGAAATCTAACTTGTAGGCCACATTGCCAATTTTTTGTAAGATCTAATAAGGCCCATAGTACTTAGGGGATAACTTGTTATAATTTTTTATTGTTTAAATGACATCTATTTAAATGGTTGTAATCAAATAAAGACCTAATCACCAATTTCAAAATGCCTCTCACTTCTATGTTTATTTGCTTGTTGCTTCATGTGATTCTAGGCCATAGCTAAATTTTCATGCAAACTTTCAAGGACCTCCTATTGATAGTGAATATGTTCTTCAACTACACGAACCTTAGGATGGACCTACAAGGTTGAAGTGATGGATGGAGGGAGGTATCCATATAGTGCCACAAAAGGAGACATTTTAGAAGAACTATGAATAGAATTAATAAACCACCATTCAGCAAGTGGCAACCAATGAACCCATTTATCATGTTTATCAAAAACAAAATAATAGAGATATCCTTTTAGACATTTGTTGACTACCTCAGTTTGTCTATCAGATTGAGGATGAAAGGATGAAATATGATCTAATTTACTGCCTAAACATGTAAGTAACTCAATCCAAAAATTACTAGTAAAAATGGGATCTCTATTACTAATAATGATCTTAGGGGTCCTATGCAATTTTTGAACTATATTGAGAAAAATAAGAGCTACTATACTAGAAAAAAATGGTTGGGATAATGAACAAAAATGAGCATACTTAATGAGATGATCTACAATAACCATGATAAAATTTTGACCATCAAATCTTGGTAACCTTGTAATGAAATCCATATAGACCACTTCCCGATGCTGGCTAGGGATAAATAAAGGTTATAAAAGACCTAGAGTTTTGATGGTTTTACCTTTGTTTTGTTGACAAATTATACATTTAGCCACATATTTTTGTACATCCCCCTTGAAACCTTCCTAAAAAAATATTGCTTGATCTTTTGATAGGTTTTCAAAAATCTGGAATGACCCCCAATTGGAGTTGCATGAAGTTATTGAAGGATTTTTTGTTTAAGAAGAGAATTCTTACATAGGTACAATCTATTTTTGTACCATAATTCATTACCTTTCGATGTGAATTTTTCAAATCCATCTAAACCTTGATAAATATTTTGAATCAAATCATGAGCAATACTATCATGTTCCCATTCTGATTGTGCTTCCTCTATCCAATCTACCTATAAAATGGTTATGGCACATAACAATGCCTCAACTGATTCATCTTTTATAGATAGTGCATCTGCCACCACATTGTCCTTACCTTTTTTGTAGACTATTTCAAATAATAGCCTAGCATCTTAGTTACCCATTTCTATTATTCTTCAAATGACAACCTTTGTTCTAAAAAACATTTAAGACTATTTGATCAGCTTTTACCTAAAAGTGATGACCCATCAAATAAGGTCTCCATTGTTTGACTACATGCAAAATGGCCATCATTTCCTTCTCATAGATGGGCTTTTGTTGATTTTTACCCTTGAGTTGATGAATTTCAAATGCAAGTGGTCTATCTTGTTGCATGATTAAAAAACCCATACCATGCTCAGATGCATCACATTCAACCACAAAAGTCTTAGAAAAATTAGGAGTGGCCAATACTGGAGTAGTGTACATAGCCAATTTCAATTGTTCAAATGCTTGGGTGGCTACATCAGTCCACTAAAAGGAGTCTTTCTTTAGCAAAGAGGTAAGTGGGGATGTAATACTACCATAATTTTTGACAAATCTATGGTAATAACCAGTATGTCATAAAAATCCCCAAAGTTGCTTGAGTGTCTTAGGAATTGGCCAGTCCACCATTGCTTGGATTTTTTTAGGATCCACTTTCACTCCTTCATAAGACACTAAATGACCCAAATATTCAACCTCACCAGCCCCAAAATTACATTTAGAAGGTTTGGCATACAATTGATTTTGCTCCAAAATAGAGATTACCTATTTCAAATATTACAAATGGTCTACCTAATTTTTACTATAAATGAGGATATCATCAAAGAATACTAAAACAAATTTCCTCAAAAATGGCTTAAAAATAGTATTCATCAAACTTTGAAAAGTAGATGGTGCATTTGTTAGGCTAAAAGACATAACCAAAAACTCATAATGGCCCTCATGAGTCTTGAAAGTAGTTTTGGGTATGTCTTCATCATGGATCCTGATTTGATGATACCCAGAATGTAGATCTAACTTGGTAAAATAAAGAGCACAATTCAAATTATCTAGAAAATCATCAATGACAAGAATTGGAAAATTGTCTTTGATAGTGTACTTATTGAGTTCTTTGTAGTCAGGGCACATCCTCCAAGTGTCATCTTTATTTCTCACCATGACAACTGGTGATGAGTATTCACTTTGGCTATGGTGAATGATTCTTGTATCCCACATATCTTGTACCATCATTTCAATTTCACTTTTTTGGGTATAGGGATACCTGTATGGCCTGATGTTGGGTGGTGTACTACCAAGAATAAGTGTGATAGCATGAGCATGCATGTGGCTAGATGAAAGTCCTTTTGGCATGTATCTAAAAACAACATAATGAGCATCAATTATTTATTATAGATCAAAAGGTGGAGATGGTTGAGTTGGTTGTACTTATATAGAAAATAAGTGAGCTAAAAATCCCGTAGCACCCTTACATAGAATCTTTATCATTTGATGGGAGATAATAAGTTGGGGAGATTTATAATTTAATCCTCTTAGCTCAAATGTCCTATATTTAGAATGAAAATGCATGAATAATTCTTGAAAATTCATCTCAATAGTGCCCAAAGTGGTGAGCCACTAGACTCCCAAAACAATATCAGCTCCACCCATCAAAATAATAAACATAAGAGAATACATTAAGTAATCTCCCAGAACCAACTTAATACTATGACATTTTCCTAAACAACTAATAATACCACCATCTACAATCATAACCTAAAATTCTAGAAATGGATAAATGAAATAGTTTAAATGATCAGCCAACTTATTATGGATGAAGTTGTGTGTGCTCCTAGAATCAATCAAGATAGTGACCCTTTGTTTCTTATGGAAACCCATCACCTTAATATTTTGGGGAGTAGTAATATCTGATAGAGCATGGCATAAAATTGTAGGCTAAGAGTCTTCAAATTCCTCCTCAAGAACTTCTACATCTGCATCATGTCCTTCTACATCATCTTCATCATCATTGGCACCTTCAATGTAAAATAGCTTCTTTTTAGCACAACAATGGTATTTGATCCATTTAAGATCATAACCATAACACAACCCTTTGGCTCACTTCTCAATTTGTCATTATGTTAATCTAGTGGGCTATAGAAATGATGGTGTTGGAAAGTTACAATCATGACTAGTAGTGAAAGTTTTCCTTTTGACCATATCTTTTTCTTTTATTATGCATGTCTTAAGGATAGCTTTTGATATAGTTGTTGAGATAAACATTCAAACCTCGTATTGGATGTTATCTTTGAGGCCACCCAAAAATAGATCTATCAAATTTTTCTAAGTGATATTTTCTACCTGTAAAGAGAGATTCTAGAATTGATGAATATAATCCTTCACAGGTCCTGTTTGTTATAGCTTGGATAATTGGCTAAAATAATTCTCAGAGACATTATTTTGATAATGACATGTCAAATCCTTAGTAAAAATAGTCCATGTAATTGGAGAACCATTATATTTCTTTTGAGCACATAACTAGTGATACCAAATGAATTGCTCAAGTTCCATATATAAGGATGCCACCATCACCCTCTAAGAACTAGGGGTTTGATGCAACTCAAGTAAAATCTCAATTTGGTTAATCTAAGTGAGAGGATCCTTACCATTTAGCTTACTCATCTCCACTTTTGGCAACATTAATTTCATACCAATATGGGAGTTATTGAGAGGAGGATTTGAATGATGAAGTGGAGGATTGTTAGGCTGAAACTAAGATGTGAGGGCATCTGATTATGTAGTGATATTCTACAAATCACTGTGAACTCCATTAATCTCTCCTTGCATCCCTAAAAAATTAGCTTGGATTTTAACAAATTCATCATGCCTTACCAGGTTTTTTATGTCGTCTTGAAGCTAAGAAATCACTAAATCTGAAGTTTTAGATTCCATGTCATCGAGAGGAGTCTTAGGATTTTTTGGTGCCCCTTTTATTCCCCAAGTTGAAGGACCTACCATAAACAAACCCTAGGAGGGTTTTGACCCAAAAAAAAGAGTACCAAGAAATGGTACCATTGGAATCACCTTGTCAAGATGAATCCAATGATTACCTTTCTGCACTAGAGTAAAATTTTGGTACCAAAAAAGTGTACCAATAGAATACACCATTATGATTGCCTCATCGAGATGAATCCAATGAATGCAACTGTGCAAGGGGGAAAAAATTCCAATTTTTTTTTTAATATTTTTTTTTCAAAAAAGCATTTTGAGTAATACTACACTAATGAAAAAAATTAATTCTTCCCAGATTGTAAGTTATGTTTTTTCACTTTCACTGATCCCAGAAGCCACACCTCACCAAATCCAAAAAAAATGCCATAGGAAACTTGCCCAAATTGAAGCTATGATATCACTTGTAATGAAATTACTTATATATTTGCATAGAATGATTTTATATTATGTATAATGAGAGATTACATAGTGATCATTGATAGTAGAATAGAATAATGGATAATAAAGAAAATCCACATTGAGGGGGAAACCTCCACAATAATGCACTAATAGAATAATACTTCACATGATACATAAAGGCTAACCACTACCTCCTATATATAGTCTACTTAGCCAAGGTTATTCCATAGGTGACCTATCTAAGAACATAGAGAAATGTAACAAGTAAATAAAAGAGGTATGTAAGCCACAAGTTAGCCACACACATCCCTAGACACACCAATGGTTAATGGCATAATAGGTAGTCAATAATTCAACATCATGATCTCTCAAGATTTTATGAGCCATAAATGTGTTGATATATCAAGTTATCTGAGTGAATACAAAATCTATATTCATCCTAAGGCCTGGAGTTATAAGATCATGCCACATGGTACAATCTCAAAGAGAGTGGAAGTAAAAGGTCAATGATAGTCTATTAAATATCCAAAGCCTAAATGCCTACAATAACACCACTTGGCATCATCATAATAACTAAGGACTCATAGGGTTGATTTAAAAATACATGTATCTGATGGAATATTAAACACAAAGGCACCATGTGGCAACATCAATGATTTAGATCTCATTTAAAAAATCAGAGTAAAGAGATTATTGTAAAATTAACTAAGTGTTAAAGGTAGAGGAATCTTGAGATCATGCCACATGGTATGATCTCTAGGATTCATACATTAGGGAAGGAATTACATAGTTTGAATTTAATTTAACTTTAAAATTATGATATTATGACATGTGGTTGTATCCTGGGGGTCATAGTTCGGAAAGGTGAGTATAGAGCAGTCAAGCAATGATCTCCTAGAGTCTTGAGATCTTGACACATGGTCATATCTTAAGAACATGGAGCTTAGAGGGTTTCAATATATCAACATAAAATTTTCAAAGATCGAAGGCCTGAGATGAAGCCACGTAGAAACATATATGGATCCTAGGACTTGGGTGATTAACATAATCTAAAGGAAGACCGTAAAAGACTCCTAAATGTTTTAATCCATCCATGTGGTAGGTTTTGGGTGATTAGATCATGATAGATCACAATAAATAGTTAATAGTTGAAGACCCCCCATAGTCCTAATATCATGCCAAGTGGCACAATCTCATTGATTAATAGTCCATAGAATATAAAAAATTAGCATTACAATAACTGAGCTCTTAGAAACTAAGATTATGAAAAGTCTCATACTCTTAAATACAACCACAAACTATATGTAAAATTTGATAGCCAGAAAAAGAAGAGAAAAGATAGGAAAATGATAGTTTTATCTCAATTATAATTATAGGTTACTATGAAAAGAGTGTAAATAAAGTAAGGCTAAAATGGACTAGATAAATATCATTTGATAATCATAAAATTAAAAATAATATAGATAATTCTAGTTAGATCCTAGAATCTATTAAAAAAAAATCCAATGAAAACCTCAATAAGTTCATCAAAAAGAGGAGATACATCTATTTATATATTGGAGTAACCCATGTATTTCAATATTGATCTACCTTATTAATATAATTTAATAAATAAATGATATATTTGATATAATATTTGTTGTCACAAAGATAATCATTTGAAATTAGGAAAGGATAAAATACAACATGAACTAACTATTTTATCATTGGGATCTTTCTACACTGAAGTGGTTTTCCCTATTTGGGCCATTGATTCAGTCTGTGAAAATAATTTAAAGTCATTAAATTTTGTATCATTATAACTTTAAATGTATTGGATATTTTATCCTCTTTCACCTTAAAATTTTTTACAATACGATAATTATGCCATGACTTGTTCTTGTCCTTTATTAATGTGTTATTTCAAGAAACTGAGATGTAATCAGTTACTATACTTAATTTTGGGCATCAAGTCATTAAATTTTAGTTGTGCATCAAGGTAATGGGTCTAATTTCCTTGCCTATATAAGTAGTAGTGATTTCCATTGTAATGGTTAATTATTATTTCATTGAAACTATGTTGGAATTACGCTAGGATTGCACCTTCCATTTTCCTTTGTTTTATCATGATTATCTATGAGAGGATATTGATTTGAGATAATTAATACATGATAATAATTTATTTGAATGCTTTATTTTTCAAGGGAATATACAATTAGATTATTCAAAAACTATTTTGATTGATTATAGATTCTCATTATGTTTATTTTTAAGCTTTCATTAAGTCATTGTGTACAATAGCTACATGATTATGTATTTGCTTTATTTTGATAGAGAATCTAAATTATATGTATGAATTTTACTTTGAGTCTTGATCATTGAGTTATTTAAGTTGTGTATTATCTCAACTTGATGTCTACTGATATAATTGCATCTAGCCATGATTTTCATTTCTTAACACTAAACACTGATCTCAATCAAAGAATCTTCTTTTTATGCCTTATTCTATCTTTTTGTTTTTACATTATTTTATTATAAGATATCCTAATCATTAGATTATAATCATTTTATATTATGAAATAATATATTAAATTTATGGTTTCAACAAGCCCATAACATTAGAAAATAATAATTTAGGTAAAGAGATTAGTTGAACCTCTAGTGGTAAAAGTTACTACTCACCCAGTTAAACATTCTAAAAAATTATCAGCCCTTGGATGCCTAGTAGAATCCTAAAATTGAGGGTACATTTGTCCCATGAGCTATAGACTCCCTTTGTATTCTTAGATCATCTAATTTAATAACTACATTATGAGTGGGTCACAAATTAAACCTAACACAAATTAGCACTAGAAGGAGGGCATAGGAATTTATGTGGTTAATATTAATATATTTGTGGTCTTGTGACTTATCCTTACTTTTTTCATCTATTATGTGATTAAAACACATACTAATAATTTTTTTTTTTAAAATTTAGAGTCTTTATCAAGGATCATGTCATTTGGAGTTATATTTAGTCATAGAAGATTAATTATTTATCCTCTTCAAGCTCATATATGTCTTATATCTGGTCAAGGTAAAGGAAAAATATTATTTTACACAACCATGTCATCTCCACAATTTTTTTAAAATAGACCGGTCTAAATGGTTTCAACTTGGCTAGCTAGATAAACTATAAACATTCTTAGTGATGTGCAATATTTGCCTAGAAACCCTAAGAATTATCTTCCAAAGTTCACTCCAAACACTAGAAGGACTAAAAAAGAACACATTACCTCTTATAAAACATCCCTTAGGTTAATATCATGCATGAATATGTAGCCTACATATTATTCCCTTTCACCTTGCTTGATCAAGCTTATGACTAGCTTCTCAACCCACTTGAGAATTTAATTATAGGCATAAACGTGACCTTTACTTAAAAGATAAAAAATTGAGATTTAAGCATAAATGTGACCTTTCCTTAAAAGGGTTAAATTATAAAGTGTCATATTTTTATAGTTTATTACATTGGACCTTGGAATTCATTATTGAACTATTTTGATTAAATTTTGATCTTTATTCATTCAAATCTAGTTCAAATCATAATTTAAAATGTTCATTTGATTTTATTATTTTGGAAATTAAAGTGGTTTATTTAAGTTCATAATGTATTTTTCATATACATATTTACTTTTATAAGGGTTTCTCTCAAGTCTTTCAAATGGCGACTTATGTTTAATTTGTCTACTAGACTTACACCCTTGTTAAGGTAGTTTTAGGCCTTCATAGTCTAAAGTAGCATGGAGACAATCCTAGGTTGTGGGTGGCAAAATATATTGATTTAATGTCTATATTTTAAGTGTTATCTCCCATTTATCTATTACTTAGGATCCCTAATCTACACTACTATCTTACAAGGGAAAAGAGAAGAAGCTAAATTGAAAGGAAAACCTATCTAACTAAGGTGATACACCAAAATATGTCCTCAACTTGTGTAATATGCACTAATAAGGTTGAATAAGAATATAAAATTGATTAAATTTATAAAATTAAAGCCTTCAAACATCAATGTTTCACATAGAGGATTAGGGTTGATGCATGCTCTAAGGCAACTAGTCCATAGGTCTATCAAAGACACTTAAAGAGAGTTTGTACTTCCCAAAACATAAAATATGATTAGAGAAGACTATGCACCTTATAATTATGATATAAAACCTTAAAATAGGTAATGAGGAAAGGAAAATATGAGAGGAAGCATGTACTATCATTGTCACTCATCAACTAACCATTAACATACACTAAAGACAAGCTTTGAGGAGGCATGAATTTTATCTTATTCATTCAAAATAGGCAAGTATAAGTGTTTTTATGATCATGGAATTACCAAAAAATATGTCAAATATATTTTTAAAATTCCAAACATAGGCTTAAATATAGTGAGAATGAGAGAGAGGAGAGAGAAATATAAGAGCCCCAAAAATCTAGGAAATGTAGCATTCATTTTGTCTTCTTCAAACCCAACGTAGAATTCCCTTGATCTTATATTTTATTTACCTCTAAAAATTGGTGTAGGGGTTAAGGTGGTATTGATTTTAAGTATTAAAAAGTCATGAATGAAGTCTTTAGCCTTGGTTTGTGGAGTTTGTC
Organism: Torreya grandis; assembly: GCA_037957365.1. Taxonomy (NCBI): domain Eukaryota; kingdom Viridiplantae; phylum Streptophyta; class Pinopsida; order Cupressales; family Taxaceae; genus Torreya; species Torreya grandis. The sequence goes on along the minus strand of JARHVA010000772.1, from coordinate 1,368,555 downwards.
TCTAACAAATGCCTAAATCCTTGCTCAAGAACCCTATATTCTTGGTTGAATGCTCCTCTTGACTAGAAAAGGTCCTTTCATTGAAATTAAGTCTTCAATTTAATTAAATACTTCATTTTAATTCTTCCTTTCCTTAATTGATGAGGTCTCTCTAATTATTTTAGGTTTTTAAGACTCTTTGATGTAATTTTGACTTTAAATCTTTGTTAGGTATTGGAAGGAAGGCGACTCTTGTTAGGAGTATCTGAGACCTTTTCAAACCTTGAATCCTTATCCAAACCAAAATTTGACTCATTAATTATTTATTTGGTGCTTTAAGGAGAGATAATCATCAATAAAGTCCTTGGAAAACTTCTATGCATCATTTAGTACTTGTAAACACTTGATTCTTTCATAGGAGCAAAGAGGCATAGGAGAGAGAGAGAAAAGGGTTTTGATTTAAACCAGACAAATTAACTCCATGTAAGACTTATAAATAGCATAAAATTTTTGAAAAAAATTATTTTTAACCATCGATTAGTCCAAAATATTCAATTTTTCTCATATAACATGCTTTAGCACTCATTTTTTATAGCCCTAAAAACCTGTAAATATCCTTATCTAAAAGATTGTATGGATAAATATGGAAAATTGGGACCATTTTTTAATACCCTATATCCATTTACATCTCCACATAAATTTTATGATTAGAATCCAAGTGGAAGTACTCATTTTCCTTCATTTTCTTCTCCAAATAGGCCTAATTAAGTCTCATAGGCCTAGAAAGAGAAAATTGGCCCAAATGACAACCCACACATGTGAAACTAGAAAAAAAGTGTTTTATTCAATTTATATAGACCATAAAAACCTCCATGTCAATTTTTAGTTCTTGAGACCCTGTGTAAGTATGCAAACCAATAAATGGGCTTGCTACCTAGTCTTATTTTGAGCCTATTTGAGTGTACCTTAGAAAATGTTCTTGATTTGATAAATCACATAATATAATATGAATATATTTGGGAATTAGTAGATAATATACATCCAAATTGACATCATCTAATGATTGGGAAGTATTCCCCTTATTTAAAGACCTAAAAACACCAAACACATGTAAAACTAAGGCATTTGTGGAAATCTATACAAGTAACATCAACATCAAAGTACATTTATAAAACTTACTTGGATTAAAAAACATAAATAGGTTTTAAGATCAAACTATTGAATTATATGTGATTTTGAGATCTTTTACCCATGATTGGTCACTATCAGGGTTTTAAGGAGGTTTAGCACCTGTTGGGGTCTTAACGATTGTTCATAAAGAAAAAATTATTAATTGAAATCCTTCCACTTGGAAAAATTTACTATCTAACCTCCTCAACTATCCCAAATTTATCATACCCCCATTAAAAATATGATCTATGGTATGATCGTCTAAAGTTGCCTCTTAGGTGGTATGCTTAGTGTTTCTTAAGCTCAAGAGAGGTCAAATATGAGTTCTAAGTCTCAAAACTTAATATAGATGATGTAAAAGGTTTATACACCTCTAAAAAAAACCCCACATGATTATAAATGATTTTTAGTAATTTTTACCCCACTATATGGCCATAGTGTATTGGTCAGGGTATTTGGGGTTAAGAGCCATCTCCTTTTAGCCCTAAAGGGAACTTGAGTTGAAAATTGAGTGTTTATGCCTCCTGAGATTGTATGGGAACATTTTATATTAATTTTTACTACCCTCAAGTCTCTTCATGAAATTTTAAAATATTACTTTATGTCTAGACCTCAAACATGCCCCTTGGTCTCAAGATTGCCCCTTGCCAAAAGAGTGGGTTGGGTATGAGAAAAAACAATGGGTATGTACCCTATTTTTATGAATTTTAATTGGAAATTTATGAATTATTAATTAAATTATAACCCACTATACCATATATCAAAGTATTATGATGACTATAGAGGACCCAAAACACCATTCTACCTCATGACTAACTAGGACTGCTTGCATGTAAAGAGCCTAGGAAAGTTATTTGGGTCAAAAACCTCAAAAGTCACATCATCAAAATATTAATATATTTTATAATGTTTTATAAACATACATTAATTAATCATAATTATTTTATATAATAATTTAATTTCAAAAGGGTCTAAAACCTTATATCTTATCAATGTGGGTTTGTATGCCAAATAGGCCTATTGACCCTAGAGGTCAGTAAAATGAGATTTATCTCCTTATACACTATGTTAAACTTAAGTATTTCATGTAGATTAATTATATCCTTGTTTTTTTTAGAAAATCCATATCAAGTGAGCAAGATATTATTTCACACTAAAACTTATGAATGGGCCTGCAAGGTCATTAGTCTCTATGGCGTGGACTATGTTTTATGACCTATTAAGATAAATTCATGGCATGGAATAAACTCATATTTTTATAGCTCAAATATTTTCAACCTCATCTCTCTATATCTCCTTTCCATCTCATCTATGATCACCATCACAAACCCTACCAATAATCTCTTTCATATTTTTGGTTGGATGTGGCTGAATGGACTATAGGTGGATATTTAGATCTCTTTGTAGGTGTTATGATTTATTTCCTTTGGTCAAAAAATGACCCTATGAATTTTTTTTCTTGATTTAGGTAGGCATCAAATTCTTTATATCTCTTTTTTTAAAATTTAAGTTTAGAACCAAACAATTTTTGGAGTAGGCCTATAACCTACCTCTAGGGTATTGACTGTGTTAAGTATTCTAGACCTTACCTTCACTTTATTGACCATTTAAATAATTTTGAACCCTTTTTAAATATTTATTAGGCTTAGATTTATCTAAAACACCTTTTTCATTATTTTTAGGTTTAGAACTAGCCTAGACTAAGTTATTTTATATTTATGAATTCACTTCTTCATTACTAACTTTCCTAATTGTCTTGAACTTGATCATAGTCTCAATTGGGGTCAAGAGTTCATTTCAATATTCAAGTAAAGTTTTAAAACTTAATTTTGAAATTTTAAATCCATGTATCCCTATCTCTTCCATACATACATGTAGGTGATGTTAAAAAATTGTCCACTTAGTCTCCTTTTGATTATCTTGATTGTATATCAAGGAGTCAAGGTCTCACTGCCTAGCATAAGCTGACTATAGCTTTAAGACTGGAGTTTAGGCTTCTTTAAGAGATATTTATATTTATTTTACAACTATTTGAAATTAATATTATTTAAATCTAAGACCAACACCTTGAAATGTATTACATGGGCCTGTTCTATCATATGCTTATTTATTTATGTTCTCACTCAGGCCTAACTGTGTGACCATCCATGAATGACTATTGTAGGTGATCAAAGGTCAATTTAGATTTAAAAATAATAAATATACTTTATTCTAATAACCCATTAATAAATTATTATTCTCAATTTATCCATGATACCCAACCCATCTAAACTCTTTGACCTTAATATAAAAAATTCATGTTGTCCAAGGTGTAAACTAAGCAAAGTTATATGGTTGTAGTTGTATGCTGGTGCTTGTACAGAATGAGACTAAAATTCATTTTAATTTTCTTGAAATTACTAGTTTTCTCTAGAAATCAACTAATTCATATTTTTACCTTTAATATCCATCTCACAAATTATCTTGTAACCTCTTTGACCTTAATACAATAAGTTCATGCTACCTAAAGACTTGACTATGTTTTCCTTTCTTGATTGAAGGTTTCTACCTACCTGTGAATGCTCTTTTAGAGGTTTTTTCCTTGAAAATTCTCATGATATTTGGATTTTGTCATAAAAAAATTAATAAACTATTGTAACTCCTTATGAAATTCACCTTAAAACTTAGTCCTAAGCCCTTAAAACTCAATTAGACTCCCAAGATAGTTGAGGTGTCTTTAGATGGTTTTGACTATGTTCTTGATGCTTATAACCTTATCTCCTCATTACTAACCTCTTCACTAGTTTAAGAAGTTGTTTTCAATCTCATTGTGCCCAAACACCTTCAAACACTACTGTACCCCTTCTTTTACTAGACTTAAGACCCATTGTCTAGTTGGCCACATATAGATAATCATTAGGTCTACTTGAGTGTGTATCAGGGTTTGAATCTTCTCTTTCAAACCTATCATGATGCTTTGTAAGGGTTCAAACTTATGAAAGGATTAATTTCATTGTATTACATGGTATTATAACACCTTAATATTATTTTCAAACTACTCCTTACTTACTCCTATATACAGTCTATATAGGGTACTATATGTGCTCTTTAGACTATGAATTTAGTCCATTTGACCTCCCTTGACCTTTAAATTGGATAGGTGTTCTCCAATGGACTATAAAAATACTTACATATGTAATTAAGTTAGGATCTTAGGCTTAAGTCTCACTTGTATTGATTGGATGATGTTGGTCTTGGTCCAAATGAAGAACTATAGGGCTAGGGGCATGTAGGTCTCATTTGAATGTATAGGCTATACAAAGTCATCTCTTGAACACTTGGGTCTTTAAAAATTTTCAAACCATGACAAAACTTCTTATTACTCTTTATCACTTCTTTGAGACTACATAGCATCTAGAAACATCATATCACCTTTAGTTCACTTGACGAGTCTTTGTACAAACTGCAAGTATAGTAATCCCATGTATATGTTCTATGCATTGAGAATCAAAGTCTCTAGTTAATTAGAATCACTTTGGTGAAGTCAGTAGAGCCATCAAGATCATGAAGGCATGAGTATATGTGGCAAGTCTTTTACATAGCTCTAAGCTTCTTATATTTACTTATATAATTTGTACATGACTGTATCATGAATAAAACACTTGGTTCTTCATTGGAAGGTTTATTTAGGCTCATGTTTTCATATTTTCTTCACTTCCAAGAGTAAAACATCATATCAAAACCTCACACCCTGATGTATCATTAGAATTTGAGCCCATATTGACAATCAAACATATAATGATACAATGAATTGTTCAAACATAAAATTTGTCTCCCAAGAGCAAAAAGTTGAAGAAGATAGACAAAAGACACATCTTAGATAAGAACAATGAATTTCTTGAAATTGAGTGAGAAACATGAGTGAAAAAAAACTAAAAAGCTCTAAGAATGGCCACCATGAAAAGGAAATAAGAAATTATATTAGAATTGTTTGAAATACCTTGTATACCAAGACATTCTTCTTCTAAATGAAATTACCTCATAGAGATTCTTCTTCTAAATGAAAAGGATATCCATGAAACTGTATAATTGGCCTCAAAATAGGCCTTTTAGCACTAAAACTACTATAATAACTTGAAAAACTTGATGAAATAAATGTAAAATGTATCCATTGGATATTTTCATTCTTGAAAAAGTATATCATGACATTTTTTTGACATTAGACTATCAGTCACATTCAAAACCTACTCTAGAAGCCATAAAATGACCCAAAATGCAATAAACTAGGTCATGATGTTAGTCAAACATGTCACCAACTAGTTAGATAAATTATACAACATGAGATTAATTTGAAACAATCCATAAGGCCTTTTAGGATGTTTTAAACTCGTATCATCTCATGAAACAACCTGAAACTAGACAAAAAAGTGGCTAGACAAGCAAATAACCATGATGATCAAATCCTTAACTTCATCAATTCTACCTTAAACTCTACTAATCAAGGTATTATATAACCAATTTAGAGATATTAAAAGAGAAACATAATAATTAACAAGACAAATAACATGACAAGTAAAATTTTGAATGATAGGGGTGATAGTTTGACCTATGAGGTCAAACTTGTCAACATTTTGGTGACTCAACTAGGAAGCATGACCACTATACTTAAGAACCAAACCATTGACATCTCTTTTGTAATTATAAGATCACTCTTAAACTCTAAAACAATCATTATTATACCTTAACCAATTACCACTACTCTTGACTCAATATAAGATAATTATTTGCTCCTCAAAGATAGGAAAGAAAACACAACAAAACAAGGAATCTAGACTAACAAAAAGAACATGTGCTAGCAAAGCACATATTGAAAAAAAAACTTATGAAAAATATTGTGCTTGATGTCACTTGGAGGAAAGATAAACTGAATACAACTTACAAGAATCCTCTTCTAGGATCAAAAGGAAAGTTTTTTGGATCTCTTACTTCACATGATGAACACGGATATGAGACAAGATGCTTCTTGAACTTTTTCTTAATGGAACTCAATTTCTTTATAAAATGCAATCCTATTGAAAAAATTTCAAGTGGATCATAAACATCAAACCAATTACCTATGAATACATATTCATCTTATACTTTAGGATCTTTTTTATACTGATTTTCAACTGGAACCTCATCAAGTGATACCTCATCTAGGCATTATCTTTGAGTCTCTATGGCATTTTGAGTGACCTCATCCTTCTTACCATCTACTAAAAGTTCACCAAGATATTCAAGGAGCTTTGAATAGTCAATCCAATCTACATCATGATCTTCAATAGGTATTTCTTTATCAAAATTCTCATGATCCTACTTTAAAATGGGTAATGTATTCGTATAAAGGTCTTCAATCTATTGTAGAGATTCAATGTACAACTATCAATCACCCTTTTATTCCTCACTTTGATCAAATTTAATGAGATCATCTTGAATGGCATATCAATCCTTCTTGAGTGGATCTATAGGTTTATTAATAATGTCAAATGTGTAATCATACTGTGCTTGAGAATCAACCTACTCAATTTCCCTCTTGCTCAATATGAGATGCCTCAAATTCATGTATGACTTCATCTTGTACCATGTCATGGAGATATTATAAATCAAGATGAAATTTCTCTTACACACTTTAGGTACCATGTAGATCATTCAGCTAAATTTATACTACAATACTCTCTTTAAACTCATCAAGATATTATAAAAATAACTCCATTTCATCATATATGGCCTCCTTGTCATGGTCTTCAATCACACCAAACAAGAGTTCTTGAAACAAATCAATGTCTCCTTTACCTTTTGATACAACTTCTCCAAATTTTTTGAAGGCCAAATTACCCTTTCTCTCACCTAGTGGAGTACCAATGAAAATTTCATCTTCATGCATATTTGAAACATCATCATCACACTCTCCTTGAAACACAATTGCATCTATAACTTATTTATCTATCCTCCATAGAATAGGATCCTCTTCAAGAATGAAGATAGTGGGAGGGAAATGAATATTCTAATGATTTTTCTTGGGGATGTTGGAATCCTATAGAATTTTTAGAGGGAAATTAAGTTTAGTTGTCCTATGAGTGTTTAATCCTTGTTAACAACCACCTCAATCTTCTTATAATATTCTTGAGGTTCTATCTCAGTTGCCACTTCATTTCCAACCTTGAAATTCTTGTCTTGAAAGTCTTTTTGGACCATCCTCCAAGATGTAATAACCTTAGGTTCTTGAGGAATAGGAAATGGGACTTGAATAGGCATAAGGTCTTCTTTAGGCTCAAACTATATAACACTCACCTCTTCCTTCTAATAATTTACTAATTGGTTCTAAGGTAGAACTTTTAAACTAGTATGTTCACTTGGAGGTTTAATTAACTCTCTTGGAGGCTCCATAGGAGAATGGTCAATGAATTCATGAGGACAAGGAACATAAAAGGGATGATATGGTAAACAAGAGGGTTCTTCAAGAATGATGGGAAGAGATTAATACATAATACTTGACATAAAATAAATGGTAATCATAGCATAAGAAGGACTCCAAGATGGTATAATATTATTTTCTTAAGGAAGGGTAGGTGTAGATGGCAGAAAACTTGGAACACAAGAAGTTTGATCAAGGGTAGGAAGAGATAGCTGAGGTGGTTTAGTTAGATCTCTTGATTCTCCCATTTCACTAACCTATCTATCCACCATTGTATCATGGTTCTCATTTCACATAATTCATAATTCATGACATACTGATTTTCCTCTCCAACTATTGCCCACCTATATGTCAACATCTATACTATCTTCCTCATATTATCTATGAGGTGAAAAGGTATCACATCCAACTCTCTATCCCATACTCTCATCAACCCTTTAGATTTTAACATATTTGGCTTGAATTCAAAGAAGGATATGGTATGGGAATCATTATTTTGAGTTGTAAATGGAGTATGAGGAGGTGATTATGGCTATTTTAATTCTTGAAAAAGTTGATGAGGCACATAGCCAGGGTCATAGTGAGGTTGATAAGGGTTACTATAAAACTGATATGATCATCATATTCTTGAAAAGACTGATCATTAGACTGATAATACTCTTTTTAAGGCTAATTAGGCTCATAAAAAGGTTGATAATGATTAACATATTGCTAATAAGTCTCATTAACTTGCATGAAATTGCCATTTTCTTCAAAGTGATCCATAAAAACAACATCAGGGTAGTGCAATAAAGATATAGTTACTTAGATACTATGTTTAGGCTGCTATAACTAGATGATAGAACTTGAAGATGATATTGATGTTTTGAATTCCTCCAAAGGCTAATCAATAGAATAACCACACCAAAAATCCTTCCATTAATTTTGACTTGTGTCCCACTGGGCATGACAAAAACTATTGACTACTAGACTTACACCCTTGTGAAGGTAGTTTTAGGCCTTCATGATATGAATTAACATGAATACAATCCTAAAATGTGGGTGGCATAATATATGGATTGAATATATATATATATATATATATATATATATATATATATAAAGGGATATATCCCCTTGATTTATCAATAAGGATCCCTAATTTATACAACCATCTTGCATTAAAAAAGAGAAGAAGGTAATCTGAAAGGAAAACCTATCTAAGGTGATAGAACAAAATATGTCCTCCAATTGTGTAGTATGCATTAATTAGGTTGAATAATAACATAAATCTAATTACACTTCTCAAATTAAATCCTTCAAACATCAATGTTTCACACAGAGGCTCAAGGTTGATGCATGATCTAAGGTAGCTAGTTAATAGGTCTATCAAAGACACTTATAGAGAGATTTCACTTGAAAAAAAATACAACATGATGAGATCACACTATATATCATATAAGGATGAGATGAAACCTAAAAGTAGGTAAATAGGAAAGGACAAGATGAGAGGAAGCATGTACTATCATTGTCATTCATCAACTAACCATTAACATACATTAAAAATAAGCTTTGAAGAGGCATGAATTATATATTATTAATTAAAAATAGGAAATCATAAATGTTTTTATGAGCATGGCCTTGACACAAATTTTAGACACCTAAAATTGGCCACCGATAACCTCCAATCAGGCTTTTGGCCAATTTCCACCCAAAATGCACAATTTACCCTAGAAACACTAAAACATGCTAAATGATGTGAAACCAACATATTCAAGTGCCAATTTTCGCCAAGGTATCCCTAAATGGGGTAATGTAATTTATGGTATAGCTAAATTTTATTAGTTCATTTCAATTTAAAATGCCAAATTTGCACTTGCATGCCCTGGACTGCTCTTTCCTATCAAATCTTTTGCACAAGACTCATGCCTTTGTTATTTATTATTGGCAACATCCTAAATGAGAATATGCATCCAACACATCTAATAGTGATTTCCAATTCCAATATAGTAAAATTTAGGACAAATAACAAGTCATTCTGATCAATTTGAGTAATTTGTGCATAAAGTGCTTAATCATGCTTAAGAGCTAAATAACCCAAATCAAGGCCTAATTAATAATTCCATGAAAAATTATTGAATATTTGTTTTTAGAAATGAATATTGAATATCTACATCATAAAGTGACCTCATTTCTTAAGAAGACATCCCTAGGCCATAAATGCCACAAATATCAGGATTCATGCCCTCCATGCCTCATCAATGCCTTATATATTGCCCTCCATGCCTCTTAATTGCCCCTTCTTCTAATACCATGATGAGGATAATTACAAATTTTAATTGAAAAATTGAATTCATCCTCAACCACACATCTCAATCTTGAAATGGATGGTTGAGGTTGATTCTAATCAAATCTAAAAATCTATAAATAGGAATCCTCACAACATCATTTGTAAGCTTAATTTGTGCAAAGTTATAATGCAAGATTGGTTCCAAAAGCTTCATAAAAATAGTGTTATAATTCCAAATTGATTCCAAGATAATCCAAGCCAAAGCCACAAGGTGCCAAGAGGAGATGAAGGTAGCCACACTCTATTGAATAAGACCTCTTGAAGCACAAGCTAAGCAAGCCACCATTACCAAGGCATTTGGAGCATCCAAAGAAGGTGAAATGAATTCTTGTGTTTTCTTTCCTTGCTTGTTAGTTGTGCTTGTCATTTTATTTTGTTAACTAATCTCTCCCTAGTGTCTATGCCTATAGATGTTATGTTATTAGTGTGCTTATTTCATTTTGTTTTCCTTTTAGAACTAACACAATACTAACCATCCTCTCTTGATTTAAATTTATAAATCACATAATGGCATGCCCAATGGAACTAGATGTATCCTACACCTAAAGGAGATCCTTTTTCAACTTTAAAAAATTCATTTGAGCCTTTAAAACTCTTGCAAATTGGTTTTCTAACTTTATTTTACCATTTTTGGTTGACACAATTTTTACATAGTAACCAACATCAATAGAAATACCGACATCAATTACTTGGATTAACCGACATCGGTCAGTAGAACTGATATCAATTAGATCTCGATTGGTCATAACTAACATCAATGGTATTGACCAATGTTAGTCACTATGTTTTTTCCAAAAACACAGACTCAAGACCTACTTTTTTAAAATTTGTTGTTTCAAATTCAAAATGGCTTCAAAGCTAAAGGACATGCTAAAAATTTTATTGTAGGACCAAGCAGAATATTTGCTCAAAACATGTTTAAATCACTTTTGCATGCTTAAAATTTGATTAGGAACTTTTTTTTGGTGTTTAACAAGGAAATTTTAGATGTTTTTGGTGAATGTTTTTCAAAGTTTACAACTAAGACCAAGGGGTCAAATGAACACCACCAAACATTTCATTTGGGTTTAAAATTGAACACACTTGTCAATTTTTTATTACAATAGTTGTTTAGATTAATTTTGTTTGGCAAAAAGAGGAATGTTACATGTATCCTCTTCCATTTATCCCCTATAGGGAACCCTTGAAATCAAAAGTGTCATTCCTATTGCAAGTAGCCTAGTCCAATGCTTAGAAAGAAAGTCATCTAAACCACTCCCCAAAAACTCGTTAAAGTTTGGGTGACCTTGAAAATGACCCTAAAATATTTATATTTTTATACTTTATTTATTTATGCATCTTATCTTATGAGGGGGACTTCATCACCTCCCACAAGTTTTTTAGGGAAGCTTTGACCCAGGATTTCATCTCCTAAGCATTGACTTCATTTGACTCTTTTAGAGTTACAAACAAGACGTAGTGGCCCTTTTGACATCACACTACACTGAGTGAATAATAGGATGTAGTAGTTACAAAAAGGACTAGACCTTTTTTCAATAAGCCAAGTGATATGGACCTAAAATCCATGCTTTTATTTTGCATTGTTTGGCATGAAAGTAATTGTGTAATTGATTCCCCTAAATGATTAATAAACTTGTTAGATTTTAGACAAATCCCCAGTTGCCATGGAAGTATTGTTGGTGCAAGGTGTGCTTCAAGATCCATGTCATAGTACTATCATTTTGGAGAAGGGGAGTGTAAAAACCCTACTATATAATGCACATTTAATTTTGGATGAACACTTAAAATCCTCTGAAATTATGTATATTGATGGATTCTAATAGTCCCAAGAAACCTTGTCAATTTAGAATCTAAGGGTGATTAATTAGTTATTATTGTCCTAGATTAAAGTCTTGTTTGGAGTCAAAAATTGGTGTAAATAAACAATCCCAAACCAAACACATAGTCCAAATTTTCCTTTTAATAAAGAGGCATTATGCTACCCATGTGAGATCATCAATTTGTCTTGTTCAAAGTTTATCAAAATATTGAGAGTCATATCATCCATTTTGGTGTAGTTATGCTACCCAATTGAGTCTAAACCTTTACCAATGATGTTTAAGTCCTTCACTTATAATTTAAATTACACCTTTACAAGTTCATAGGGTTGATGTGTTAAGTGGGTTCACCATTTGCATTAAAATTGAGGGTACTTAGGTTTAATTTCCAATTTAGGTTGAAGGTAATTTTAAGATTCATAATCATTATCATCACTTGATAGACTTAGGCCATTTTATGCTAAAAAATTGCACTTTAAGTCTATACACCATAACATTTTGAGTCAAGAAAGGTAGTGTTATGTTGTCAAAATTATGGAAAAATGTCTTTGCCTTAGAGAGTATTTGAAACAAAATTTTTAATCATACCTTTTGGGTAGTATATCATCATCACACTACTCAAATCATTTCAAACATTGTTTCATGGACCCTCTTACATATAATTCCAAATTTGTTCCTACATATTTAGACCAATCCAAGTGTACTTTTGATCCTTTGTCTAAAGCATAGTTATACTGTTCACCTTTATCTATCTTGTTTATAAAAAAGAACCAAGTTTTATACCATTATTTATGAGAAAATAAACTATTACTAAGGTTCCTTTCATTTCATACCTTATACCTAGTTGACCAAGTTCATGACCAAGAATCGAATGCCTAGTGTTTGTTAGGAGTGTTTCAAATCCATTAGATTAAAACTTTCATCTATTTTTAAAAGTCTAGATTTTGATGTTGTTTGGCCAATAGTCCTAGCACATGCCTTGTTTAAGCCTAGATTTTGACGTCATGTTTGGCTAAAATACCTAGCAACTTTTAATTTCCTAGATTAGACTAATTTGAAACACTTCAACCTTAGAGTTTGGCACTTTGATTTTTTGGTCCATTTACTTGCTTATCTTTGTGTGAACAATGAAATGTTAGATATTTTATGTTAGCTTATTTCCTCAAAAATATTTACATAACCTTTTGATCCTTTTGACAAATCTATACCAAGTTGAAGGCATCATTTATTTTAGATTATGTCCTTTTTAGAGTTTGTAGAACTCTTTGACCTTTTATCACAAAGCATTGACTTGGATCCCTCGTAGTGGATTCATGTACAATTTAATGATTAGTAATATAGTTGTGTAGGAAGAAATGGTGCAAGACCCCTATGCAGATAACATTGCTTATGAGATGGATTCTTATCCCTCTTATAATACTCAATTAGGGGCACAAAACCAAGATCAATTGGATAACTATTTGGTGAACACACCACCTTACATAAAATAATACCAAGAACAAACCACATAATACTTAGCTATGATACCAACAATAGACAAGCCAATTCTTTAATGCCATATTCTACTAATTTGGCTTCCACATATGATCCATTTTTGTTTGAGTGACATATGTTAGAAAATAAAGACAAGATTTTGGTTATGGACATAGAGGTAGGGGCTAATTTCCCATTAGACTTCCCCCATGAAAATTTACCAAGTATATTAAGAGTGCCCCATAATATCATTTATGATCAATAAGCTTCTTCTAGAAATCCTATGGTTTTATTCCAAACAATGTATCGAGACCCCAATATATCTAATTGAGGCAAAAACATCATGGAAGATCACTTTAACCAAATGCAAATAACATACCCAACCTACCTAAATTTATCACATGATTTCAATTAGATGAACATGGTGAGTAAGCCCCTCTTTGACCTAGTACATTCAATTGGAGTGTTGATGGAATTAACTAGACAAGAGAATATAATTTTTGACCCATTTGTACAAAATGTTTTGATAAATAAATTGATACATATGCCAATTATTGAATAAGTGTCTTCAGCTTCTACACTGAATAGTGAACCAAACGTAGTACACAATGTGCAAACAACATAAAATCTTGATCAGAGTGGTATTAATGAACAAAAAACTAGCCAACAATGTGTGCCTATAGTTAATCCCATGAGCAGATCATCATACCAAGGAATAAGAGTTTTTGTACCCCAACCTTAACCAGATGCTTCCTCAAGTGTATAGCCTATAGGATTAGATAATCAAATAATGGCTAATGTTACACCTCAATGATAGAATGTGATGAATCCTACTCCTCAATAAGTAGTGAGTGGTATTCTACAACAACAAACATAGTCTAGTGTATCAATGTAATAAAATATGAGTAAATTAGCACCTCAACTAGGGGAAACTAATATTCCACCTCGCTAAGTAATGACAAACATACCTCTTCAACCATAAAATAATATTCTAGTCCAAAACCAAGTAATGACTAGTCAGCAACATGAAAATATTGGTCAGTGATAGATGCCAAATCTACAACCTACTTTCACTTCCTCATACGGATTTGTGAAAAAAGGAGGTCCCCATGTTTCTCAAGTACCTAGTAAACAACTATTGGTTCAAAATGTGCCATAAATATAGAGACACAATCTTGGTCTAAAAGTTCCCACTCAATAGTAAGGTTTGATTAGTTGGTATCATGTCCCTTTTCAACCATAGTAGGCACAGTATAATTATATCCCTTCATCCCAACCATAAAATCCCCCAGGTCAAATCTTTATCACCAACCCAAACTAGAATATTGTGCAACCAAATGTGTAATTTCAAGTACATCCCAATCCATGTATGCATAATCTTAATCCATTCCCTAACCAAGACAATGTACCCCAATAGGTGTCTCCATCATACCTTGGTCAAAGTGTTCCACTTGTGACCTTTCAGCCATTTACGCAAACCAACACTCTCCCTCAAACTAATATCCCTTATAGTTTCCTATCCCAAGAATTGTAATAGATGAAGGATGCAATTGCTACTATTTAGGTGGGGAAGCAAACTAAAAAGTTAAAATTGGATGACATATGTTCCTATCCATTAAATATGGATTATTTTCAAATACAATTTCCTCTAGGATATGAACCACCCAAATTCAATAAATACAAAAGGAAGGGTGATCCTAAGGCTCATTTGACCAAATTTTTTGTCACGTGTCAACTAGTGGTGTATAGTAACATATACCTTTTGCTATTGTTTCTAAAAATCCTAGTTGGATAAGCCTTGGATTATTTTTTAAAGTTTCCCAAGAATTCAATAATAGACTTTGATGATCTTTTTGATAAATTTGTGTAACACTTTTCCTATAATCTTAAGCATGAGATTTCATTAGTGTACCTAACACAAGTAAAGTAAAGAAAAATGTTGGGGAGAGTTTTTCAAGTTATTTGTAGTGATGGAGAGACCTTGCAAGCCATTTCACCCATAGTTTACTAGATAAACAATTAGTTTTTTTGTTTACTAAAAAATAGCATAGTTAGATAGCCTATCATTTGGAACTGCAATGTGCACATATGTTCAAAGAGATCATTGATAAAGGTTTGTTGATCAAGTGAGAATTCATAAATAAAGGGGTCATTAATATTAATTAAACTAATCAAAATAAAGGTACCAATCATGGAAATTACCAACATCCCATCCAAGTGAAAGTATCACAATTAGCACAGGCCAATAATCACGAAAGACTGAAGCAATTCAACTAAAATAAGAATGTTGTGGGAAATGGAGTAACTAAATCTCATCATGTCCAAAATATGTAGACATCATATTTACCACATTTTTAGCTTACTCCTACCCAAAAAACTCTCCATCCAATGCCTCAAGTGCAACAACCAAGACTTGCACAACAAATACAACAGTCTTTACCATTGCAAACCTCTCCTCCTAGAAGAACCATCCCTACATGTCATGTCTTTAGTGACCTAGGATAACCTATTGAGTCTATATTTTTCAAGCTTGTTACCACTAATCTAATTAGTTGGCCCATACCAAAACATTATGTGCAAGGTATTCCTTATCCTGATTGGTATCATGAAAATGAATTTTGTGACTATCATCGAGTCAATGGACATAATCTACAAAGATGTGTCTAAATCAATTATTTAATCAAGAATATATTGGAGAATGGGGAGATAAAATTGGATAATGGTGCTTCTACTTATAATAAAACTCTTGGGATCTATCAAAACCTATTTCCCTAACATAACATTCAACAATAGTAGAATAATCAGCCACAACAATAATAACCAGTGCAACAACAAAATCAAGAGTATCACAATCAAAGGCCAAACCATTAGAATTAACAAAATTAGAAATAGAATCCACAATGACAAAATAATGGACAAAAATAAGGTTAGAATAGTAACAACTAACAAACCTACCATGTAATTTCACATGACTACAATAGGGTTGTAGGTCATATTGCAGGGGGTATTGTTAATACCATCTTCATTAATCCTAGATCAAGCACTAATCAACCTAGGCCATTTCTAAACAATACTATTCATCCAAATCACATGGATAATCCTTCTCTGACTTGGGAGTGCATATAGGGAAACTAAAAAACTAGGACTCCCACTTTTGGATCTTATAATGATAACTCATTCTTGCCATGTGACCATATTCAAGTGCATTGGTAGTTGAGACTTGTCCTATCTGGTACCACATTATTTCCAACATCAGTCAGCAATAATGGTTTGGTATTTATTCTTGATTATGAAATCACAACTTAGAGGTCAAATATTACTATCTTAGGCCCAAAACCATCTTTGACTTTGCCTATCATCTAACCAACCATTCAGCCTCAGAATAAACCATTCACTACTACTCAAGATAAGAAGTTTGATATTGTGGACCAATTGCAGAAGACACCAGTACAAGTTTCTATTTTAGATTTGTTGTGGATGTCAATAGTCCATAAGAACATCTTGAATTAGTTTTTAACCTAATCCATTATTTCTAGTGACATATCCCCTAATAACTTTCAAGCTTTGGTTGGACACCTAGCTCCAACCCAATAAGTCACATTCAACCAAAGTGATATGTCTTCCCTTGGCCCACTCTATAATAACCCATTATACATCAAAGTTTGTATCAGATGACATAAAATGTAAAATGTCATTATAGATAATGGATTTGGCCTCAACATAGTGTCTCTCAAGCTCATCAAGTTTCTTGGGTACACAATGATATATCTCTATCCAAAAATAATAACTATCAAATCTTATGATAATCATGAAAGAGAATCATAGGGCACCATTAGTTTTCCAATTGTCATTGGGACTTTAACCCATGATACACTTTTCCATGTGTTAGATCTTGAGTTATCATACAACATGCTTCTAGGTAGGCCTTGGTTACATGAGATTCATGTAGTCCCATCAACACTACACCAATGTATCAAGTTTTCCCACTCAAGGATGGAGGTGAATATTCTAGGAGATTTACACCTATATGAACATTGCAAGCATCTTGAGGCTGAGTTTCAAAGCTATAATTATTATTAAAACATGAATCCAATTTACAAGAAGGATAAAGGAAAGGCTATACTTATTGATCCTTCACCAGATAATTACATAGATCATAATACCTTGGATTCCCTTTCCCATATGCCACCTCTAGAAGCTTCTAATCATTTCACCATTTTAGATAATGGACTAAGAGAATATATGGCCCATGACACATTTCACATTACCAATCTTCCTCAGAATCTTAAAACCTTTGGGCAACCTATGGTCATCCCACATATGCATTGGCAATGAAATAATAAAGATAAGGGACTTGTCACATTTGTACCAACATCTAGCCTAGGACCTGACCCTCTTGAAGGGAACGAATCATGGTTATACAATGATGACCAAGCTGATTGTTATAAAAATGCAAAGTATCATATTCCCAATAGGATCATGGAGTATCATAATTATGAAGGAAGAGGCCTCAGACTGAATCAACAAGGAACCATCGAGCCAATTTCCATGACTAAGTATGAAAGACCTTATAGACTTGGATTTAAACCACCTGGGGGTAACCCCACATATTTTATTCAAACTCCATCACCAAAAATTAGTGATGATGATGCTAACAGTGAAGTAGAGTTTGATCATAGCCTTACCTTTGATAACCTATCTAGAACTAACATGTTTGATAATAATGCCATTTATACCCTTACCCAAGCCATTCATCACAATCCATTACCATTATATTATCCCCAAATGATAGATTGGGACCAAAAATAATCTAGTCTATCGATTGATGAGTTTCAGAATGATGAGGCATTCTATGATTTCTTAGGCCTTAGAGATAATGTTCTGTTGGGAGATCACAAATCAAGATTCTTAATCACATTGGATCCTATGGCCTAGTTTAGAGAGCGAGTGAACACCCTTAGCCAAAAACAAATAAGTAAAACATTGAGGTCCCAATGTGAAAATCTCTTTGAGGTACTTTCTAACTAGGCAAAAATTAAAGATAAAGGCCAATATAGTGGTGAAAACCTATTTCAGGTGTCATTAGATGGGGGTGTTCATTCCTCTTTGAATTTAGATTAGGAGACCACTAATGATGAACTTGCCTATGAAACTAAGTTTAGTTTTGAGAAATAAAAATTATTTGATCAAATTCTACAAGAATTTATAACTATTTTTGTTACATGGCCAAATCTCCCATTAGGAAACTCAGATTCATCATGCTTAGGAGAAGTTGAAGAGCAAGTCCTAACAGAGGACCCTGACATAGTCTAACAATTCAAGTCACTGCCTACTATCCTAGAAGATAGTTAGACCCTTCTAGTTGAAGATACAATATAGGTAAACATTGAGACTCTATCAGACCTAAAATGGATAAAATTAGGTGTGTCCCTCACTGAAGAGGAACATGACATTTTTATATATTTGATGAGAGAGTTTATGGATATATTTGCTTGGGCCTATTCTGACATGCTAGGATTAGACCTCGCCTTGGTTTTACACCACCTTATAGTTAATCCTGATGCCAAATCGGTAAAATAAAATCTACATAAGATTCATCCTTGAATTTTTGTTTTGGTAAAGAAAGAATTAAAAAATTCTTAGAAGTAGGATGTATCCAATCCATTGACTACTCAGAATGGATCTCTAATGTAGAACCTATTAGCAAAAAGCTTGAAAGAATCAAAATTTATACTAATGTTTGAGACATCAACAAAGCTTGTCCTAAATATAGTTTTTCATTGCCTAATATTGACATGATCATCAACTCCATGATAGGTTATGAAATGATTTCACTCATGGATGGCTTTTCAAGATACAATTAGATCATAATAGTGCCAGAAGATCAACATAAAACAACATTCACCATTCCATGGGGAACATTTTGATATCAAGTAATACCATTTGGCCTTAATAATGTAGGAGATACATATCAAAGAGCCATGAATATCATATTCCATGATATGATTCACAATATTATTGAAGACTATGTTGATGAAATATTAGGAAAATCCAAGACCAAGGTCGACCATCTAGTAGTGCTATGTAAGATATTTGAAAGACTACGAGAGTACAAAGTTAGACTAAATATAAAGAAATGTGTGTTTGGTGTAACTTTAAGCAAATAATTTAGCTTCATCATGTCTCATATAGGTATTGAAGTTGATCTAGCTAAATTTTGTGCTATAACTAATATGCCACCACCAACCAATTCAAGACCAAGGTCGATCATGTAGTAGTACTATGTAAGATATTTGAAAGACTACGAGAGTAAAAAGTTAGACTAAATATAAAGAAATGTGTGTTTGGTGTAACTTTAAGCAAATTCTTTAGCTTCATCATGTCTCATATAGGTATTGAAGTTGATCTAGCTAAATTTTGTGCTATAACTAAGATGCCACCACCAACCAATTTGAAAAAACTCTATAGTTTGTAGGGTAAGATCCAGTCCATCCGATGCTTCATCTCTCAGTTAGCAGACAAGTGCCATCCATTTATGCACCTTTTGAAGAAATGAATTGAATTTTATTGGGATAATCACTACCAAATAAGTTTTCAACAAATCAAAGATTATCTTGTCAATCCACCTATTTTATTACCTCCTATGCTAGGAAAGCCATTCTTGTTATACCTATCAGCTACTGATCATGCCCTAGGGGAACTTTTGGCTCAACATGATGACAAAGTAAAGGATCATGCTATTTACTACCTATGTCATACCTTGGTTACATATGAACATAACTATGCACCCATTGAAATATCTTATCTATCCATGGTTTTCATAGCTCAAAAATTGTGTCATTACATGTTGAATAATAAAAACATGGTCATTTAAAAATTAGATCTACTCAAGTATCTACTATCTAAAATATATTTTCAAGGTAGAATGGATAAATGTATCATGATTCTTAGTGAGTTTGATGTAGAGTATGTCAATCAAAAAGCAATCAAAAGACAAGTTCTTGCAGATCAACTTGTTGAAGCACCTCTCACAAACACACAACCACTCAAGTTTCCATTTCTTGATAAATCCATCATGACCATCATGGACACACCCCTTAAGGAGCAATCTTTGATTTGTGTTTTGATGGGTCATTCACTACACATGGATCTGGGGTAGGCCTATTATTTATTACACCATAGGGGGATCTAATCCCTAAATCATTCAGAATCAACTTTCCTTATACAAACAACTTAGCCAAGTATGAAGCACTTATTATAGGACTTTGATAAGTAGTGCATTGGAATATATCTTATCTTTAAGTTTATGGTTATTCTTAGTTAATCATCAATCGGGTCATAGATCATTTTTAGACTAAATATGACAAGCTGGTTCCATATAAGCCATGATTGACGCTCTTAAAAATCAAATTGCCAACATTCAATTTAAGCATATACTGAGGGCTAGTAACAAAACTATAGATGCCATGTCTACTATTAGTTCTATGATTTGACAAATAGATAAAGCTAGAGAGTATCAGTTCTTCATCAAAAATTTGTCAGCTCCAGCTCATGAACCTTCAACCATTTCCATGATTTATTGATATTGTTGGTCCTAATTCTATCTGGTACTAAGACCTTTATAACTACCTTCATGACCAAGTTTTGTCACCTAACCTATCTTGAAAACAAACCAAAGCCTTCATTCATCATTCTATACATTATAATTTACTTGGATCTACTCTTTACCATCATAGTTTTGATGGAACTCTACTTCATTATTTAACTTTGATTGAGTCTACATTAGTGTTAATAGAAGTTCATGAAGGAGTATGTGGAGCCCATTCTAGTATGGTATTCCTTTCCAAAAATATCTTGCATATTGGTTATTATTGGCCCAAAAGGGATGTAGATGCCACTACATATGTAAAGAAATGTGACAAATGTCAATGACATGTTAATTTGATTCATGCCCTAGCAAAAACTCTGAAATTGATGTTGACATCATGGTCATTTTCTACATGGGGACTTAACCTCATTAGGAAGATTAACTCCACTTTATCTAATGGCCAAAAACATATCCTTACCACCACTAAATATTTCACTAAGTGGGTTGAATCTTACCCCTCACTTACATGACTGGAAAGAAAATTTCCAAATTCATCTTCAACCATTTCATCCACTACTATGGTATCCCCTCTAACATTATATCCGATAATGGAGGATCATTCAAGAATAAAGATGTAGATTAGTTATGTACTGAATAAAACATCACACAACACTTTTCTATAGAATATTACCTTCAATTGAATGGCTAGGTCGAGGCATCTAACAAAACCATTATCAACATTCTCAAAAATATTATTAATAATGTTGATCATGATTGGTACCTCCAAATATTCCTTACCCTTTGGGTATACCATACCAATCATTGTACCCCTAAAGAAGCCACCCCATAATCACTTGTTTATGGTATTAAAGCCATCCTTACCATTGAGGTCAAATTGCCTTCACTATGCATCTCTTTCAAGCATGTCCTAGATGATCATGACTATTGAGTAGCTCACCTACAAGAGCTAGATCCACTTGATGAAAAATGCATAGTTGCGCTCAACAATCTTCAAGCATACCAGAATTGACTCAAAGGCCACTAAAATTAGTGTGTGAAGTATTGAACATTTAAACTTGGTGATATTTTTCTCAAATAAAACCAAAAGACTACCATGATAGAGAAGAAACATAAAGGGAAATTCAAACCAAACTAGATAGGGCCTTTCATCATCACTACAAATTATGGATCAGGAGCATACAAGCTTGCCACACTAGATGCCAATTAACTTCTAGAGCCAATGAATATTATTCATCTCAAGTGGTACTATGCTTGAATGCTAAGGTGTATTATCTATAAGGACCATTTCAGTTATGCCATTTTATCACTATTCTGCTTTGAACACATACCACCCTTATTTGTCCTCTTTGCCATATCCACTTTCCACTTTCTGGCCTATCGACCTAGCATGTTCTAAAGCCTAACCTATTTAACTTTGGTTTTTTTCATTTATTATGTAGTTTCAATATCAAGGTATCTAATTAATTCATCATTTTGTTCAAGAACTTTAGATAGAGATCATATTTTAGGATAGTGTGATAGAAGTTTTGGTAGTTGTATCCTTTGTTTCTTATTCTTTCTTACCACTAGTCTTATTGCTAATTATAATTACCTTTAAGAAAATTATTACCATTGATCTATGCCATTATATCCTAGTTATAACTACCTATGGGCAAACTAGGGGCAATACTAAGCCTTGATGTACCAACTTGCCACTTCCTATGCCATACTGTGTCTCTTTACCAACTGTGCCTATTTTTTTTGAATTGGTTGTTGCACTAGTAAAATTCCTCTATTGTAAGGGTGGAACTACAGTGACTTGAGGTCTTATTCTAGGACTATGTAGGTAGCACTCAATACTTATTGAGGTTGGCTTAGTCACCCTTTTCCCAATGCTCTTGCCATTTTGTGAGCAATCTAAGTTTGAACATTTTTACCATTTTGAAAGCAACCTAAATTTGAACTCTCTCACCATTTTGTGAGAAACCTAAGTATGAAAACTCTCACCATTTTATGATCTTGAACCATTTAGTGTCTCATCATTCTCGATTGAGTTGTGACACTCCAAAACATTTCAAAAAAATTGCTAGAAAAGAAAAAAAAACATTAACCACTTCTTTGCCTTAAGGATTATGGAAACCCTTACTAAGTTATAAGAAAATCACTTGTAATTTAGTTTCCCCATCATTTTTGGCCTTTTCTCTCATGCACTCGACATTTTTCAAGACCATTCTTATTCTTCTATCACATCCATTCAGTTTGTTTTCTTTAGTTATCATATTTTTCCCATTCCCTAGGAAAACTACATTTGACCTAAAGTTTTTTTATTAGATATTACATCCATGAAACTATGTAGGTAGCATCCACTTGCCTAGTGCATATGGAGACAACTCATCCACCCCCTTCCTTTTATTCTATTCCCCCGTTTTATTCATTTGTTAAGTTGTCACCTATTTTCTAGGGGCAATGTTCATAGGGTTTTTATTACATTATTTGTTTATTTTTACTTATTTTTATTTCTTTATTTGTTTGTTTGTTTTTAGCACTGTTGCCTTGATTCAGTTTATGTGTGTTCATTGGGTGGTTCCTTGCCCACACTTACACTTGAATCCATCCATATTCATATGTTTACATTATCATCATGGTTTCTATCATTGGTGCATTATTTTCTATTGGGTATTGTATTATGATAGTTAGTCCTCAAGCATATTTTGGCCAAGTCTTTATGGTGTTCTATCATAAATCCTACCATCACATACTACAACAAACCTCAACTTCAAGAAGTCTATTCAGTAATGATAGTATCTCTTCAACACTGACATATCGATTCACTCTCAATCATATCCTAAATAGAGTAATTAACCACAAAAGAATTTCAACCTTTATTAGTTTGGATGAGCATCTCTCTACTAGTAGGTTATTCCAATTCATCATTACCCTCTATGTTAGTTTTTCATCCTCCTTGACCAAGTTTATCATGTTTTCCATAATCAGGGTCTAAAGATTATAACCACCTATGGGAAAATCATTACAGATCATCCCACCTACATTTCTTAATTATTATAACTACCTTTTGGAAAATCATTGTGTTGTCACCACTTTAATTTTCTTACCTATATAGGGGCATGCTATTATCTTGTTTGTCTATCCTAACTAGGGTAACTCTATCTTCTCAATGATTATAACTACCTTTGGGCAAATCATTGTGTTATCATACCATGTTGCCACTATCGGGGTACAATGCTTATAACTACCTTTGGGAAAACCATTGTGCACCATACCACTTACATTCTCAATGATTTTTACTTATTTTTCAATATCATTATGTATTCACCCCACCATCTTTCCTTTCTTTGGTCCCCTCATTTCACTTTTTTCTTTTTGAGGGACCATTTACCAACCTTCTTGTGCCAATCATTCCCTTGAGGGGGCATCCTATAGTTAGTTTTTCATCATTGTAGTCATAGGCATACAAGACCTTTTCATTCTTTGAGCAGACATTATTGTACTTATAGCCACCAATGACTTCCTAAACAGGGGCAAATTGTAGACACCTAAAACTAGCCACCAATAACTTCCAATTAGGATTTTAGCCAATTTCTACCCAAAATTCACAATTTAGCCTAAAAACACTAAAACATGCTAAATGATGTGAAATTGACATATTTAAGTGTTGATTTTTGCCAGGGTATCCCTAAATGGGGTAATGCAATTTATGGGCTAGCTAACTTTGATTAGTTCATTTTGAGTCAAAATGCCAAATTTTCACCTACGTGCTCTAGTCTACTCTTTCCTTTCAAATCCTTTAAACAAGACTCATGCCTTTGTTGGAAACATCCTAAATGGGAATGCACATCAAATGCATGTGGCAATGACTTCCAATTATAATCTAGTCCAATTTAAGACCAATAATAAGGCATTCTAATCAATTTGAGTAATTTGTGCATAAAGTGCTTAATCATGCTTAAGAGCTAATTAACCCAAATCAAGGCCTAATTAATAATTCTATGGAAATTTGTTGAATATTTTTTTTAGAAATAAATATTGAATATCTGCATCATTAAGTGGCCTCATTTCTTGGGAAGACATCCCTAGGCCATAAATGCAACAAATATTAGGATTCATGCCCTCCATGCCTCATCAATGCCTTCTATGATGCCCTCCATGCCTCTTAATTTCCCCTTCTTCCAATACCATGATGAAGATAATTACAAATTTTAATTGAAAAATTAAATTAATCCTCAACCACACATCTCAATCTTGAGATGGATGGTTGAGGTTGATTCTGATAAAATCCAAAAATCTATAAATAAGAGGCCTCACAACATCATTTGTAAGCTTAATTTATGCAAAGTTATAGTGTAGGATTGGTTCCAAAAGATTCATGCAAAAATAGGCAAGTATAGATGTTTTTATGAGCATGGCCTTGACACAACTCATGTTAAGTATATATTTAAAATTATAAACATTGGTTTAAATATAGTGAGAATGAGAGATATGAGAGAGACATAGACAAGATCCCCAAAAAATTAAGAAATGTGACATTCATTTGATCTTATTCAAACCTAACATATCATTCCCTTGATCTTCTCTTTTCTTTCCCTATCAAAAGTGGCATAGGGGTTAAGTTGGTCTTGATTTATAAGTATGAATAATTCATGAAGGAAGGATTCAACCTTGATTTATGGAGTTTGACTCTAACAAGTTCTTAAATCCTTGCTCAATAACCCTATATTCTTGGTTGAATGCTTCTCTTGAATATAAAAGGTCCTTTCATTTAAATTAATTCTTAAATTCACATTCAATTATTAATTTTAATTCTTCCTCTCCTTCATTGATGAGGTCTCTCTAATTAGTTAAGGTTTTTAATACTCTTTGATGTAACTTTGACTTTGTCTCTTTGATAGGTGTTATAAGGAAGGAAACTCTTGTTAGGAGTCTCTATGACCATTTCAAACCTTGAATCCTTATCCCAATTAAAATTTGACTCATTAAATCTTGATTAGGAATTAGAGGGAGATATAGTCATCAATAAAGTCCTTATAAAACTTCTATGCATCATTTAGTACTTGTGAACACTTGATTCTCTCATATGAGCAAAGAGGCATAGGAGAGAAAAAAAGGGTTTTAATTTATACCAAACAATTTACCTCTATGGAAGGTTTATCAATAGCATAATAAATTTTTTTGAAAAGTATTTATAACCATCAAGTAGTCCAAAATATTCAATTTTTCTCATATATCATGCTTTAGCACTCATTCCTTATAACCCTAAAAACTTATAAAGATCCTTATCCAAAATGTTATATAGATAAAATTGGAAATTGGGAAAATTTTGAGTACCCTCTATCCCCTTACATCTCCACATAAAATTTCATGATCATAAAACAACTGGAAAGACTCGTTTTCATTCATTTTCTTCTCCAAATAAGCATAATTAGGCCTCCTAGGCTTAGAAAGAGAAAATTGGCCCAAATGACCACCCAAAAATGTAAAACTATACAAAAGTGTTTTATTCACTTTCCCTAGGACATAAAAAACCTCCATGTCAATTTTGGGGTCTTGAGACCCTATGGAAGTATGAAAACCAAGAAATGGCCTTGCTACCTAGTCTTATTTTGAACCTATTGGGAATGCCTTGGAAAATAGGACTAATTTAATAAATTATCAAATATCTTGTGAAATGTTTTAGGAATGAATAACTATGATGCATCCCAAATTACATCATCCAATGATTGGTGAGTACTCCCCTTCTAAAAACACCTAAAAATCACCAAAAACATGCAAAAATAAGGCATTTATGGAAATATGTACAAGCAACATTAGAATTAAAGTACATATTCAAAACCTCCTTGGAGTCCTCAATAAATTAAACTAGGCTTCAAGATCAAATTGTGGCATTATATGTGCTTTTTGGGTCTTTTACCAATGACTGGTCACTATTAGGGTCTTAGAGAGGTTTAAGACATGTTTGGGGTCTTAACGATTTATCATAAAGCAAAGATCATTAATTTACCTCCTTCCACTTGGAAAAAATTCTTATATTACCCCCTAAACTATCCCAAATGCATCATACCCCCATTCAAAATTTGATCTATGGAATGTGTTCACTATTTTAACCATAAGTAAAAATAGGTCAACCCCTTATAGTACAAATCTTGATGAAGGGGTATTATAAGATCTTATATGGTGTGTCATAGTACTAGTTAAGGTCATTTGATATGCCATTGACCTTTGTCATAGTCAAATTTTAGTCCTAAGTCATTTCATGTCACTTAAGGTCACTATTTGAGTCATTTATGAATGTTGTATGATTTTAATAAGTAGAAAAATGTGTACAAGTGTTTCTAAACATCTTTAATGTTAGATCTTTGTCAGACACATCATTCCTAACTAAAAACTTGTAGGTACTATGTTCAAATCAAGAAAATATCTAGAAAAAAGGAAGTTTTGGCAATTGTATGACTTCTAAAGGAGTATAGAACATGTGGTAGGGAGTGAATTTTCAACTTCCTTGAATTAATTATCACATTTGGCCAGCTTTGAAACACTTGAAATTGGTCTAAAACCATTATATTCTTCCATCACTTTACTAGGCATGCAAAAATGACCAATTAATTTTGTTCTAGTATAGACAACAAAGGTTAATTCAGGTCAAATCCACTTGGTGGTAGATATTACACTTAGTATACTTCAAATACATGTTAGGAGTTATAAAATTGGTTTCTCCTACTCTATGAATCAATGCTAATAAGTTGACTACTCTTTTCTACTTGGTTATCCCCATACCCTGTAGGTTTCCTCCTTGTTTGAGATAATCCATATAAACTAAATACTTAACATGGTGTTAGATAGTAGGGAAATTATTCTCATGTGGTTATTAATCTATTTTTCACATGTGGGATGAAAGAGAAGAGCATAAGTACTTCATTTTGTTAGTCAGAGTTCCATTACTAGGTTGCAGGCATGTTTTATCAACTATAAAGTTTTCTCTTTCTTGTAGTGGCTTCAAATAAGAGAGGATATGATGTTTCCACTTCTTATATATCATGTTAATAACATTTACTTTAATATATTTGTCTCAATAATGTCTTTAATGGAATAACATAGTCAACCTTGTATAATTAGTTTCATGCATGTGCACCTACAGTCAGGAGAAAAGAGAGTCTTTTAGGGTCATGGTGATGTGGTAAAGATTTTCAAAAAAAATTATGTATATCCTAAGGTGGTAATCACATATTTTCTCCATAGAATGGTATTTTGAGTTTAGTTAATATTACTTATTCTTTCATATTCAAAGTTATGCCCTACGTCCTGCATATGCATCTATAGGAGGCTCATATAGGGGTCTATGATCTTGAAATGCAAGTGTTTGAAGTTTATTTTAAGGCCTCATAAAGTTTTAGAACATTTATAATGTCATGGTATCCATGGTATAACCATGAAGTGATAAACATACCTATGTTATCCCACCACAAGTTGATAAAATGACTTAAGGGACAAATTATCTTAAAGTCTCCAAAACAAGGTTTTCACCTTTTTTTTATCCTCCCATAGTAAAATGCATGAGGTATAGATAGGTTCAAGTGATTTCATCATTTATCCCACATATAGGGTAAATTACTTGAAAATATCATGAATGTTTGGACAATATAGGGTGATATAGGAGGTTTTCAAACTCAAACAATCCTTCACTGTAGTTTAACAGTGTGATCTACAGTATCTTGAGTTCAAATAGCTTTACAATGCTATGAGACCTAATGGACATATAGTCTACATATAAATGACTTATTTTGTATAAAGGTGGTAATAATAGCTCAAATATCATTTAAACAAGTTGAAGTATATGGTTTTTACCTAGACTACCACCTACAGAGACCCCTTTTGGTCTAAGAAAGTACACCTATAGGTTTACCAAAGAAGGGTGACATATTAACACCCTATAGTTGAGTGATATTTTCAAGATATAGGAATATTATGAGTATTTTACACCAAATAAATGAGATCAAAGGCTTCTAATAAATCCTAAACATGGAATTAATTGTGCATAATATCCTACATGGGTCCCTTTGCTACCAAGGTGACCACCTATAGCTAAAATATATACTGACAGTGTACTAAAGCATAATAGTTTAGATGTTGGCCTAGCATATGCATGATGTGAAAAATTATTAGTGACTATGAAGTGAAATTAATTATTTATGAGGTATTAAGTCATAAGACACAAGGTCTAACATGAAATTTTCACCTATAGGCATTCCCTTTTCTGAGTGGACAACAAAATAATATAGTCTGCTAGTCTAGCCTAGTCAAGTAGAGGTGAGTGCACTTTGAAGAGTTGGAAAAAAATCATGGGTTTTCAAATTGATTATAAAACCTTAATAAATGATAATGATCACATCATATTATTTTCTTAAAATTCAAATATGGCAAGGAGGGTTTCAATTCCCAACCTACAATCAATAGACCAATTTTACACACAATCAGTACTATAGAAGTTTACCTTGGATTTTGTTATATTTGGGGGTACTAAGATTAGGATATATACCTAATATTTTATGTATAGTTTACTCAATACCTACTTAATCCCTTCATATTTTTACATTTCCTAGGATAGTAGGGTAAATTCCCTCTATTCTATCTTAGATAGAGGGCATTCCCAGAGAGATACACCTTGTAGGCTTAGTATGAGAATGGTTAGGAGATGACTTTAGGAATATTGTATCCCTAAAATAAGATTTTTAATGGTTATTTTAACATGGAAAACATTTAAGAGACCCTAATATCATGATAAACAACTCATATGTGGTTTTGATTAATTTGTCTGAGGGTTAAACGTTAAGATTGTATGAACAATCCTTAAGAGTTAAAACTACTAAAAACCTTCCAAAACGCTTGATAATAACCTGATGGGAAAGAGGTGAATAAATATGAATAAAAATGATCTATTATGACTTTTAAATTTATTTTAACTTGAATAAAACTCCACCAGGCTTCTTCCTATAAGATTGGATTGTACCCTATCTATACGAATAGGGTATAAAACAAGTTTTCTTGATAGATTTATGTGTTTTTCAAGTTTTAAAAGAGAGTTTAAGGATAATAATAACTTTGGGATATCAATTTGGACCTAATATAACCCATAATTCTCATTTATTACTTTAGATAAACACATAAACACCTTTGCTAACTCCTTCACTTTAGGCAATCTAAACTAGCATAGTGAATGGAAGGTGATCACCAAGTGAGAAGGTGATAAATCTAGTTGGGAGGCATTTTAAGGTTTTAATGATGGATTTAAGGACAATGATACTATTTATAGATTTAATAAAACCCCTTTTATGTATTTTTTTAGAAAACTAAAAGTCACTTGAATGATAAGTCTAAGGAATGAGTGAAAGAAGAATGATGGTGACTGCAAGTAGTGAGAACACTTGTCCAGAAGAAGACTAGTTTCTATGGACACATATAATGAATGTTGGAGATTTTTATTAAACCTCACCATCACATTTCACATATGTAAGTTCTCCCTAGTCTATTGTGGACTGCTCAAGAGAGGCCAAATGATGAAGGTAGTTTCCAAGAAGGTAGCTGAAGGATATTACTCCAGTTTTGAGGAGTTTTCATGCCTTGGAGGGACATTTGTACAAAGAGACATTTCATGGTCTATTTAATACTATAATCCTATAAAAAATAACTTATTATCATTCATTGACAATTTTAATTATGTGTTATGGAATAGTTAGTCCTCATAATAGTTTGTATGTCATGATATGAATAATTACGTAAGTAATAATTCATTATTACGTGTAGCTTGGTTGTTAGTAAAATTTGATAGTAGTTAGTTATAAAAATATTATTATAAACAATATTATGATACATATTAGAATATAATATTATTGAGATATATTATTATAAGTTATAATAATATATTTTATATAGAGTTTGTATAATTAAAGAGATTTTGGGGAGAGATATTGATAGAGAGAATATAGGAATGATGTTCCTATAAATATGCAAACTTGTGTATGGTTTTGTAATCAAAATCTGAGAAATAATATATATATATATATATATATATATATATATATATATATATATATATATATAAGTATATCCTATGATCTTTGTGTTTGGTTATTTTATTCTATACTAATTTAATTAGATCTAAACTGATTCTATCATCTGGTATCAAAGCAGGAATAGTTATGGCATGTTAATCTATTAAGGGGTAGATTTTCTGTAAGATTTGGTTACCCCACTTATGAGAGTAATTCTTATCAGTGAGAATGATAGTTTAATATTTAGATTCTTTTTATAAAATTTTAATTTGCATTGGAAGTGTCTGGCTCCATAGTGGCGTGGTCATTTTTTTTAGAATCAAAATTTGGGCAGTCATAAAGTGAAAATCAAGTACTATTTGCATGGTCTAGTTGATTTATCAATCTATCAACAAATAAGACATCTTATATTCTAAAATCATCAAGCATACTCTACACATCTCAACATAATATATAAATCTTGTAGAGATAAAATATGCTCATGCATTATTTGATAACATTGATTCATGGTCTATCCATAATTTTAAAGGTTATTCACTACCAACTTTATCGACTCTTGGATCTCAACATTATTTCATCACTAAAACTAGCTACTTTGTTGACACCCACCATCCAAGGCTACTATGCAAGCTATCAACCTAGGAGTCATGTATTCATTACACATGGAGATATTCAAATAAATTAGTCAACTCTTCGTATGCATATTTATAGCAAGGTTTTAGGCCCATTAAAATTGCATGTGAAGGTTTATTACTAGTTAGATGCATAGCACACAAATCAATGAATCATTTTAACATCATTGAACTAAAGAGGTTTTGAGTGTTCTTCCATTTTTTAAATCCAAGCATTGAAGGAAGCTCATCGAATTCCATGGATACAATTATTTGATTTTGTTATTGAACCATGTGTAACAAACCTGACACTTGGCATTCTACTGAGGAATATATCCATCTTGCGAAAACTTAGTTTGCATCTCAAGATACACTTGCATCAGTTCTCCACATGGATTACATCCAAAGTTGACATGTTTTAAAGGGTGTGAAAGTACTTGTCTTCTTAAAATATAGCACATAGATTTTATGTATATTTATATGTCTAAGTTTTTAGGCTTATGTTTGTTTATAAGTTGATAGGTTTAGTTTTTATTATTATATGTTGTTTGTTTCATAATGTTAGGTTGTTTTTTAGTTATTAAAAATTTCAAAAAATAAAAATCAATAGGGATTTATTTTAAGTTTTTAATTTTAGGTGTCAATATTGGTATTAAAGGGGTCAAAGGTATTGTTTTATTTTGGCTCAATAGTAGTAGAGGTATATTTATTGATTCATTATAATAAATATTTTACATCAAAATAAAAGGAGTCAAAGTGTCAACATTATTTTCATTGGTCGGTAAGTCATTTTTGTCATTGAGACTAAATTAATGTATGTTGTCAAAGTCAATATTTGGTCATCAAAAGTCTTTAAAATGTTAAAATAGCTATTTTTTAAGTGTGTTATAGAGTCAAATAAAAGGATACATTTTTGGGTGACCTTGAGGTCCTATGAAAATGTATTGTTTCACATTAAGGGGGGTACTATACCCAATGTAGAAACATGTGAGCTTCATGACATCATCAACTAAGTAAGTAGTAACCTAATAGAGGCTAGAGGATACTAGAGGATGTAGGATTTTTATGCCTCTCATTAGCCACTAACGAAGGAGCACTTTTTTATATAGTGACATGTGTGTGTGTGTGTGTGTGTGTGTGTGTGTGTGTGTGTGTAATATTTTTAGCAATTATATGTGTGATAAAAATGAGATGAATTTCATATTTTGTCACATAGTGCATTGCGTAAAAAGGTGTTTAGAAGAAATAGGAATGTGGCAATAGTTAGAAGAGCAGCTATTATAGAGATCTCATGACTACCTTACTTATTTTTGGAGATGATCCACAAATGACTTATCCATATTGTCATGTAAATTAAATGCTTGATGCAATCCTTCATATAGTAGTGGTCATGTGCATCAAGATCATGTCAGTAGTATGCAAACCTAAGAGTATGTAGTGGCATACAATTTTATTCATGATAGTTCTTGGAGGTAGGAGTGAAAGTTGAATAGATGGCTCCTACTTTTAAGTTCCCAAACTATTTAGGTTGATTTGGTTACCTTAAATGAATGGTTGATGGTAGATGTTCCTATTCAAAGTTCCCTCACTGATTCGATTTATGTGTTCTCGATAGGGAATGGTTGATAAGAAGTTGATGTGTTCCTTCATTACTTTCATTAAGTCCTATGAAACACAAATTACCATTTAAGGCCTAAGGGGGGAATTTTAGGTTATAATTAGTCCTCATAGTAATTTATATGTCATAATATGAATAATTACATGAGTAATAATTCATGGTTACATATATCTTGGTTGTTAGTTAAATTTGGTAGTAGTTAGTTATGTGAATATTATTATACACAATATTATGATAATATAGTAGAATATAATATTGTTGAGATATAATGTTATTGGCTATAAAAATATATCATATATAAAGTTTGTATAATCAGAGAGATTTTAGGGAGAGATATTGATGGAGAGAATATAGGAATGATGTTCCTATAAATATGTAAACTCCCATATAGTTTTATAATTAGCGTGTGAGAAATAATAATATAGTGTGTTTAAAATATATCCTATGATATTTGTGTTTGTTTCTTTTATTTTATAATAATTTAATAAAATCTAAACTAGTTATATCATTTTGACCCTTGAGCTTCACTTCTCCCTCTCCTCTCCCACATTCTATAAGTACTAGCCATTTTGGCTCTTATTTTCTAATTCCACACTTGGTATGGAAAATAACTACTAGTTTGATGTTGTACTTTGCCTTTGAATAATACATGTAATCTATTTTTGAGTTCATAAACATCTTGTCTAAGTGTGTGAAGTGATGTATGGTGAGGTATAATGATAAGCTTCTATCCTTGTCTTCTCTTTGGCCTTTCATGTTTGGTGCAATAAGTTCTCATTCTAACAGGTCATATGGAGTGTAGCTAGTGTGTTAGACTTCCTTAAACTGTGCAAGTAGCCTTAGCATCTAAAACTAGAATATGGTCCACTTACTTTGAGAATTTTCATGCATATCACCTCCATATTGAAATATTGATGTTAGAATCTTATAGGAATTTAAAGATAGTGTTATGAGTATTTTATCTTAGTGCAAGAGTGTGATAGCATAGTGGAAATATTTATGGTGTATCACCCCCTTATATTATTTTATTTTCATGCATATTTCCTACCCTTTTCACATAATCAATTAGTTAGTATAGGTGATAAGCACTTAAAAGTCAATCTAGGGAGCTATCCCTTAAACCTAAAGGTCTACCTCTACTATAGGCAACCCACAGGCCTATAGGTATTCCAACATTTCCCAAATCTTATATTAGGATTGAACAACCCCCTCTAGGTTGAAATATTTGGTGAAAATATTTTTTTCATGCTCGATGGGACCATTATCCTAAAGATAACTTGTTGATGTGAATGCTAGTCTTGATAACATCAGTTGCATATGGTGTGGTACTCATCATTGGGTGACTCCATTTAAGGTAAAATATGGTTTTAGATCATTTTTTGGTCATATTCTTGTGCTCATACTTCATGGAACTTACTAGGTCATATTATAATATAGATTTCAATCTCATCAATCCACCTCTTTAACCTAAACTTCCTCTTGAAGTTTAACACCCTCGGCCTATACTACCCTTTAAAGAGTAAGAGGACTTTGCTATCCAAGAAGACCAAGAGAGTTAATAAGAACTTGAAAAAAATATAGATAATAATCATGCCTTCCTATCCTTTAACACTAAAAATCTAGTCCATCTTGATGCATATGATGACATTACTCCTAATTATACAAAGAGTGTTCCTACATTCAATTCTAAAGATTATGTTACACCTAGTGAACACATTAGGGATATATCAAACTTATGTAGTTTTAAAAATGTCACTGAGGTCAATATTTCCATTAGAATCCTTGCAATTTCCCTTAGAAGGAAATCACTTGATTGGTATATAACTTTTCATGATGGTTGCATCACAACTTGGGATGATTTTGGATTGCCTCTAACATTAAGGTTTGAGGACAAGAGTGACCACACTTCACTCATTCACCAACTCAATGTGATCTAAAGATCCCCAAGGAGATAATACATGATTTTAATGAGAAATTCCAAAGTACTTGGTATAGGTTTCCTCATCCCATGAGACCACATGAT
Organism: Torreya grandis; assembly: GCA_037957365.1. Taxonomy (NCBI): domain Eukaryota; kingdom Viridiplantae; phylum Streptophyta; class Pinopsida; order Cupressales; family Taxaceae; genus Torreya; species Torreya grandis. The sequence continues at coordinate 1,333,453 of JARHVA010000772.1, read as the reverse complement.
ATATTTATGTTTCTTACATACTTAAGGGCCATTGGAATGAAAATAACCATCATGATATAATCCATGGGTGGTTTCACCTTAATTGAGTTATATGAACTTGCCATTAGAGCTGAAAATGGCCTCATACAATTTAGGAAGTTACCTCCAAAATTTTTTATGCCTTTACTACTAAATAATTATGTTGATACTCCAAGTGTTACTCAAGTTCCTAATGTAAATACCAAGTCAAGGACTACTCCTAAGAAGGTAGAATAAATAATTGATTAGAAGGAAATATATCAAACCTTAGAGGCTCAAATTAGAAAACATATTATTTAGAAAGTTACTCATAAAAACCCTACCCATATCATCAAAAATATGTTTAATAATATGGGAAAGGGAGAGGTCAAGGGAAGCCAAATTTTAATAGGCATGTTAACGCATACAATCCCAATTTCACCTCCAACATAAGAGCAATGATATTGGTTCATAGCAATCTGATCTAAGGAGAGGAATAGAAATAAGGTCACCAAGATATAGTTTCTCAATGGGGATTCATTCCTCTATTATTAGTAGAAGATGAAGTCCTAATGCAATCAAGTGAAGGTTGGCAGCCTCAAGGAGTTAGTTTCACTAACTTCCTAGTTGAAGACACTTTTTTGATTAATCAAGGAAATTTAGTTGTAGAAAATATTAGATATAAAAGTAAGGATTTATTAGATGATAATGGTTTTCTTAAAAGTGAAAAAAACCCTCCTATAAGGCATTAAAGTATGACTACAATCATGATAGTCCCTACTACTTTTACACCTTCAAATCAAAATGTTAGAAAGTCTATTAAAGGTGACTCAATAACTCAAGTTAAAAAGACTTCCTTGCCTCTAAGGACACAAGAGAAGGTAAAAAATTCTACCCTAAACATTTTAAATTCATTGAAAAATGCTAAGTCATCCATTTCCCTTTGATATGTCCTTCATATGCTTGGTCAAAGAAAACTCTGGCAAAAACAACTATCCACTGCCCATGCTAGCCCTTCATCATCAAGCCATAGTCATAATAGTTTTTATTTCACAAATGATACTAATAACATTTTAGAGTCATCTAATATTTCTAAGATGCCTCCACCCTTCTACCTCACTCTCATTATGGGGGATAAACTAGTTCATAACTGCATAGTTGATAGTGGAACTAACACATCAATGATGACTAAGGTTGTAGCTAACAAATTGGGTTTAAATTATGAAAAATATAATAAATGGGTGATTAAATTATATGGTACACCTACTAAGTTATTATTATGTATCAAAGGGTTCAAGGTTTTCTTTCATGATTATCCTAGTTTCCCCATCCTCTAAGATATTGTGGTTATTGACTTGCCTACCCACTTTGCAAGCTAACTCTCAAGAAATTTCAAAGCTAAAATAGGAGGATACCTCTCAATTTATTAGTTTTTATTATCCTTTAGTATAATATATTTAATAAATGTAACCATAATAACTCAACCACTTTCTAAATTCCACATTTAGCCCTATGTAGAAGCAAGTTCTAATCTCAATTGTGTCATCAATGAAGAAGAGGATTCTATTGTTGATGATGGTGATTATTCGAATCTTAAAGGTATATATAAATTTTTTATATATTATTATGGTTTAAATTATTATGAACATGATCCATACACTTATTTTGAGTAAACTAAACTTGGCACCTACATTATCCATGAAGGGGCATGTGAGCAATCTGAGGTGAGTATTGAGCATTCTTTGTCAAAAGCTGTTGAAGGTAATTAATTTATCCATGTGTATGATGATGATAGTTTGAATAAAATGGTGGATCACTATGGTGAGAAGAAAAATGTCCTTATACCTGCAATTGATGAAGAAGCCCTTGGAGATGATATTCATGAGGAAGAAGATGACCTATGGCAAAGGTTCAATGACATAAGTCAAGAGTTTGAGCAGCTAAGTAAGACTATTCCTCATCTAAATAAGTGTTAATATGATTACATGTTTGATAATAATCCCAAAAAACATGATGTTGAGTGTCTTATTAAGAAATAAAAAGAAAGGATCATCAAACATGAAAGTGTATGTCATATTATTGTTCAAAAGGTTGCAACTGTGGAGGAGTCTCATGAATCCAAGGTAGAAGATTTTGAGATTGAGGAACATTTATCACTTTAACCTAAATATGTATCATTTATAGATGTGGTGGATCATAATTAAGACAAAATTTATGATCCCATATATAAAATACATCATGCCCAAGAGGAAGGTAAGGTTGAGGCAACTATCATGCCTTCTAATCTATAGTTTGAACAACACCAATCGAATATGGAAAGAGACAAAAGCTTAAAGTTAAAAATAAGTCCCTTAGAGGTAAAGAGATATAATTCATGAAATCTTAAAGTAGTCCACTTGTAGGCATGAGGAGAGCCAAGAATAGTAAGTCTTTTGACCATTAACGTGAGCAAGTTTTTGATGATGAACATGCTTCAAATGATAATTTTATTTCATAGAGTAAAAAGGATACAAGAGGAAACATATTTGACCTTATTTGAGGCATGGTAAGTTTTTTCTCACCTAAACTTTTAGGTCTTATAAATATTAGGTTAGGTGTGTATCTTTGTTTCAATTGTGTGTGTGTGTGTGTGTGTGTGTGTGTGTGTTTGTTCCATAAGTGTTATTGAGAAAACATGTGTGTTTCTATTGGTGTGTCTTTATTTATTTTTGGTTTGGTTTCAAACTAAATTGAGTTTAAAACTTAATCATATGTGACTCCATATCTAAATGGATAGGAATAGGCTATTGGTTTTGGCATAGCTAGCTTTCCACCCCTAAGAAATCACTAATAATGTTGGTGATTTTGACCACAAGTCAAAATAGATCAACCCCCTATAATCCAAATATTGATATAATGGTATTATAAGATATTATATGGCATTTCATAGTACTATTTGAAGTCATTTTATATTTCATTGACCTTGGTCATAGTCAAATTTTAGTCCTAAGTCATTTCATGTCACTTAAGGTCATTATTTGAGTCATTTATGAAGGTTATACAATTTTCCTAAGTATAAAACTGTGTCCAAGTGTTTATCAATGTTATTAATGTCATATCCTTGTCAAAAATGTCATTACTAACTGAAAAATTGTAGGTAGTATGTTGGAATCAAGAAAATTATTTAAAAAGAGGAAGTTTTGGTAGTTATAAAACTCCTAAAGGAGTGTGGCATGTGTGACAAGATTATACAGTGACTTTTTCAAAAAAAATTAATTCATTTTGATATTTTTTTCAGATTTTAAACACTTTAGATTATCATAAACCATTTTATTCTTCCATTGCTCCACTAGGCATGCAAAAATGACTAGCCATTTTTGGTTTAGTATGGACAACATAGGTTGATTTAGGTCAAATATACTTGGTGGTAGATAGTACACTTAGTCTAATTAAAATACATGGTAGGATTTATAAGATTGGTTTCTCATACTATATGAACAAATGCTAAGAAGTTGATTTCTCTTATATGCTCGCTTGTCCCCATACCCTATAGGTTTCCTCATTGTTTGAGATAATTTATATAAATGAATTACTTAACATGGTGTTGGATAGTGGGAAAATTATTATCATGCACATGTGGGAGAAAAATAAAAGCACAAGTACTTCATTCTATTAGTGAGAGTTTCATTGCCAAGTTGCAGGCATGTTTCATCAACTATAGAGTTTTCTCTTTCTTGTAGTGGCTTTAAGAAATGTAGGATATGATGTTCTCACTAATTATATATCATGGTAATAACATTTACTTATATATCTTGGTCTCAATAATGTCTTATATAGAATAACATATTCAACCTTGCACAATTAGTTTCTTGCATGTACACCTACAGTTAGGAGAAAAGAGAGTATTGTAGGGTCATGGTGATGTGGTGAAGAGGTTAAAAAGTGTTGATAGGTCTCCTAAGGTGGGAATCACATATTTGAGCCATATAATAGTAGTTTTAGTTTGGTAAAGACAACATATTCTTACATATTCAAAGTTTTACCCTGTGTCCTACATATGAATCTAGAGGAGGCTCATAGAGAGGTCTATGAGCTTGAAATACAAGTGTTTGAGGTTTATTATAAGGCCTCATAAGGTTTGATAACATGGATAATTTCATGGTAGCCATGTTAGATCCATAAAGTGAAAAATAGACATATTCTAGGCTATCACAAGTTGAGAAAGTGACTTAAGGGATAAATTACCTTAAAGTCTCCAAAATAGGGTTTTCACCTTTCTTTTAATCCTCCCATAGTGAAATTCATGAGGTATAGACATGTCCAAGTGATTTCATCATGTAGCCCACATATAAGGGCAATGAATTTCAAAATATCATGAATGTTTGGACAAGAGAGGGTGATATAGGAGTTTTTCAAACTCAAACAATCTTTCACTATACTCTGATAGTGTTATCTACAATATCTTGAGTCTAAATAGTTTTATAATGCTATGAGACCTAATGGAGGTATAGTCTACATATAAATGACTTATTTTGTATAAAGGTGGTAATAAGAGCTCAAATAACATTCAAATAAGTTTAAGTACAGGTTTTGACCTATAATACCACCTATAGAGACCCCTTTTTGTCCAAAAAATACACCTATAGGTTGACCAAAGAACGGTGACATATTAGAACATGACAGTTTAGTGTTAGTTTCAAGATCTAGGCATACTATGAGTGTGTTACACCAACTCAATGAGATAAAAGGATTATAAGAAAGAATAAACATGGAATTAACTATGAATAATATCCTTTATGGGTCCCTTTTTTACTAAAGTGACCACCTACAACTAAAATGTATATTGACAGTGTACTAAAGCATAACAATCTAGATGTTGGCTTAGCATATGCATGATGTAAACAAGTCTTAGAGACTTTTAAGTGACCTTAATTACTTTGAGGATTATTTAAGGAATAATACACAAGGTCTAACATGAAATTTTCACCTACATGCATCCCCTTTTCTAAGTGGACAACATAGTAATACAGTCTGCTAGTCTAGCCTGGTCAAGTAGAGGTGAGTGCACTCTGAGGAGTTAGAAAAAAAGAATGGGTGATAAACATGATTATCACAAATTCATAAATAATGATTATAATATCACTTAATTTTAATCAAACTTAAATAGGTCAAGGATTTCAATTCCCAACCTACAGTCAACACACCAATCTTGCACATAGTTAGTACTATAGAAGTCTGCCTTGGATTTTGTGATATTTGGAGGTGATAAGAGTATGATATAGACCTAATATTTTATGAATATGTTCCATAGGAATTTTTTATTCCCATTATACCTTTAAATTTCCTAAGATAATAGTGGAAGTTCCCTCTATTCAATATTAGATAGAGGGCACTCTTAGAGAGATACACCCTGCAGACTTAGTATGAGAATGGTTAGGAGATGAGTTGGGGATAGGTTGATTTATAAAATAAGATTTATAATGGTGAGTTGAATATTTAAAAACATTTAAGAGACCCTAATATCATGAAAAATCACTCAAATGTATTTTTGAGTAATTTATCTGAGGGTTAAACATCAGGATTGTGTGAACAATCCTTAAGAGTCAAAACTACTCAAAACCCTTACTAATGACCTGATGGTAAATAAGTGAATTAATATGGATCAAAATTAGATAATATTAATTATAAAGTGACTATAAATTGTAGATAATTCCACCAATATTCTTCCCATTAGATTGGATTGTACCCTATATGTATGGGTAGGGTACATAATAGGTTTTCTTGATAGCTTTATATGTTTTTTAGGTTAAAAATAGATTTTAAAGATTAGAATAACTTTGGGAGACAAATTGGGACCTAATATAACCCATAATGTTCATTTATGGATTCAATCAATCACACAGGTACCTTTGCAATCACCTTCACTTTAGGAATTCTAAATTGACATAGTGAATGAAAGGTGATCACCAAGTGAGAAGATGATAACTCCAATTGGGAGGCCTTTTAAGGTCTTCCTAATGGATTTAAGGATAATAGGACTATTTATAGGTTTCATAACACCCATTTTATGTATTTATTTATAAAATTTAAGGTCACTTGAATGACAAGTGTGAGGAATGAGTGAAAGAAGGATAATGGTGAATACAAGTACTGAGAACACTTGTCTAGGAGAATAACAGTGGTTAAGAACATATATAATTAATTTTGGATATTATTATTAACCCCCAAATCATATTTCACATGTGTCATCTCTCCCTAGTCTATTGTGGACTATTCAATAGAGGCCAAATGATGAAAACAGTTTCCAAGAAGGTAGCTGAAGGATCTTACACCAATTTTGAGGAGTTTTCATGCCTTGGAGGGACTTTTATCCAAAGTGAAATTTCATGGTCTATTTCATAATATAATCATATGAAACATAACTAATTATTATGCCTTGAAAAGTGGCATTGTGACCCTTGAGATCCACTTCTCCCTCTTCTCTCTCATAATCTATAAGTATTAGCCATTTTGGCTCTTGTTTTCTAATTCCACACTTGGTATGACAGAGCCCTACTAGTTTGATGTTGTAATTAAAATTTAAATAATATATTAAATATATATTTTATTTTAAAAACATCTTTTCTAAGTGTGTGAAGTGATGTATGGTGAGGTCTAGTGATAAACTTCTATCCTTGTCTTCTCTTTGTCCTTTCATGTTTGGTGAAAGAAGTTCTCATTATAATAGGTCATATAGAGTGTACATAGTGTGCTAGACTTCCTTAAAGTTTGAAAGTAGACTTGGTGTCTGCATCTAACCTCTATTCCACTAACCTTGAGTAGTTTCATGCATATCACCTCCATATTAAAATACTAATGTTAGAATCTTCTATGACTTTGAAGCTAGTCTTGTGAGTATTTTATCTTAGTAAAAGAGTATGATAGCATAGTGTAAATCCTTATGGTGTATCACTCCATTATAGTAGTTTTTTTTCATGCATATTTATTCCCCTTTTCACACAAGTAATCAGTTAGTGTAGGTGATAAGCACTTAAAGGTCAATCTAGGGAGCTAGCCCTTAAACATAGAAGTCTACCTCAACTATAGGCAACCCACAGGCCTAGAGGTATTCCAAAATTTACAAAATCTTAGAGCATGCTTGAAAAACCCCCTATAGGGTGAAATATTTGGTGATAATAGTATGATCATCTAAAGTTGCCCCTTAGGTGGCATGTTTAGTGTTTCTTAAGCTCAAGAGAGGTCAAATATATGTTATGAGTCTCAAAAATTCATCTAGCTAGTGGAAGAGGTTTAGACACCTATAAAAAAACCCCACATGATTTTAAATTATTTTATATTCATTATTACCCCATTTTATTCTCATAGTGTACTGGTTAGGGTATTTGGGGTTTAAAGGCTATGTCCTTGATTTTATCCCTCAAGGGTACTTGAGTTGAAAAATGAGTGTTGATGCCTACTAAGATTGTATGAGAACCTTTTATATTATTATGTACTACCCTCAGGGATCTTCATGAAGTTTGAAAATTCTATTTTATGCCTAGACCTCAAACCATCCCCTTGGTCTCAAAACTACCCCTTGCCAAGAGAGTGGGCCAGGTCTGAGACAAAATAGTTGATATTTCCCCTATTTTTATGATTTTTAATTGGAAGTGGATGCATTATTAAACTCATGATAACCCATATACAAAATCTCAAAGTATGATCATGATTATACAAGCTGAAAAACACCATTTTACCTCAGGATTGGCTAGGACTACCTATGTTTAAATATCTTAGGAAAGTTATTTGGGTTAAAAACCTCATAACTCATATAAAAAACCATCTAATATCTTGTATCATGTTTTATAAACATTTATTAAATCACTCATGATGATTTTATATAAGCAACGACTTTCAAAAGGGTCTAAAATTTTGTATATTATCACTAAGGGTTTGAATACCAAATAGGCCTGTTGACCCTAGAGGTTAGTAAAATGATTTTTATCTCCTTATCCAATATGTCAAATTAATTAAATGTTTCATGGAGATCACTTATATCACTATTTTCTATTATAAAATCCATCTCAAGTGAGAAAGACACTATTTCACACTAAAAACTTGTGAATGGGCATGTAGGGTCATTAGTCTACATGGCATGGACTATGTTTTATGACCTAATATTATACATTCATGGAATGGAATCCAATCATATTTTTATATCTCAAATATTTTCAACATCATCTCTCCAAATGTCCTTTCCATCTCATCTATGATCACTATCATAAACCTTGCTAGTAATTTCTTTCATGTTCCTGGTTATATATGGATGATTGGACTGTAGGTGGATATTTTTAGATCCATGTAGGTGTTATTATTTGTTTCCTTTGGTCAAATAATGACCATATGACCCTTTTTTCTTGACTAAGGTAGGCCTTAGAGTCTTTCTATCTCTTTATTTTTAGTTTAGGTTTAGAACCAACCCATTCATAGAGTAGGCCTATAGCTTACCTTTAGGGGATTGATTGTGTTAGGTGTTGAAGACCTTAACTTCACTTTAGTGACCATTTCAATACTTTTGAACCATTTTTAAATATTAATTAGGATCATAGTTCTCTCAAACACCTCTATAATTCTCTTGAGGTTTGGAACTAGCCTAAACTGAGCTCTTTTATATTTAGGAATTCACTTCTTCATTACTAACTTTCTTAATGGTCTTGAACTTGATCATAGTCTCAATTAGGTTCAAGATTTCATTTAATTGTTCATGTAGAGTCTAAAAACTTGTTTTTTATATTTTAAATCCACTTGTACCTATCTCTTCCATACAAACCTATAGGTGATGTTAAGAAACTATCAATTCACTCTCTTTTTGATCATCTTGATTGTATATCAAGGACTCAAGGTCTCACTACCTAGCATAAGTTGATTGTATCTTTGTGACTTGCATTTAGGATTATTTGAGAGATACTTATATTTAATTAAAAACTATTTAACCTTAATATTATTTCCATACAAGACCAACACTTTAAAATTTATTACATGAACCTGCTTTATCATATGCTTATTTACTTATGTTCTCACTCAAGTCTGACTATTGTAGGTGATCAAAGGTTAATTTACCTTTAAAAAATTGAATCTCCTTTGTTCTATTACCCCATTAGGTCATGATTATGCTCAAAGTTTTCATGATACCCAATCCATCTAAATTCATTGACCTTAATACAAGAAGTTCATGTTGTCTAAGGTGTAAACTGAGCAACGTTATATGGTTATAACTGTATGTTGGTGCTTGTACATAATGAGACTAAAATCCACTTTAATTTTCTTGAAATTAATAATTTTCTCTAGAAATAAAACAAGTCATATTTTTACCTTTAAGATTCATCTCAAAAATTCTCTTGCAACCTCTTTGATCTTAAGACACAAAGTTCATGTTGCCTAAAGACTTGATTGTGTTTTCCTTTCTTGACTGTAGGTTTCTACCTACTTGTGAATGATCTTTGAGAGGTTTTTTCCTTGAAATTTCTCATTATATTGATATTTTCTCATACAAAATTCAATAAACTACTATAATTCCTTATGAAATTCACTTAAAGCTCAATCCTAAGCCCTAATCCCTAAGCCCTTAAAACTCAATTAGACTCCCAAGCTAGCAATAGGTGTCTTTAAAAGGTTTTGACTATATTAAAAACTATACAAATTCATCTCTTAAAATCTTGGGTATTTAAAACTTGTAAAACCATGACACACCTCCTTGTTACTCCTTATCACTTCTCCAAGACTACAAATCATATAACCTCTAGTGCACTTGACTGATCTTTGTACTGACTACAAGTATAGTAAACCCATGTATATGTTCTATGAATTAAGAATCAAAGCCTTTAATAAATTGGAATAAATTTTGTGAATAAATTATAGCCATAAATATCATGAAGTTATGAGGATATGTGGCAAGTGTTTTCCATAGATATGAGCTTTTTACATTTACTTCTACAATCTGTATAGGCCTGTATCTTGAAGAAAACAATTGGTTCTTCATTAGGTGTATTTGGGCTCATATATTTATATTTTATTCAATTTAAAGATTAAAAAATCATCTCAAAACCTCACACCATAATTTATCACTAGCATTTGAGCCCATATTGATAATCAAACATATAGTAGATTGTTCAAACATAAACTTTATCTCCCAAGAGCAAACACTTGCAGAATATATAAAAAAGACACATATCTGAAAATAAAAATGAATTCCATGAAATTTAGTGAGCTCCCATGAGTAAAAAATCAATAAAAAACCTTTGATAATGACCACCATCAAAATAAAAAAATAACTTGCATCAGAATTATCTAAAATACCTTATACACCAAGACATTATTATTTCAAATTAAAACATCACATATATATTATTTGGATAATTAAAACACCATTAAATGGGATAAATTACCTATAAAAATTATCATCAAAACCTTTCCTCTCCATAAATTTTTTAAGTGGAGAAACAAGTGCAAGAACATACCCCTCTCAGATGAATATGCCATAGTGACCTATTGTCACTCTTAGTAATTTCATAAATAATAAGATATAAATATGAAAACCAATTACATTTATTTTAATATTAATATTACCCCTAATAATGGACAAATTTTTAGCTCCTAAATCTCTCTCTCTTGGTTGTACTAAGCAAAGATCGATGGTCCTTCTAGAGCTGCCAAGAAGGTCAATATGAAAGATAAATTTGTTTTATTAATTTTGAGACCTAAAACCTATTAAAAATAAATTTTTAACCTTTTAATAGAAAAATAAGGTCTTTAATATTCTTGAATCTCAATTTTCCCTTGAAAAGCTATATAAATGGCCTCAAAATAGGCCTTTTGGCACTAAAACTACTAGAATCACTTGAGAAACCTGATGAAACTAATGTAAAATGTATCCATTGGATATTTTCATGCTTTAAAAATTAAATAATTTTCTTATTCTAAAATTATACTATCATTCACATTCAAAACCTGCTCTTGAAGCCATAAAATGACCCAAAATGCAATAAATTGGGTCATGAAGTTAGTCAAACATGTCACCAACTAGTAAGATCAATTATAAAGAATGAGATGACTTTAAAACAATACATAATACATATTATGATGTTATAAACTCTTATAATTTCATTAAACAACCTAAAATTCATCAAAAAGGTGGATAGACAAGTAAATGACCATGATGATCAAAACCTTAACTTTATCAATTCTACCTTAAACTCTATTAATCAAGGTATTAAATAACCATTTTAGAGACATTAAAATACCATCATACCAATTAATAGTGAAAACAACACAACAATAAAAGTTTCAAATGATAGGGGTGATAGTTTGACCTATGAGGTCAAACTTGTCAACACTTAATTTATGCTTTCATTGGACCTTAGCTAAATTTAGTTGGCTATTCACTATGTTGGGGTTTTCTTTGTTTATTTTTCAAGTTTTTATTTAATTATTCAACTAACTTATTAAAAAATTTATTAAAATTTTTATTTTTCAATTGTATTTGTTTGGAATGATATTCTAAAGTATTTTAAGCCATTGATCTTCACTAACTATCAAAATATTGGGCATTTGGTCTGTAGGAAGTGGTTTATTAAAAAATTATTGTCTTCCAAGCCCCAAAATTCTAATATTATGACATGTAAATGCATCTTGAGTACCTAAATATTATAGGTAGGTAGTTAATAGTTCAACATCTCAATCTCCTAAGCTTATATGAGTTAGCTATGTGTTGATAAATCATGATATCTAAGCTAATATAAAATTTATATTCATCCTGAGGCCTAGAGTTCTGAGATCATATCATGTGGCATGATCTTAGAGAGTAGGGAAGTATAATATCAATGATATTCCATAGAATATATGAGACATAAAGGCCTATGATGATGCCACATGGCATCATCATAGGAATAAAGGACTCAAGGTTTGATTGAACAATACATGCTTACAATGTAAGATTCAATGCAAAGGCACCATATGGCAACATTGATAGTTTGGAGGTTGTTCAAAAATGCAAAGGAGTAGATTGATTATTGTAAAATTAACTATTTTTACGGAAAATTAGTCTTGATATCATGTCACATGTCATGATCTTAGGATTTAGATATCAGGGGAAAAATGCATAGTTTGAATTTTTCTAACTCTAAAGTTATGAGATTATAACATGTGGTCACATCTAGGGGAGTCTAAGTTTGAATGGGTGAGTATAGATATGTTGAGAGACATCCCTCATAGTATATAAATAATGACATGTGGTCACATATAGATAATACAAATCTTGGAGGATGGAAATATATAAACACAAATTCACTGAAGGCTAAAGGTCCGCTATGAAGCTAGGTGGTAACACCTCATGATCTTAAGACTTAGATGACTAACATAATCCAAAGGAATACTATAAAAGACTCTTGACTTCTTTGAGCCATCAATATGGTAAGTTTTTGAGTAATCAAATCCTGGCAAAGCATAGTACATATTCAAAATTTGAAGACCCCTCATAGTCCTGAGATAAAGCCAAGTGGCATAATTTTAGGGACTCATAACCCAAATAATATACAAAATCAGAATTACAAGGCCTAAGTTATTAGAAAGTGAGATTATGACAAGTGTCATAATATTTAAGACACACAAACATAAACTATATGTAAAATTTGATGGCCAAGAAAATAAGATAAAAGACAAACAAATGATAGTTTTAGCTTGACTATAATTATAGGTTATTATTTAAATAACACAAATAGAAAAATGCTAAAATAGACCTAATAGTTATAGTTAGAGCCCAAAATATATTGAAAAAAATTGCAAATAAAACCTCAATAAGTTCATCAAAAGGAGGAGATGCACCTATTTACATATTCAAATAACCCATTATTCCAATGTTGATCTGAATTTTATTATAATTTAATAAATAAAAGATATATTTGATATAACATTTTATGTCACAAAGACAAGCATGTAGAATTGGGAATGGAAAAAATAGAACATGAACTAACTATTAAATCATTGGTATCTTTCTACAATGAGGTGGATTTTTTTGTTTTAGGATGTTGATTTAATCTATGAAAAAAAATATAAGTCAATAAATGCTGCATCATTGGAGCTAGAAATACATTGGATATTGCATCCCCTTTCACCTTAAAATATGTGACAATCTATGAATTGTACCATGACATGTTCTTATCCTTTATTTATGTGTTATCCTAATAAACTCAACTGTAATCAACTACTACATTTAATTTTAAGCATCATGCCATTAAATTTTGGTTGTGCATCAAGGCAATATGTCTAATTTTATTACCTATATAAGCAAAATTGTTTACCATTTTAGTGGTCGACTAGTTTTGCACTAAAACTTTGTTGTAATTATGCCAAGATTGCACCTACCATTCTCCTTTGTTTTATCATGATTATTTTCTAGAGGATATTGATTTAAGAGAATTAATACGTGCTAAGAATTTATTTAAATGTTGGTTTTTGCAAGTGAATGTACAATCAGATTGTGCAGTAACTAATTTGATTGATTCTAAATTCTCATTCTATTTATTTTGAAGTTTTCATTAAGACATTATGTGCAATATCTACATGTTTGTGTATTTTATTTATTTTGATAGATATTCTAAAATATATGTTCACATTTTCCTTTAAATCTTGGTCATTGAGTTATTTAAGTTTTTCAATATCTAAACTTGATGCCCAATGATATAATTTTAGCTAACAATGATTTCCATTTCTTAACACTAAACAGCTGATCTCAATAAAATAATCATCCATTTTTTGCCTTACTCTTTCCCTCTATTTTTACATTTTTTTATGATAGGATGTCCTACTCAATAGATTATAATTAATTTATCTTATGAAATAATATAGTAAACCTATGGTTTCAATAAACCCACAAAATTTTACAATATTAATTCATGTAAATATATTAATTGAAAGTCTGGTGGTAACAATTGTTGTTCACCTAGCTAAACATTCTAGAAATTTCTTAGCCCCTGGATCCCTAGTAGAATCCTAAAAATGAGGGGATATTTGTCCTTTGATATATAGACTCCCTTTACCCTCTTAGATTGTCTAATTTAATAGTTTTGTTCTAAGTGGGTCATAATTGAGCCCAACATAAATGTCAAGAGTAAAGTGTTCCAAATCCTAAGCGTGTGACATGGGATTTAGCTCTCACTAAGACTCAATGATGGGTAAGTGATTATAAAGATGAAATTAAAATAAATGATGTATAAGAGGTAAAAATTAAAGTAAATTATGTGTAATTTATTATAAAGAATATAAGGTAAAAATTAAAGTAAGTTATGTTGTTTTTAGTTATCTCTTACCCTTTTCCCTAGCAAGCAATAGGCTTAGTTGTAGTTTCAAGGTGAAGTATCAAGGGAGTTATCCCTATCTAGAGATTCACCTCACTGATTAAGCCACCCACAACCTAGAGGTGTCTCTATGTTATCACCTAAGTGAGGAGGCTTAAACAACCACCTCAAGGGTGCAATTTAGTTTGATCACAAATTTATCTTAGTTTATTTATAAATATGTGTGTGTGTGTGTGTGTGTGTAATTTATTGTAAATAATATAAGGTGTAATGGTCAACCAAATAGCAGTTTATGCAACCTAAGGTGATAAATGGCAATCATAAGAAATCATATATATGTACCCATTTATTTGGTATAAGGAATATCATAAGAAAGGATATATATATATATATATATATATATATATATATATATATCCTTTCTTATGATATTCCTTATACCAAATAAATGGGTACATATATATGATTTCTTATGATTGCCATTTATCACCTTAGGTTGCATAAACTGCTATTTGGTTGACCATTACAACTTATATTTTTTAAAATAAATTACACACACACACACATATAGATATATATTTATAAATAAACTAAGATAAATTTGTGATCAAACTAAATTGCACCCTTGAGGTGGTTGTTCAAGCCTCCTCACTTAGGTGATAACATAGAGACACCTCTAGGTTGTGGGTGGCTTAATCAGTGAGGTGAATCTCTAGATAGGGATAACTCCCTTGATGCTTCACCTTGAAACTACAACTAAGCCTATTGCTTGCTAGGGAAAAGGGTAAGAGATAACTAAAAACAACATAACTAAGGAGGTGCAAAAAAATTGTTTTTGACCACTACCACATATTTACATATGAATAATTAGCATAGAGCTAACCTATTCATACTCTACTCCTAATGTACTCCTTTTACATTATAATTTCAATATGAAGGTGGTAGATGATGATTAGGATAGGAGGGTTGATTTTCAAGAGGTATAAAGACACTAATTGAAGATTGCCTCACTTAACCTTCACAATAATACTTAAACACTCAATATGACCTTCAAGAGTGAGTTAAAATTACATTTAGGTGAGAAAATGAGACAATATGTCAAGAAGAACTGAATCCACACTAGATAAGATCAATCATTCATACACAAACACTAGAATACAGTCATACAAGAAGGTAAAACCATATTGTTTATTGTTTCAATGGATTAAAAAAGGATAAGGGATTCCTAGAGGATCCATTAAATGACTTTTAAGGCTTCAATATATATAATAAATAATAGGAGAGAGAGAAGATGGATGTTGGAGAAGCCCATGACAAGTTTCATCCACCTCAAATAAATTACCATCCAAATGGAGGGTGAGAGAATAGTTTTTTCATCTTCCTCAACAAGTGTTGTTTTGAATTTATTATTCCTTAATCAAGGTGTCATAGGAGAACATCATTATCTTTTATGACTCATTCTTTCATTCAAAAAAACTATCCATTATTGGTTTAGGAGTTACAGCTCTATGTTTTGACATATGGCACTATTGATCTTGCTTACTTGAGTATGTCCACTCCATCCTTGGACACTTTAATGATTCTCTAATCTTGATGGGAGTAAGACCTAAAACTCAAGCTTCTTATTGATAAGAACCTATAATTTCATTATGTGAGCTTGGTTGATTCAAAAGAAGCCATGAAAAAAAGCCCATGTCTTCATCCAAGGTATAGTCCTTATTTTAGGACAATCACATATTTCTAGCCTCATATAGGTTTAATAAAGGATCATGATATCCATGCTTATCTTGTAAATCACCTTCAAGGATTAAAATATAGATGCATTTGCTTTCTTGGAGCTATTGATGACATTTTTTTTTTCTACAAGGTTTATTAAGCTTGTTGGTATCATGTATTTAACTTTAGGGGTATCACAAATCTTGTATAGAGACTTCCATACCTCTATCCATGCTCAACAAGTCCTCATAATTGGTCAAGCATATTTCGCACAACCAAATCCTTATAAATAAGCATAAAATTCCACTTCTGGGCCATTTTTATTACTCTTTATTAACCACATGCTCCAATGAATGGATCTAATAGGTGTTATTAAGACTTATGAATGTGATCTAGGTGATTACAAGATAAAACAAAAGCATTAGGATCACTTAGGTTCATTAATTTTCCCATCAAGGTCTTATAAGGGTTCAAAGAGGGTTTAGACATATTCATAAAGATTAGGCCTTACTAGGATCACTAAATTCCATAAATTAGAACTATAGCCCTACTGATATCCCCTAACTACATTTTTCCTATGCACAAGGTCAACATATGAGTGAGTGAAAGAAAAGTCATCTCGAGTTAGCAGATCTGTGTGAAGAGATTGAGAAGGGTATTATTTACTAAAAAAGGCCTTCAAAATATACATTTTGGTTTGGAATTTTTTTTATGAAGTATAGGAAACCTCCCTTTATATCTCCATATGATTATTCCTATCTTTATATCTTCATAAACTCTGAGACTTACTCTAATCTAAACCAAGGGTTTGTAGTTATTTTCATGATTATGACCCTAACGAATTATTCTAAGGTTTTATTATTGATTCCCAATGTATTTAATCAAAGTTAAAAGTTTATTCATAACTCCTCAAATGCTTCATAGTCTGTAGACCTTAGATTTAATGTAAAGAGTGCATATTTATTTTTAATCTTGTCTATGATAGGCATGTATGTCTTGTTAAGGCCTAAATTCTATTTAAGGGATGATTGCTCATAATGATGGATTTAAATTTCTCAAAAGATATTTAGACATTATTGGAACCTCATTAATGTTTATTTTAACCTTATTAGTCTTCCAAAACCCATATATAGTACAAAATATTTATCTTTAATCCATGTTCTAGGTGTAGACCTATAGGTTGGCATTTCTGAGTCCAATTCTCATTCTAACCCTGCCTTGAGATTAATCCTTTTGATTTAGAGTTATTATAATATATATATATATATATATATATATATATATATATATATATGTATATATATATATATATGTATGTATATATATATATGTATGTATATATATATATATATGTATGTATATATATATATGTATATATATATATATGTATATATATATATGTATATATATATATATGTATATATATATATATATGTATATATATATATATATGTATATATATGTGTGTGTGTGTGTGTGTGTGTGTGTGTGTGTGGGATTACTGAAGGAAAATTTTAACTTTGATTCCTTGATGTAATATCCTCTTTCAATGACTAAGGAACTTACAACATCTTCAAACATAGGAGTAGGCCTAATTACTTTCCTTAGGCCAAATACCCTACCAAAGAATAAAGATGGCTCATCCTGAATAGTCTTAGTTATTCAAAATGAAACTAATAAATGGTGGATATTCACATGGTTTATTTTTCATTGTACCACCTTCAACCTATTGATCAAAATAAAAGAACACCTTTTCCTCATAATGTGTATGCAGGCCTATTTATGCATAGTTTCAAACTTAAGACTACTATAAAATTAACTTGGAGAAGTTAGTATTGAGATTAAAAACTTTTTTTAAAGTTATTTTAGGTGTAATAGATCATTTAAAATCATAAGAAAACAATTTACTCATTGATTATTTGAGGCTCAAATTTCAATGACCATGTTGACCTCCTAGGTCTCTTTTAATCCTAAATAGGATTTCTCCAAGAGATCTTGGTACACAATTGATAATATATTTCAAGTTATATTAACTTAAAGATTTTTAATCACTTTGGATACTTTATTTAAGGTCTGATCATTCACTTATGAATAAAAAATCTCAAATCAAAACCAAAATTTGCCATCAATCTTCAAGTTTTTGCCTCTACACTGATGTAATCATACTTAGCATGCATCACCATGATTTTATTTTGTATTTATATTTGAAACACTTAGTGACATTGAAAACTATATAATTATATGAGTAATTATTATGTCAACATGGAACACCTCAAAATACTCCCTTTTGATCCTACATAGTAAATTAGCAAGATGCTTGTGTAGGCTTGTAGGTCTACACTTTAAGCCTGAAACCTCATTGTAACCCTCATTCTTGGAAAGGATAATATACATAAGATGAATTTGGATGGAATTAAAAATAATATAATAACCATTTAGCTTACATTGATTATATCTTGAGAGGATCAAACACACAACATTTGTTAAAATCTCACTTTCCTACACCTACAAGTTGCACACAGTCCCTTGGTGTATATGATAACATAGTCTCTTTTCCCCTTTTAACCTTGATATCACCTTAAGAAGGTTTGAGTGAGTTTAATGAATCCAATCATATTGTGAGTAACCTATTTCTCATTTCTTTCATGCATTGGAAACCCTCATATCACTATATTCTACATGTCATGTCAAAAGATTGCAAGACTTGAGGTTTTTTTCCCATATAGGTTCGATGCATGAATTGCATGTCTTGAACCTAGTGTTATATGGAATGGTAAGGTTATATTAAATAGTTATCAAAATTCTTTAGCCAATATCTCTCTACTGGCTCATTACTACAACCATTGATTCTTCAATATACACAAAAATAAAGAAAATCAATTATAAATAAGACAATTGTTATTCACAAAAGATAAACAAAATATTATGAAGAATGTATATTAAAAATAAGATAACTTTCTTTTATAGGCAAGACAAAATAATATTAAATCTAAAATAGCCAATGTGGGTCAAACCCCACATAGGACAAAAATAGGTAAAGACCAAACACCTAGATAGTGTATACACATAATATTTTCAAACTTTTATCATTTACTGACACTTTGTATCTTGTAGGATCCCATCAAGTCTCAATCTCTCTAAGTTCATGCCTTAATGGGTGCACCAAAAAAGGGGTGGGTAGACCATTAGTGCTTCACAAGATTATTATCCCTTTTATCACTTATTATCTACACATTTGTCTCCTAAAACCATTATCACTAAGCTTTTTCTTCTATGTTGTACCTATTCCAATAATTTACTACATTTTATCCTCTTATTCCTTACCTAAATCCCTTTTTATCATTCAGCTGTACTAGGTTGACTGAGTCAACCCTATATAGTTTTAGGGTATTTTTCACTTAGGAGCTAGTTGACCTTTGGATGGTCTAGCTCATGACCTAGTGAATTATTGTTCAAAAATATGCTAGGTCAAATAAGTCAACCCTGTTGACCAAGATTTTCATAAGGGTTTAGGGTCAAATCTACCTATATATACAAGCTAATTTATGTCATTTATCATAGATAAGTGAAAGAAGAAGTAACAAAAAATGAACATCTGCTTTTTAACCATTCTACTTGAGAAGTAAAGCTTAGGGTTCCATACTTTCTTTGGAGATACATATCATGTCTTATGGAGAAGTCTTTTGGATATATTGATAGGTTATGTTACCTAGAGCTGATTTATCCTTGTCATCTGTACATACCACGACAACCTCTTGTGAATCACCTTGGCCAAGGGAGAGATAGAGGCTTAGTGGGTTCATATTCAAAGGTAAGTAATCTTAACTTTATTTATCCTTTGTAAGAGTAGATAGATAATACATTTGTTCTTCTCTTCCATGTATTAAGATTTTATATACATTGACATGAGTATATGTTTTCTAAATGTGTTTATTTTTACTATTTCTAACACCCACTTTGTGCCACAAGATTTGGTGAGAACTAGATTATATTTACTTTCATTTTTATTAGAATAGGTGAAATATAAAAATCTAGGACCCCCTTAGGGTTATTGTGTGATTATTTTAGACTGGAGGATTTGGAACCCTCCTTAACATAGTGTATTATGATAAATTATCCCCTAATTGGGTCTATCAGATCCCCATATTGGTCATGCTTATGCTTAACAAATATATTTCCAATCAGAAGTGTAGGTATGCTCTATCTTCTCCGAGTTAGGATTGATTTATAGGCATGATGCATTTCTAATTACATAGATTTTAGTGAACCCAATGTGAACTAACCCTTGCATGATTTGTTCACTTATTTTTCATTATTTTATCATTATTTTTATCATATATTTGTAATAATAGGCTGACTACATTGACATATTTTTAACTTCTATGTGCAAGTTTAACACACAGTTGCATCCAAATAACTATGTTCTTTTTATGCAGGTTATTTTTTAGGTACAAGCTACTAGATCAACCTAGTCAACCTAGTATAGTTTTTTATACTTTTAGACATCTATTCCAGACTACTAGGTTAACCTAGTCAGCCATATACATTTCAAGCACTCAACAACAAGCTTCTACAAATCTTGATCAACCCAGTCGATCCTATTAGCAAGATTTACAAGCATTTAACTAGGCTATTCAATATCAATTTCATTTCTATGCATCTTTAGACTCAATAAGTTTCCTTTATATCCTTTCTCTTTTTCCATATAGTCTTTCTTTTTCATAGTCTACATTCTTTAAAACTACCCTTGTACAATCAACTAGATCAACTCTATCGACCTAGTTCTATATTCTGTGTTATCTAGATAACTAGGTCAAATTTGTCAACCCTATTCATTTTCAGACCTTTGCTTCCATACTAAATAGGTGATACTATCAAACCTATTCTATATTCTATGTATAAACTATCAACTGCATTGACATTATACCATGTTTCAAATTTGGAATTAACCTTTATATGCTAGTAAATAGATCACACCTTGATTGCTTATTGCTTACATGCTTAGAATAGGTCACATAGTCTAATTTGGTGGTTTTCAATATACCATTAAGTTTAAATATTTTCTATTTTATGTACACATGACCATATCACGAAATCTTAAACAAAAATTTTAACAATTATCTACCCAAGGCCTACCTACTTGGATTTCATCACCAAGAGGGAAGCCAACTTGGTTTTCTAGCTAAGTATAAACTTATGGTGAATGGTATATTTTGGTTAAGAACCTGACACCCTTATCATTGTGGTGTGTGAAGTGAGGGGGTAGGCCCTAATACTAAGCTTCTACCATTGCCAATATAGATCCCTTTCAAACCAAACTTCTTGAAACCATCCTTAGATTGCCTTTTAGTTCCTTTCTTATAGCCAACTTCCTATCACATTTAAAATTATACTCTAATAATCTAAAAACATTTAGGTTGACCACTTATTTAGCTTTTAATTTATAAGTTAATTTCTTCCTCTTTGCTCAATTGTGTGTTTTAGTGTAAAAACTTATATTAGCCAATGTTGGTGCAATGTTTTATGTTGTGTGCCTCAATTGGATCACCCTCATTGATCCAATTTATTATGTATTTCTTTTATTTTTTTGCTTTTATAAATACTTTCAAAATTATTTTTTTCTCAGTACATGATCATTTTAGTTGACACAGTCTATTATAGGTTTTATGATTTTCCTTGTTTACTACTGGATTGACCTAGTCGACCCTGTACACTTTTTCAACCTCTATTTTCTATGGTAGGTCAACCTTTTAAATTTTACAATCCTTGTTCTGTGTGCTAGGTTAACCTAGTCAACCTTTTATTATTTCTCACTTTTTGTTTCCTTGATTTTGTATCTCTCTTGTCTAGTTTTTAGTCCTTTTCTTTTATCATGAATTTTCTATTTAGAGACAACACTAAGTTGAATTAAACAAACATGATGAGTTTTACCAATCCTCATAGGGTATCCCATATGAAGAGTATGGATCCTCTCTTGGATTAGAGTAATATTCACATATCCACTCACATAATGAACTATGGGACCCCTTATAATACCTTTTCATAGTGTAATCCTCTCTTTTCCCTAGAAGACCAACCTAAATTCGAGTATACCCCTTAAATGTTTTTCCTTATTTTTGAATTTCCTTAACATCAAGGAAAGGATCCTTCTACCATTTACCTTCTCATCATTAGTGGTCAAGTTGAAGAACCACATTCACCTACTCCCACATTCTCAAATGGATTTGGGGGTAACCCCTTCTTTTATTCTTAGCCTCTTCCTTCGATTATGACCCTTTTCTCATACTATGACCTCTTATTATTTAACTTATTCTACCTCCATACATAGTATCTCCACTAACATTGTAGGTTATACATCTAGTGGTCCTCTTATAAAATCCACTATCCTTAATCCTTACACTAGTGCATCATTTGCTACCCAAGGTAATCATGCTTCTAGTGATTCCTCTTCTCATCCCTTCAATAGTCCATCTTTTGCTTCACAAGAAAAATTTTCCACTAGTGCTTCATATTCTAATAGTTCCTCTCAAGATCCTACCAACACCAATAGTGGTACCCAAGCCACTAATACCAAATCTAATGCTTCAAATAATGTTAACAATGATAATCACATCCACCAACTCTTATTACAAACACTTAATCAAATAAATACCTTTCAAGTTCATAATACAAATCAAATGATGAGAATGAAAAATCACCTTATCCATCTTCAAACTCATCCTCAACCAATGACTTAAGGCATACATAATCAAAATGTTCCCCCTCCTCCTCTTCAATATTCTCAAGGTAATCTCATTCCTCAACCTCTTTTGGTCAACAAAACCATTAAGAACCTTCAGAATGAGCCTCTTACCACTCAAATTGCTAGCATTTATATATGAGTTATCATCCCTACTATTTTTGATAATGGATCAACTGATACTACTCTTCATCTTAAAACATTTGGAAATATTTATAAGGATTGGGTCAAATTGAACACTTTTGCTGCTACCGAGCTCTTCGCCAAAACCCTCATGGGTGATGCCTTAGATTGGTACAATTAACTTAGAACTCATATTAATAGTTTGGAGGATTTATTGAATGCTTTGGTTCAATAATTCCAAACTAGTGATCTTCCCAAAAACACTTTGGTCCACTTCATAAATTATAAAGAACTTGAAAATGAAACTACACAGGCTTTTGTTAAAAAGTGGAAAACTTTGTCAAACAAGTGTGAGCATAACATGGCCACTGATAACATTTTTCATCTCTTCACTAATGCTCTTTTTCCCAAGTTACAATAATAGGTCTACACTCTTTCTCGACATACTTTGGAAGAGGCTATTAACCAAGGTAAATGTTAATATTTCCTTATGCATCAATTCAAGCCACCCTAACCTGCTATGGGTCTTCATCTCTTATTCAAGAACAAATATTATAATGCTACCAATGATGGTGTTACAAAATCTTGTGATACCATTCACATCATTCAAGTTGTTGTTCCTAACTAGTCTTTAGAACTAGCTCCCCTTTCTAAATAATATACCTATCCTCACTTATCTTCAACAAATACCATTAATGTTAAAAAACCTCTATCGTTAGCTAAATTACTTAAAAATATACCTAGGCCTCTACCATGAGAACATGACCCTACTCATATTATGAAATCATGGTATGATCCTAACAATTTGTTTTGGGTTCATGATAGTTGGGGTCATTCTCATAATACCTATAGGTAGCTCCATATTTATCTAAGGATTTTCTTCTTGGTCCTAATTTTGATCATGATTCAATCATTAAAAATAATCAACAAGCCTATGACATTGATTTTAAGGCTCTTGAAACATATTATAAATCTCAATCCCTAAATCAATCTAATGTTCATTTGGCTATCTATAAAGACCCTCTTCCTGATCAACAACATAATTAAGATACTCAAAATAAGCCCACCCCTTACGCCAATAATGTAGAAAGTCTTGTTGACCCCACTTATAAAGAGAATGTGGTTAACATGAATAATATGTAAAACATGGTTACTTTCATTGACCCTCAACCTATCTACACTCCTTTATTGTCTCGCACATTTAGTGTTATCTACGATTCTTATCCAACTCACTTAAATGAGTTGGGGAAAGATGAATATATAAAGTTTTATGATCCAATTCCAAACTCTTCCTTGGATAAAACTTCCCATTTTATTTCTACCATCCCTCCATATTTTTTACCTGACACCAATGATAATCAAGATTTTACTAACACTTATTCTACCAATTTTCAAAATCAATCTGAACCAACTACTTCATATTCACAACATAATTTATAACCTTATTCTAAACTTTCTCCTTCTTATCAACATAAATTATAGTGCACTTTGGTTCCTCCTTTATAAGATCTTCTTAATCACTATGCACCTATTTCTAATAATCTCCTTACGGTTTATGATGAATGGGATCCCATTGTGGAGTTCACTAATATCCCATCCCAAATTCCATTCCTTGAGATTATGAGGGCCTCTCTACATCATGAAAACCATATTATGTAACTATTGTTCAAAATGAATATCCCTCATCCTCCCACAATAGGATGTGAAGCAGCCTTATCTAGATCCAAGGATAGCATATTACAATAATGTGAAGAGATGTCCATCCATGTAGATGAAATAATGGACACTTCTCTTTATTTAAAATTCCTTATTTATTATATGATTCTTAATGATATTATTCTTCATGTGGATGATCCTCCTTTAGTCATTAGTGTCTAAATAGGTGATATCCAAGTCAAGCATGCATTGATTGATGAGGGTTATAACACCTGTGTTGCCTTTCTCAATTTTATTAAAACCCTTGGATATTATGAATGTAATATAAAGTCCACACATAGCACATGACAAGGATATTATCAAATTTAAATTCCTCCATTAGGTTATGTGTGGCTTCCCATTACTATCCCACCTATCACCATTCATGTGAAGGTGATGATATTTAACTTTCCTCTTTATTATAACATATTTCTTGGTAGGCTATGGACTCACTGAATGAGAGTGGTTACTTCCTCTACCTACCAATGTGTTAAATTCCCTCATAATTGATCCATTTATAGTATTCAAGGTGACACTAACCCTTGTAATTTAAAACAAGTCCAAGATCATGGTGTTTTCAACCTTTTCCCAATGTTCCATTTCATGAGTCTTAACACTTCAATTTTCCTATTATTTCAAATCAAGGTTACAATTAACATCCCAAACTTATTAGTAATATTCCTCCTAACCTCTTATATTTTGATGATGATGAGCCTGATGAGATCAACCTAAAGATTAGAAATTATGATCTCTCACCTCATCTCATCTCATAGCTTTCATCTTATTTACAGCCTCATTTTCAAAAACCTCCTTGCAATTATATTCCCATCATTTTGACTAAGAATAGACATTATATTCACCACACTTCATCAAATTAAAAGGTCATCCTACTTGCATTATTGATCTTCACACACCTAATTATGATAATGGTTATTCATTCAATGATCCATTCCTAGGTAGTCTTGTTTAGGCCTATGATGCTAATATTATCTGTTATCATTCTTCTTTGATTGAGTCTTTTCATGTATCTTCTTATGTTACATCATTTATAGTTCATTAATTTACTATTGTCCTTCTTTATCTCAAGGTAGAGATGATGCTGACACCTCCATTTTTTGAGTAACCTCATAGGAATATGCTCATAGATCATATTATGACTGGGCCTTAGCATTTTTCTAGGTACCCTAAACCTTATATCCTATTTATCCCTAAGATGTGTGTAAACCTTCTTCAGCCTTTTGTAGATCCTACCCTTCCCTCGGTTGAGCCCACATTTAAGCCCATTCCTTCTCTTACTATAGTTGATCTCATTCTTGCTCCCACTATAGTTGTTTTATTCCTTATTTTGTTATTATTGAGTCTATTCGTATTTATGATCCCATTATTCATTTTACTGAGCTTAGTTTCTTTCCTTCCCCACCACCACCTTTCTTTGGTGATGGTTTTCTTCCTTTACCTCAAATGGATCCATTGCCCATAAAATGGGTTGTGAGCTTTTTCCAACTTCTTACACCTACTCTTATGAGTGCCTCTACTAAGACCACTCACAAGCATATCTATTGCTTTTATGAAACTGATAGTCATTCATCCACCCATTATCACAAGCTATTAAAATATATTTATGCTTTACATCCTTCTTCCCCTTAGCCTTCAAAAAAATTCATACCTCCCTTAAAGGTACTACCTAAATATATACCTAAGTATGGATAGGTGTATTATATGTAGCATAAATATGGCACCCATCACATTGATCATTACCAAATCCTTCAACAACACTTTAAGGATAATCTTATAGCTATTCTTGAACCTTATACCATCACTCCCATAGGTCATCCCCATAATAAATCTCCTCATTCTCCTCCAATGGTTCCACATCCTATGGTTCCATCCCCTCCTTTGGTCCCTTCATCACCTTCTATTCCTTCACCCATGAATCCTTCACCTATGGACCTTCCATCACATGTGGATCCTTCTCCACTTGTGAGTCCTTCACTTGTGGATCCTTCCCTACCAGTGATTCTTGCATCTCCCATAGAGTTTACTCCCACGCATTCTCTTAAGCATCCCTTGCCTGATTTTCCTCCTCAATAGCATCCATCAATCATTCCTAATTTTTAAATTAAGGATATTAGACAAGATGTATTTTCCCAATTTTCACTAAATATAGATGAGACTTTAGTAACAGTTTGTGTCCATCTTCATAGAGATCTATCTGATGTTTTGGATAATGTGTGTGGGAAAATTTATTAGTATTTATGAGCACATGCATGGTGATTTTACATTTACATTTGGATTGGACTTGTGCTCCAATTTTATCTTTATATATTTGTTATATCATTTGACATTGTGTCAAATTCTTATTTATCTTACATGGTGAATTTACTTTTGTACTCTATATTACTTATACTATCATTTATGTTTGTTTATGGATGTCTTTTATTATCATTTATTTCTATTTCTTTCTTGAATTTCTTTCTTAAAATTTGCCTTATTTTATTTTTATAATAGTTTTCTTTCTTATCTCTATTTTTCATGACTAATTATCATTGTGATTTGGCTATACAAACCTAGATCCCTTTAGTCATTTTTCCTTTTACCATATGATTAGTTATCAAAAAATTAATGTCATTATATTCTTCTTTCACTAGTCCACTATGGATTCCCTTTATTCCCTTTATTTCCTTTTCATAAACTAATAATATACATGGTTGATACTTGAGATAACATGCTAGTTCATTATTAATCCTAAGTGTCCTAGTCAGTCTTATCTTTGGTTACTTCACTTCCTTTAACCTAAGCCTACAACACATTCATGTGTATCACTCTATCTCTCATTTTTGGTCATTCTAAGTCCATATGGAGTAGGAATCATAAAATCCTTAAAACATTTAAAATACAAATCATTTAACAAAAGGCAATGATCGAAAAGGAAAACACATTCAAAATTCTTAAAATTCAAATCACACTAAAAGATGTGATTTAAAGCACATCTCTTTCTTATAGTCAAATCTCAAACTCCATAGTTGGCCTCACAATAGAGACAAGGTCCATTGGGGTACGATAGGCCAATAGGTTAGAAAAGGATAATAATTTTTTTTAGTGTTACCTACTTTCACACACAAGTACCCAATCTTTATAGTAGATCGATGACTCTGTAAGGGGTCCTGAGGAGTAGGGAACATGTCATGGGAAGGTAGGTCCATTTTAATTTTATTGTACTAATCTACCCTCATGATTTCATCTTAGTATCACACTTATTTGCATTAAAACTTTGTGTCTATAACAAATAAGTTTCCTTTGTACATTGATAGTTATTAGTCACTTAGTGTCTTCTCATGTCTTTAGTATGTTTCTTGTCTCCTTAGTTATTCTCATAAGATGCATAAGTTATTATTTTTACATTCCATTTTGCATTCCATACATTCTTCATATTCCCTTTTGAGAAATATTATTTTTTTCATTGATCACTCCCCTTGGGATTCCATTTTGTGAGTTATATTGTAAGACCATGGATAGGACCTAGCCTTCCTCATAAATTACCATAATTTCACATTCCTATTACCAACATCCTTTGTTACCCAAGTTTTAACATTTATTACACCTCATTGGTGTTCCCTTTGTGAGTTGTAGTGTAAGACCATGGATAGGACCTAGCCTTCCTCACAAAAGTTTCCAATAATCTAAGTCATAATGAAAATTACATGTATCAAATATGAGATAAGATGTGATCTATTAGGAAGTTACACATCATTGACATGCTTCCCAACTTGATTTAGTATGTTTTATTCTTACTTCATTTCTCTTTTGCATTTTCTTATTTTTCGGTTGCATGTGAGAATCCAACCATTTCTTGAATTTTCATACTTCCCAGCTTGAATTAGTGTGATAAATTTAAGACCCAATTTTTTCCATTTTTTCCTCTTATACTTCCCCATGTGAATTATCGTGATTGATTTAATTAATTGATTTGTTTTAACACCATTTTTCCTTTTACATGATTTCTAATTCATTACATTATTTTCATACTTCCCAATGTGATTTAGTATGATTTTACTTTGTTTTGGTGCCAATCTTTTGTTTTGTTTAAAAACAATTTTTTTACCATTTTTTTTTACCACCATTTGGTTATTTATACTTATTCATTTTCTTGTTATTACACATTTCCCATCTTGAAATATTATGTAGTACATTTTTTATTGATTGTATTTTACCAAGTCCTTTTTGCATGTTTATTTTTAACCATGCATGTGTCCTGAATAATGCTAGAAAATAAACCACACTTCATATATTTCCTATATCATATACAAAAAAATATAAATACATGTGTTATAAATAAATATATCCAAGCATCAATAACCATAACCATAATGATAACACATGCAACCAATATCTAGAATGCCAAACTAATTATATATACATATACATACATACATACATACATATATATATATATATATATACATATAGATATATATATATATATATATATAGATATATGTATGTATGTATGTATATGTATACATATATATATGTATATATATATAGATATGTGTATATATATAGATATATGTGTGTGTATATATATGTATATGTATATGTATACATATATATATACATACATATATATATATATATATATATATATATATATATATATATATATATATATATATATATATATATATATATATCATGAGTTTTAATACAATAATCCAACCATATACAATGGTCCAACTCTATAGGTGGGCCCCATCTTGCCTATCTCATGGTCTAGCCACACTACCCATCGATGCCTCAATTTGACTCCTTTGAACAAAACTTTGTAATGAAGCTATCTAAGATCTTAGTATTGACACCTAACCCTATAAATGAGATACCTAAGCCTACACCTATGCCAACTGGGCCACAATCATTAGATGTGTCACTCTCTCTTACTCCTATACTTGTGTCACATAGGTCAGGGTAATTACATGTGTTTATCTCTCTTGATCTTGTACCTATGTCATATGGTTAGGGCCATTACTTATATCATTATTTTGGGCATGTGTCTATGTCATCTATGTCACTATATCCAAATGTGCAACTATCTCCTTAGCCAAGGCCTACTATGCCCATGTCTTTCCTATACCCATCTCTAATAGTGGCTATATCCCCTCTTTGTATGCTCATATTTTCCTTTCTACCTCTCCAGCTAATCTAAACCAACTTACCTGATCTAGGGTAGATGGTACCCTAGGGTCCTCAAGTGTAGTGGAGTCATGTGGAATCAATGCCTCATCTAGGACATCATGAAGTGATACACTCACTAGGGACCACCATTTGATATCTTTTTCCTCTATTACACCTACAAAAACCATACCAAATAGATATTAGATCACTGATATATCTCAAAATTTATCTATCTCTAGTATATTTTAAATACCACTAAGTAATAATTTAATCATCTTTTCTTACATGTCTATGTGTCAACCTCCACAGTCTCACCATTTGTATGACCATTGAACATGGTCTCCCTATCCATGTGGTCTCCCATAACCTCCTCTATTAGTTGCATCCTAAAAAATTCCTACAGTCATAGCTCGAGTCCATCTTAGGATATGCTTGAGTGGCCTCTTTATCATCTAACTCTACCCTGGCCTACCTATTGGGTCATCTAAGACATCTAATATCTTTGTTATCTCCTACTCTTGTTACCTCCATTGACATAGTGTCCTTGGTGGTTATTACTCATCCTAATATAGAACTAGTGGTAGTACCTCTAGTGCTCATACCTCTGCATCCATCCCCTCTTGCTTTGTTCTTTTTTGTGCTCAACCAATCCATGTCTCTCATGATGTGGACTGAGCATCAACCTCACCACTAGTGGATATAGTCCTACTCTCCCTCATGGATCTCTAATATGTTGGGCATAAAACATAGGCACCACTATCGATACCATTGGGTGAGGTAAGCCCATCTATCCTAGTACTTGTGCCACTAGATGTGGCTTCATCCACTACGTATAGTGCCTTTTAACCTCCATCCATGTTAAACCTAGTATAAGTATGTCCTAATTAGGCCATGTAGTAGTAATGTGCCTATATAGTTACCATACTATATCTTCCCATCTCACTATCCATAGCACTAGCACATGGGGCATGACATGTGCTACTTGGTCCTATCTCCATCTCTTCACCTGAGGTGACCTATCATCAACTGCATGGGGAAACCTAGCTGGATGATACATGGGGAACCTATTATAAACCTAGGCCATTATTAAAATGAATGGTCCAATAAACTTTTACCCTATGGATAATAATCCATACATATCATGTATGAGTTGTACCTAGATGATGGACCCTAGATCATATATCACCCTCTCCTTTAGTATCATCTAGCTCAAGGCTATCATAAAGAGTGGTACTATTCCATCTGACTTGTGGCATAACACTTGTGATATCATAAGTCCTATCATAGATTTCTAGATATCTAAAACCTATGAGGTATACACATCAAACATACTCTTTGGTCTAAATGTATCATCTTAAAGCTTATAGCCCATAAAGCTAATATTCTCCTCTTACCCTCACTATCAGGTATCCTAGTCATCAAAGGTATCCCTACTATCAGTAATCCTAGGATGGCATGTACATCCTCTAAGCTGATGCCCACCTCTATCATATCCAATTCCACTACCCACTTGAAGGGTTTAGTCAATCATTCTTAACATCCTAAGAATATGACTAATAAATATGAGGTTAGGGGTATCCTACAAATATTTGTTATGCCACTTAGGCCTAAAAAGATTGGTCTCTCCTTATCTTCTATCATTGGGTACTATAATAGATCTAGTAGCCATGACAATTCTACCAAATGCTAGAATCTAGATTACCATTACAATCAAGAAACAACAAAAGATATATTATATCCTCCATGTCATGTATAATCAAAATACATTCTTTTCATATTTTAGTCAAAATACAAGCCTCAATTGCTTTAATTTATTCATTCTTAATCAATTCAACCTATTTTTAGCCCACTCAACCCTTTTAGCCCTCAGTTGGTAATTTTGGGTCATTCTAGAAAAATTTTAGCCACTTGTACATATTTTCATATTATTTTGGTTATTTGGTCAATCTAGTTTGACCAAAATTTCCCTATTTTTGACTTGGTTAACTTAAAAATATAAGTCAATCCTCTTATTCCCCCTAGTACTACATGGTCATACTAAATTTTTGTGCTTAGTTGGAAAACTATACTAAGTTGATAGTCTGTAAAATATATAGGGTCGACACATACCTATTGGGTTGGCAGTGTGGATTTTTCCAAATTTTAGCTTACTATGTCGATTGGGTTGACACAATTGTTTTTCCCTAAGGACCCCTTACATTCTATGAAAAAAGTGCCTTCTAGCAATCTTCTCCCCAAACCCTTCAAACCCATTCACCTAAATAGTTTTTCCTACCCATAGCATCTAATTTGGTTTCATTATAACTTCTAGAAATTCTTAAAAACATAAATTTCTAAAAATACACTTAAATCACTAAAATATTCAAAAACTAGTTTAAGATTCTCAGTTACCTACCTATCCTGTACCCATTGTCACCTATGGGGTCCCCTCTTACCTAGATTGTTGTCTTCTCACCATACTATCTCATTTAGTCTCTAACATCTCTTTTTCTCTCCTTCACAATTCAAAAACAACCAATGACTTTCATTTCACCCTATTTTTAAAAAATTCACAATTCAAAATTTTCAATTATTTTTTGATAGATTCCTTGTTTTGCCTCTATCTTTATTACTACTAATTCATTTTTCAAATTATAAAATGTTATGGAATCATGATGATGTATAGAATATTTTTCACTATCATATGCCTATCTTCTAAAAAAATTGATATTGGGCTATTTTTTTTCACTAACTTATACATGTTCAACTAGTGTTTCTTACATTGGATGCTTTCACATTTCTTGTAGTCTACTTCTTTATCTACAATACTAAGATAAGTAAAGGTATGTGTTTTTCAATTATGTCTTTTCATTTATCTTATTTATTAATTACTACACTTTACTTATCATCAACATTATGTGTTATCATGTACTATTTCTAAAAGTGCCATCTTATGTTGCACTCACATGACACATGATGAACTTCAAGTGGGGCATATATATACACAATATTTTCAAACTTGTATCATTTACTAACACTTTTTATCTTACATAAAACCATCATGTCTCAATCTCTCTAAGTGCATGCCTTAAGGGGTACACTAGGAAAGGAATGGGAAAACCATTGGTGCTTTGTAAGATTGTTGTCCCTTTTACCACTTGTTATCTACACACTTATCTCTTGAAACCATTATGCCTAAGCTTATTCTTCTCTATTATACCCATTCCAAGAATTTAACACATTTTATCCTCCTATTCCTTACCTAAATCCTTTTTTTCATTCAATTTTAATGGGTTGACCCTATATAGTTTTGGGGTATTTTTCACTTAGGAGCTAGTTGACCTTTGGTCAACCTAGCTCATGACCTAGTGAATTATTATCTAAAACTCTGCTAGGTTGACTAGGTCGACCCTATCAACTAGGATTTTTGGAAGGGTTTAATTTTAACTCTACCTATATATAAAATTTCATTTCCATCATTTATCAAAGATAAGAAAAATAAGAGGTAAGAGTGAAAGAAAATCTACTTATTGACCATTCTACTTGAGAAGTAAATATTAGGGTTCCATACTTTATTTGGAGATATGGATCTTGTTTTATGGAAAAGTATTTTGGATTAATTGATAGGTTGTATATATTAAAGCTAATTTATCCTTTTCATCCTTACATACCATAATAACCTCTTGTGAAGCACCTTGGCCAAGGGAGAGATTGAGGCTTGATGGGTTCATCTTCAAAGGTAAGTATTCCTAGCTTTATTTCTCCTTTGTAAGAGTATATAGATAATGATTTTTTTATTCTCTTCCATGTATTAGGATTATGTATACATTGACATGAGTATATGTTTTCTATACATGTTTAGTTTTATTATTTTTAATCCCCACTTTGTGCCACAAGCTTTGGTGAGATCTAGATTAGATTTAATTTTCCTTATTATTAGAATAGGTGAAATATCAAAACCTAGGACCCCCTTAGAGTTATTACATGATTATGTTAGACTAGAGGCTTTAGAACCCTCCTTAACAGGGTGTATTTTGCTAAATGATCACCTAATTAGGTCTATCAAATCCCCATATTGGTCATGCTTCTTTTTAACAAATGTCTTCCCAATAGGAAGTGTAGGTATGCTCTATCTTCTCCATGTTAGGATTGATTTATAGACATGATGCATTTATGATTGCATATAAATAGAACCTAACAAGCATGAGTAATACTCTAACACCCCTCTCAAGTGAAGTTATGGGATAATAATAAAAGATGCATTATGAAGTCATGTGTCCCTATGGATTCCAATACATCATGTTGGAGTACATGGATGTTGAATCATTGTAACTGCAAAGTCAAAGTAAGAATGGTGCAGAATATGAAGATCACTAGATATGAATATTGTACCTTAAAGTACTAACTAGAATGATGAACCCAAAGAAGCATCAATTGAACACCCTCCAATAAGATGGTGATAAGTGATCACAAATACTAGTGGGGTTGCTACATTGAAGTCAATGGCCGGGATACCACACTAGTGTCATTATAAGAATTACCAATAAGGCCATAGATTCAAGTCACAATCCTCATATGGATTCTATAAAACAAAGTGCCTAAATATGATACCCATGTATAAAGGATAAATCTATAAAACACTCACAAAAGTGAAAAATACATATAACTCTCATAGAAGTGGAGAAAAAAGAGAAAACTTGTAGGAAAAACTCCTTCTCAAAAGAGAGAAAAGAAGAAGAGAGATAGAAATCCCCCAAAGGTGATTCTAAATAAGTTCACACTCCAAGTAATAAAAATTAATAAAGGAACTAAATATTCATGATTTTTTAGAATCTACTACTTGATCACAAAAACAATTGACATTAGGTTTCACTAGAATAGCTTCAATCAAGAAGACTATCAGTGGTGATGAATGTAAAAAAGAGTACTATATGTGCAAGGAACATTCAATAATAATAATCAAACTATATATCACACCCCCATAATACTGAATGGGTGGAGTGGAGGAAAAATCTCTACATGAGTAGTCTAAATCCACTACTCAAACATTAAACAAGCTGACACTGTATACACTATAATAGCTCCATGACATGCTTAAAGAGACTATCAAACTATCAAAAAAGATGAGATGACATTGAGACTAGAATAGCTAC
This sequence comes from Torreya grandis, assembly GCA_037957365.1. Classification (NCBI taxonomy): domain Eukaryota; kingdom Viridiplantae; phylum Streptophyta; class Pinopsida; order Cupressales; family Taxaceae; genus Torreya; species Torreya grandis. The sequence continues at coordinate 1,298,573 of JARHVA010000772.1, read as the reverse complement.
ATTCAAGTTGTGGGAGACTATCAACTATCGAAAAGGTGTCAAAAATATAGAAAAGGTCACTCAAAAATGATGGCTCATGGTCGTGATGGAAGATACAAGGAAATAACAAAGTAAAAATGTGCCTAGAATAGAGCACACAAATGTATGAAGGTAGACAAGGCTAAATCAACAAACCCCCCATGACACTTTATAAATCAATGTGAGTATAATATAACCCATACACAAAAATCACCAAATGAAAATAAGGAATACACTGGGCTTCACTAGAATAACTCTAAACAAGGAGACTATCAACCTATCAATAAGCCATCAAGAGAGGTGCTCCAAAAACTAGGGAGTGAAAAAGTGTGTTTCCACAGAAGAAGGCAAGGTGCTAAGAAAGGGGTCTCAAAGAGAGGTGACATAACTACTAGCATGTCAAAGTACTAATGCATGTCATGGGCTGATGGAAGAGTATGGCAAATGGAAAAAATATCCATGTATGTAAAAACACACCAAAAAAGGATCAGCTACCAAAAAATGATGATCTACAAAGCACATGCAAAAGGACATCGAACTCAGCCAAAAATACATCTAAGATAATACAAAGTGAAATAATGGCATAAATAGTACAATGTAAGCCAAATATCATGCTAATAGGACATCAATCATAGCCAAAAATACATCCACAAATTAAAATGAGAGAGCAAAATATAAAGGAGGAGAGAGAAAGAATTTTGTTTTACATGTAAGGGGGTTTGGTCACCTGCCAAACCAAACCTCTCACTAGACTTCAACAAATGAAATCGGAAGAGTAAATGACAAAATAACAACCAAAAGTCTCCTTACAATGATTCTTCCCCACTAGAAAATTATTTTTATAGAAAAAAATAAATAAATAAACTCTAATTAAAATTATCCTCAAAATATTATTTTTAATAAAAAACAATAAAAAAATTATGACCCCACACAAAAGTGAGAATCACAACAAAATCTCTCAAAATATTGTTTTTAATAAATAATAATAAAATATTATTCCACCATAATAAAAAATGGATCTAAGGTATTGGATACTCCACCACATACAAATATCACCACCCCATGATATTATCCCCCCATAAATAATACAGACTTCACTCAAACCAAAAAAAAGGCCCCTCCCTCACAAATAATGGGTTCTGCATCAAAATAATTATTGCATTATATGTCTACCACAATAAATATTCCCAACCAAAGATTATCTCTACGATACAATATCATATGATATGCGATTAGCCATGTAATAGACATGTTGTCTTATGCAAAAAAAACTTAACTTGTAAAGTTCACTAAAACCACCAAATAGAATGAATACCATGAATTCCAAAAAAAAAGGTTTTAACTTAAAACAAGTAGCATTGGTGGGTTAGATGAGAGTGGAAACATGGAGAGAGGGTTTGTATGAGGTCATGTCTAGGATGGAAGGACATTGGAGCAGTGGCACAGTGTAAGATCTTGCATAATAGAGCAATATGAGATACCTTAAATGCAGTCATGAAGACCAAGAGACTAGAACAACATGTTGAGGGTAGTAGGTGTTAGAAGCATCATGGAGATCATAGGTGTGCTAAGTCAAATCATTATTGAAGGCATCTTGTGGTCTATTAAGGCTTCAAATAGTGGATGTGAATGTTGGAGATTTATCCAATCACTAATAAAACAAAGCTATCAAGGGATAATCGATTGTTCTAGGATGGGAAGCTTGCAACTCAATCAAGAAGTCATATAGTGGAACAACATACACACCAAAAAAGCAAGCATCGATTAGAATTTCAAAATCCACCCACTCAGCCTGCTCATATAAAAATTAAATAGGGTCTTGCAATGTTGATAAGACTCAAGCACCTCATTAAAAAATTCTCCCCTAAATGCTTAGAAAACCTAGAATGTAGATCTGTAGAGAAAAGTAATAGCTAGATCTAAATCCCAGATCTAAATATGTTGATTTAGATGTATCGATAATATATCTAAGCATACAATGTAGGAAATGGACAAAAAAAACCCATGTATAACTTACACCCAGATCCAATGCCAATGTTACCTCCTTAGCACCTTAGATCTATTAAACAAAAATAACATAGGTAGATTCATAAAGAATCCACAAAATATTTTCAAAACCCAAAAATATTTCAAGAAACCCAAAAAAACCCATGTTTTTTTAAATGTTGTTTTACAAATCAATCCCTAGTTCATCAAAAAAATTGCAAAAAAATGAGTTTTTTCAAAAATATCCATTTTTTATGAATTGACAAGAATTCTTAAGGTTTTGAGTCCTTCCAAACTCAATGGCATAGGTTAGAAGCCCTAAAAATTCACCAAAAATAGTTGACTAAAAAAAGTGGCTCATAAGGATATAAAACCATTGCAAGAAAGGACTCAATTAATAAAATGATGATGGATATATAATGAGAGAACCAAAAAATAAGTAATGGTTTTTGGAGGGTGGCTCTGACACCATGAAAGAGTTATCAAAACTCTTCAGCCAAGTTCTCTCCAATGGCTCATTACTTCAACCATTGATTCTTCAGCATACACATTAAGAAAGAAAACCAATTGTTATTCATAAAATATATGCAAAATATTATGAAGAATTTATATTAAAAATAATATCACTTGATTATATAGGCAAGGCAAAACAATATGAAAGTTAAACTAGCCAATGTGGGACACACCCCACATAGGACAAAACTAGGTAAAGATCAAAGACCTAGTTAGAACCTAACAAGCATGAGTAATTAGATACTATAACAATATAGATAATTCTATTCAATCATAAAAACTCATTTATCAACCTCATGATTGCTTTCAAAATGGAAAAAGTGAGCCAATGGGTTTTAGTAGGGGTTTTAAGCACATTAACTCCTTAACTATGGTTCATAGAGCATATCCCTTCAAACCCAAAACTAATGCCTACAATTTTAAGGGCATAAGGTAACTTATCAACCCCCAAGATCATTCAATCTAGCTCATCTTCTCCTCCATGAATCATTGTTTAAAATATTTTATTTTGAGCTTGTGAAAGAAGTTTATAGACCCAATGGAAACATAAGGTATGTTATTTTTCCCTCTTTGGGACTTACAATATTTTTATGAATTATTTGAACTTGAGGAAATATGGAGGAAGCCTTGCAAGGGCTTAGGAGACCATATCCAACCTATAAAAATCTCAAAGAGAACCTAGATGCTCTCTTTCTTTAAATATCATGTGTATTCTACCAAGAAAACCCTATTATAGTCACGGTCCAGGTACTAATGGTGCTTCAATTGACTTGTACGATGTTGGTGTAATATACCAAGATCCTCTTCCACTTTCTTTCATTAAAAATTCTCATTATTATCTTGTTAGAACACTAGAGATAGTGAATAAGTAGTTACCAAAAGTGTTTCAACATTGGAAAATCCATCTAAAGACATATTGAGAAATATGTATGGAAAAGTGCATGTTTCACAACATTACATGAGTGTTAAATGACTTAGAAGACCCCCATTTAACCTTTTGATATGACATTAGATCTTCATATTTGATGATACTTTCAAAGAGTGATCTTATAACATTAAAATAAGAATTATAAGATGGAATAATGAAACCTTAAACTTTCTAAAAATACCTTAACCTTATCAAAATGCTTGAAATTCTAATGTTTCTATCTTATTGTCTCTACTCCTTGGTCCACTTACTCAACTTAGAACACATTATTCCTTGAAGTGTCACCACCTTACTTCTTCCTTGACCATGATTCAAACTTGACCTTGGCCATATACATAAACCTTAACTTTATCAAACTTACCTTATCTATGCTAAACTACATTGCAAAAGGATTATTTCATTGACTACATTGAAAGGCTTGATAACAAGACTAAGTTACTTGAATTTACTTCCAAATAGATGACCCTAAGAACTCTATAAGCTACCAATAAGGACACAATTCCCACTAAAATAAGACTAACATGACCATGGAAAATCTTCTTTGAGGGATATCAACAAGGTTGGAAGTATGAGGAACAAAGTTTTAAATGTTACTCACCAATGGTAGCCAATTTTGGCTAACATTTTTAGTGGCCTCCTGGGATGACATGTTTGTTATGAATCTATATTGGTAGCCTCATTCATTTATTAGGCTATGGAGTCACCCGTGCTTAAAACACAGGCATGATTTGACCTTGAAATTTGATTGAAAAATCTTTAACAAGACAAGATAATGGATATACCTAAAAAACACATAACACAAGGCAAAGAACCACACACACAACAAAACAACACACCACACTAAACACACCTTGTGTTATAAATCACTATTTCACTATTTTTTTCATTTATTATCTTTTAAAAGACAAGAAGAAAATTTAAAAAAATAAGGGTGAGGTAGAAGAACCTAGATGTGGTTTATGCTCTGTAATCTAGTCAATTGTAGATACTCTTCTTTGACTTGGGAGGATGACCTATAGATATGAAAGAAACTATAAATTAGCTAATTAGTTAGTTAGGTGGGTGGATTTCATATCATGAGTTAGATCCAAGAAGTACATGAATTACTTGGAGGATATCAATCTACCCTTTAGACAAGTTAATGTTATGAAGATGTTGATAAGGAAGGTTGCCTAACATAAATGAAAATACTTAATCAAAATAAATAAATACTTTTCAAAATAAATGCTTGTTTTAACAAAATAACATTAAAAATAAATGATAAATTATTAAGGTGTGGTTTAGGTATGGTCAAGTTGTTATTTTTTTCTATGTGTAATGGCTAGGGTTAAAAAGTAGGGTTTTGGTTGGGTTTGGTAGGTTTAATAAGCTTGTTGTTTTGGTTAAAATTATTTACACAATGATCATTAGTGGTCACTGATAACCATGGGTACTTAGGGTATGATCATAACATTCAATAAATGACCATTAATGGTTGAAGGTGATCATCAATGGTCACTATGGTTTGATAGTCTCAACTTAGGGTGAAGAAAGGGCTTTGTGATTGGTTATAGAAATGTTCTTAAGGTTATTTGAGTTCGGTTAATGGGATTGAGGGAAGAGGTTAGGTTTTAGAGGTATCAAGCTTAGGTTTTTGGTACTCTAAATGGTTTTTAGTGGTCAAAGGGTGCTTGGTGTAGATGAGGGTGTTTAAAGTTGTATAAATCCAACATGAAGAGGATATGGGAAAATTTGAAAGTAGGTATAAGCACTAAACTTATTAAAACCAAATAACTTAACTCAAGGTAAGTGTAATATACTTTATTTTGTGTATATTAATGTCCTAGAGAAGTCCTAGAGTGGATTTGATGAGCCATTTGGGATACAAGAGCTATTTGGATAGAGTGATGGTATTTAAATACTTTGTGTGGAGATGTTGAAGTGATTTTCAAGTCTCTGTCTGATTTTGGTTTGGTTCTAGTTCACTAAGGGTTGTTTGTGTTTACTCTAAGTGATCCCATTTTATCCTCAATTATTCCAACCTCCTAGGCATTAGCCTTAGGCTAACATTATGTAGCCATTGATGGTCCTAGTCAACCACCTCCAGTCAAGGGTCAACTATTGACAGTTAGGGAGAAGAGGTCAAAATGGCTAAAATTAGCCATTTGCACTAATCATTGGTGATTAAGGCATTGGAAAATGTTTTGAGGGTAATTAAAGGGGTATGGAGATGCATGAGGAATCATTCTAGGTGGTTAGGGAATTAAATGCTAGGGTAGAAATGGTCTATAGGCTAACTGTCAATAGGTTATCCATGATTTTATGTAGGTGAGGTATAAATAGGAAATAACTAATTTATTTAAATAATTAAACTAGCTAAAGGAGTAAATGGGTGAAAGGGTGTGTTAAAGGGGTAATATAACCCAAAGGGGGCTAAGATGTGGTTTAAAAGGTAATGTGACATCTAGAGACATAGTGTATAGTTCTCTAGTGTCTACATTTTGCCCATTTTTTATTGTGTAGTTTGTATCAGTAAGTTGAAAAATAAAAATAGAAGGTTGGTAGGAGGTTAGATGCCCCAAGTATGGGAGACGTGTTCCCCCTCAAATCAAGAATCAATGAGGTGAAATGGAATCAATTGTGGCTTTGACAAGTGGATAAGGGTGGAAAAAATGGGTAAGATGGTATGAAGTGGCAAATAGCATTGCATCAGGTATAAGTGATAAGTGAACTAGGTCACCACATTAGGTATATTGGATATGGTTGTACTTGTAAATGCAATTTATATGAGAAAAGGTGTTAGGATTTATAGGGGTCAAAAATCTAGGTGAGCCTAAGAGAATGGAATAGGGTGTAGGTTTGATAAGTTTGATAGGTGGGTTACAAGGTTGGTTTGGTTGGTTGGGAGTTTAAGCATGAACAAGTGCACAAAATGTGACTAAGTGTGATATCATAGATATTGTATAGACTAAGTTTCCATAGATGAGGTAATTGGTAAATAAAGGTTGGTAATAGAAGGACAAGTGATAGGCTTATCAGCCCATAGTGTTAGGCATAACTAATATGGGTTACATATATAAACTCAAGTTTCCTATATAAGGTTGATGCATTCATAGGGATCCAAAAGTAGCATGTGATCCTGAGAAGAAAAAATGGTTGTAGGTGTTAGGAATGCAAACGGGTCATGTTTTGAGGCACCTAAATGGTTGGTGCATAAAAAATAACACAAATTGTCAAGTATGGCAAGGTAATCGATGTAGTCAAAATGACCAAAACAAGGTTTTGTTGAAAAAGGTGAAAAATGTGGGTCAAAATGACCAAGTTGAGGTTATTTGGTTGGTTGGTTGGTGGAGAATAATGTGCTCTCAAATAGGTGTATGTATGGTGGGGAATAAGGTGCTCTCCAATAGGTGCATGGTTTTTGTGGGGTGGTTGTTTAAATATGAAATTGGTTGATTGGGTGGTGCTCAAATTGGTTGCCTGATTTGATGGACCACTTGGTTGGGTAAAAGGGGGACCCATTTTCTAGTGAAAAGGGTGTAAGTTGGGTAGGTAGGGATTTTAATGACTCAAAAGGAAAAGATGCACACACTTTAAACAAGTGGTCATGAAAGTAGAAGGTGGATGCTAAATGATCCTATTGATAAAGACTAAAATGGCAAGGTAGGTGGGCTTATGAACCTAAGTTCCTTTCATGCTTTGCATTGTTGTTAGTTCATTGATTAAAAAAGGTAGCTTGATCACATAGTGTCAAGTAAGTTCAAAATCCCTTAATTTGTAGAGGGGGTAAAAGGGGAGATGGATGAAATAAGTGAATGTATGGTAGTGTAACCCTCTTATGGGGATGGCTTGCCTCTTCTGTAGGTGACCTAGGAATCATTATAGAGAAATCCATGCTCTATGTCTAGTGTAGATTGATTGATGTAGGAAGTCTATGAATGGTGTGTGAAAGTGGATTGAAGATTTCTTGGGATTGATTTGTTTTGACATTTGACTTGGGTTATTTTGATGTTTTTTTTATGATTTTAGGAGCTGATCGATATAGGAAGCTTTCAAGTAATTTCTTACTTGATAAAATTTTGACTTAGCCATCCTTCAAGGGAGTGGTATAAGCTTTAGATGTGTTTATTTTGATAGATATCCTTTGAGGGAGTAGTCTACCTTATTAAATAATTTTTGATAGTTTTGGGCAGCTCTCCTTCATGGGAGAAGTTTTCATGATGTATTTTTAGATATGACACAAGTTTTATTTTGGTATCCCAAGTTTAATGCTATGCTTGTTTAGACATGGACTAGTATATATAAGCCTGAGGATTTCCTTTATAGAGGCAAAACCATAGCACAAGAAGCTTAATGATGGGAGAAAGAGGTTTAAGTGATAATGACCATGGGTATTCATCTTATGAGGGACAAAAAGTGTCCATGAGAATCGTGTCATGAGTAGAGCCATGGCACCCATGTTTAGGATTAGGCTAAGGTTGTGATGGATAATCACATGATCTTATTTTAATTGGTTGTCCTTAAAATATGTAAATGAAGGTAGATGAAAATAAGGATTGAGCTTTAGTGAGACACAAGATGACTAAGAACTTGGTTTAACAAAATAATGGATGTGAATTCAAAGAATTAAGGAGTTCAGGTTTAGATATGCCCCAGACCCACACTTACGTGTGAATGGTTTAAGCCAATTAGGAGTTATAAGGTCCCCTAGTTAATTTTTGACATTAAATTAGACATGAAACATATGTTGGGTTGATAGAGGAGAAAGGAAAGGTTGGTTAGGCAATGTTATTAAGGCTTGCTTGGTTGCAATAGTGTTTGGGTAAGATTTGGTAAGCTAGTTTTAAGTGTTTTGGGTGAAAAGGCAAGGTTTGGGTTAGGCCTTGATTATGATAGTGACCAATAGTGGCTAGGAATCGACTAATGATATTTCACCAGAAACCAATGTCAGTCAAGGTTTAAGGGTATAAGTGGTCTAAAGGCATGGTTTGAATTTGAAGATTTTGCTTAGGCTAGTTAAAAGTTGGTTAAGATTAAGGTTGGCTTAAGGTTAGTTTGGTGATAGGCTAGGATAGGATAAGTTGAGGTATAAATTCCAAGGGTTGGTTTTGGTCATAGGTTTATGTTAAGCTAGGCAAATAGAGGTTAGGTTGATGGTAATGGTCAAAGCATTTTGGAGGAAGAGTTCCTCTAGTTGATTTTTCCATTTACATTGAGGTAGGAAAAAACTCCAAGGTGAAGACATTGGTTAGTAAAGAGGGTTTATGAAGGATGAAGATGGCTTCATTTTCCTCCCAATGGTTATTATTTGTTATTTTATAGTTAGATTTCAAGTTGTAGGTGATGGTTCAGGCAGGATTTCCTCTATGATGTTAAGGCGAGGGAAATATTTGTTAGGTCAGATTTGGGTACGTTTGGGATCTAGTAATGATGTTGGTAATACCATATTGGAAAAAATATAGGTTGGACAAGAATGTATTATTATCCCATTGAAAGAGCTTAGGTATGGTGTGGGTAGCTTGGACAAAAGGAGAGTTGAGACTTTTATTTCAGAGATCTCAAATGAGGGGTTGATTTTGGTGTGGGTTGATAGATAAGTTGGTAATGGTTGGGTTAAAATTTGGATTGATTTTGGTTTATTGATTTGGTTTAGATGTTGGTTTGATTGGGTGAGGGAGGTAATTTGGATGGTTGATATGGTTTGTTAGTTTTGTTTTCTTATTTGTTTGGTTTTTTGGGTGAGGTAAGGTGACAAATATTTGACATTGTTATAAAGGAAATGAAACCAAAGACATCATCATTATGTATATGAAAATTAATAGGTTATAGAGAATTGGATTGACTATAGGTGAGGATAGGTTATCTTTTGTTGAGGTAGTTTGAGTTCGGGTTTGATCCACTAAAATAGGAAGTGGAATGGGTGAGGTGGTTCAAATTAGTTCCATTAAAAGGGTAGGTTGAATAGGTATGTTGGTTTGAGGTTGATCCAATATATGGGGAAGTGGAAGAGGTAGGTTAGTTTGAGGTTGATCCACTAAAAGGAGAAGTGGAAGAGGTAGTTTGGTTTCCTTATTTATGGTTTTGAAGGAAAATTGAGAGGGATCCACTTGGTAAATAAGTGTTTTGGTTAAGTTTGATTCCTCCATAATGATGATTTCAAAAGGAAGTTGGTAAGGTTTTCCCTGGTCAACAAGTGGATTTGGTGGGGTTTTTATTATGGTTTCCTCATTTAAAGGTTTAATAAGGACCAAATCTTATGGATGGGCCTCATTATGTTGAAGGTTTTGTTTATGGTTTTCCACAACAATGGGTGTAGGAAGAGGTCAATGATGGATTGCTTTAAGACATTTAAGGCTAGGTTTGGGGGAACATGAAGATGATCCTTTGAGATCTCTTTTTTATTAATAATTTTTTGGATGGACATCTTAAAATATTGACATATATCTATTGCATTCATGTTTGTGCGATGATAAGCACAAAACTCATTCTCTATAAACCAAATTGGTTTTGGAAGAGAACAATTGATGGGTTTGATTTGAGGAGCTTTAATGATATAAGCCCTTGAAATTTTTTCAAGGATTGAGGCATATAATCCCCCTAGTGGGGTATATTTCCTAGGAAGGGGGTGTTATAATGGCTCTTAAGGTTGTGAGCTAATTGGTTAGTTTGATGAAGTTAGTTGTTTAAATGAATTAGATTGATTTGATAAGTTGGGTAGGTTTGATAAGATTAGTTGGTTTGATAGATTGGGAAATTTTGATAAAATGTATGGATTTAAAAGGTTTGGCTAGTAGTTTTTGGTTTTATTTTATGAGGTTGGTATGGTTGATAAGCTGGATAAGGTGGGTTGACAGTTGTTGGTTGGATTTGATGAGGTTGATAATGTAGGTTGGTTTAAAAAAATTTGTTGATGGTTGAGGGGATATACCAAGTCTTGGTTTTGAGAAAAAGAGGGTTGCCACAAAAGTGGTTTAAATAATTGATATGATGTTTGGGGTGGGTAATCAAAAATTTTATAATGTTGAGATAGTTGATATGATAGTTGAGATAGGTAGTCAAATAAATGGTGAGGTTGGGATATGTGTAGCTGAAGTGGGTTATGACAATGGTCAAATAGGTATTGAGAGGTTGTTGGTTGGTTGTGATGATGATCAAATGGTTATTGAGAGGTTGTTGGTTGGTTGTAGTTGAAATTTTATTGTATATAGGTGAGGTTGGTTTGGTTATAGGAAAGGTTGGGTTAATTTTAGGTGAGGTTGGGTTGATCATAGGTAATATTGGGAGCACAAGTGGCTTGTGATGTAAGGTAAAACCTTAAGGCAAGAGGGTTATCTTTTAGCAGTCTAAAAAAGTTATGATGTCTAGGAAAAAATATAGGAGGGCTCTCTATTGAACAAGGAAATAGAGGTGAGGTGTGTTAGAGCCCAAATATACACCAAGTAATTTGTGTCCTATTTAGCATCAAAATATTTGAGAGGTTGTAAATCTATTGTGTTCTGATATCTATGTCTAGGGTATTTTGTTGATTTGTCAAGTTTTGTGAGAGCCTTGTGAACTTGTGTTTTACTAATTATTTATGGTTTATTCTATGATTTGAAGTAATAGGTTTCATGGAAAGAATATTCAATATGAAATGATGGAAATATATCCAAGTCTCTTTGTATACATTGAATTTTTGCCTTGTGCTCAAAGAAGAAAAGTCAAATATACAAGATCTAACAACTATCACTTCATCACACCCCTTAATCAAATGGTGTGAGGGAAGAATAAAGATCCCAAAGCCTTTACCTAGTGAATTAATCCCATGCCATCACAAATATCATTATCAATGGTTCATGGGCACTCACCCAAATTAATTTGATGGAGCGATGATGACATTCAAATATCAAAGGCTAAAAGAATACCATGATAATGACAAGTGTCATCATATTAGGGACTCAAACAGAGACTAATGTCCCATGGACCCTCCCCAAAGGTCAACAAGGTCAAATCCTAGAAGCCCCACAAAGCCACCACATGGCTAAAAGAGAAAAACTTTAGGGACCTAGATGAAAATGCCATGTTGTAATTTCAACATGTTTTGGTGATTGAGGTGAGGAATTACCTGATTAGCCAAATAAAAGACACGTGGTTATATTAGGGGACTTATAATACTTTATCCCATGGAAATGCCTAGGTCAAATTCATAAAATTTACAAGGTAATGACTTGTTCATTTCCTTTTATAAGTAATCAGTGCAATTTTGGGGATCAAAAAGATCTTGAACCCTTCCCCGTATCAAGAAGGATGATGCAAAGATGAAAAGTTAGCTTAAAAAAGTCCTTGAATACCTATATTTGTAAATTAAAGTAATGACATGTGGTAGGTCCTTGGGGTTTTTTAAGCTTTAGGCATTTTTAGAAAATTCCCTCATTTACCTCTTGGTGGACAAGGTGCATGAAGTTCTCGAAGGCCAAAAAAGAACTAGAATGAAAATTTTGCTTATATGGATCCATGTGTTGCAAGGAGGATTACCTGACCTAAAGGAAATATTTTCACCTTCTCCTTCCTCTTTTTAAAGATGCTAAAATGACTAAAAGGTGTATTTGGTAAATAGTTGTTATGTTTCAAAGCATTAATGACAACCCTAATTTGAAATTCAAAGGATTATAATTAAGGCATTTTCCTTCATCCATGTTTACCTTTTGCATTCAAAACTTTTATTTGTGTCTTTGAGCTATATGTGTGCCCTAGCTATGTTGAACATGAAATTTCTCTATATAATGAGTGATTATGGAAAATTATACAAATATTTTTAGCTTCAATTGCGTATAGCCCTCTAGATTATTAGTAATTGTTCTTTTATCTCCCTGTATAGTGTCCTTTGAGGGGGTTTGAAGGTATTTTGAGGGTGATTAGAGTGAATAATTTTTTTGAGTTTAAATTATTTCAATAGAGAGCTAGGAAATAATGGTGTCTTCTACAACATCTATGAAAAACATCATTTATATTTTAGATAGAATCAAGGATACAGATGTTCAAGGGTTAAAATTGTTAGCTTTATTAATGCCTTAAATAACTAAATCCTCGACCAATAATCTCAAATTTTGGCATGAGTTATATCAACCTTGCAACAACATTTCCCTTAGCTTACCCATACCCATAACTAGTAATTACATGTGCTAGATTGTATCAACTAGATACTAGGACCATGGTTAATGGAAGTCAATCAGTTATCTGCTCTTTCACTCCTTTAACCCTTATCACCATGTTTAGGATTCCTCCCCAACCTAGAAGTATCACACTTTCCATAGAGAAATGTTAGGAATATGTAGACAAGAATGACAAAATGATATGGGATATTTCCAACTCATGTTGACTAGTCAAGAAAAGGTAAAAGGTGTCCAGAATTTCTAAAAGACTAAAACTAGTGGAATTCATAGAATTAGTCTAGTATGTGATTTCCATGGTATCAAAAATTTATGGGATGCCCACCATAGAGAATTTTGAGCTTTGGATGTTTATAATTTTAATCTATGTGTTAGATTAGTAAAAGAAGTTAGATTGGGACACCATCTTAAGTGACAATATACAAAAATAGATGATGTAGATTTAAGTTGAAATCAACTCAAAGGATGAGTTCATAGGTACATTCTACATGTCCTCCTACCTACTTTATAGCTTGGTGCATAATAGGATGTTTCATGGGCTCACAAGGAATTTGAGTGAAATGAGGATATACGAGACTTATCTAAAAATAACTCTGGATGGATTTTGAGAAAATTTATGAAAATTTTATAATTATTTCTTCAATATTATGATGATTATCTTTTATCCTATGATAAGCATCAACAAGATTTCTAAGGGGGCCATAGAAACCATTGACAAGTATGGCACCTCATATATAGTTTAAAATTTTCACTTATATCAGAATAAGTGGCTACTCAGGGTTTCCATATAAACTAATAAGATACCTAGATGATTGACTAGTAGTGATGGAGTTGAGCCATCAAATGGTACCTCTACATGAAATGATATCTGCAAAGAAGGTAAATAATCCCTTCAAGTTTCTAGTTGAAATTGGGCACTATTCATGTCCTTTTGTTGCCAAGGCCAAGGGATTGGACCAAGAGATGGGCCAATATGTGACTATCAAGATGCCACCTAGGCTAAACTATGATATCACATGGTGGGTGAACATAGTAATAGGTTTGATTCTACATAGTCTCATTATGAAGACATTTGGTCTAATTGCATTACTGAGGAAGATGTCAAAAGATGGACTTTATAAGGATAATAGTACAAGAAGTTATCTCTTATAATATTAATCCCATCCTAAAAGACATAGATGATGATAAGTAGACATTATCTATGGTTTACAATCAATCCAATATTGAAACCCAAGACATATCATAGGTGGACTTCATTGTTGAATAAAATGATTCTATACCATGGAGGGCCATAGCAATCATGAGAAGAACCTTCAAGTGGTTGAAGGAACATGGGGTTTATCTTAGTGACTATGACACCCCTACCCTATAAGAACTCAGATAAGTTTGGGAGTTGAAGGGTTTCATCCTAGTTTACAGTGGTGTTCCCTTGGCTCCACCACTAGTGGAAAATGGCAAAGGAAAAATTAAGGTTGGTGATGTTGACTTCACCAAGCCAGTTCATGTGGAGTCCATACCTACATCAGAGTCCAGTTGTCCCTTCCCCTCTAAAGGTGTCAATTTTAGCACCAGAGGAGAAGGCCAATACAAAAGGGGTGGGGAGAAAACTTTAAAATGAGTACCCCCACCCATATATAGATAAATAAGGAATTGGACCAATCAAATAAAGGTGCTAAGGAGAGAAATTCAGGTAATGTTGGCTTAATTTAAGTACCTTGAGGTCTCCTTCCTTGTATCAAAATTCATGACCCAATCTATAATAAAGGTCCATAAGCCATTATTAGTAGAGAGTTACCTAAAGATAATAAGGAAGACACCATATCCTCATTTCTACTTGAAGTTCAGGTGAATAATGAAGGTGAATTGGTTATAAAATTTTTTAGTCAATCAATATCACAAGGGAGCTCTATTGAGAAATTGCTTAAGGAGTCTCACCAATTTGGGCCAATTTTTGAACATTTAGAGCAAATAGATCCAAACCTTGAAGGAGGACTTAGACCAAACAAATAAGGTGATAAGGATTTAGAGAGCGATGAAGAAATTGAATAGTTTTTATTGAGTCCATAGCTCATTCTGTGGCACTTCCTACGGTACTCTAATGACACCACCTTACACTATCTCAAGGCCTATGTCAATTTCCATTACATCAATGGGATTTTAGAATAGACCCTTTCTCTAGGTTCAGGAGCAAGTCAAAGAAAAAAAGGACATCATTAGAAAAATTGGGGATATTGATGTGGTAAATATAACTCAAGTGTATAAGGCCAAACCCCCCAAGAAGGCCAAGACACACTCCAGGACCACATTCACTGCTACAAGAGAAAGAAATGTGGAGATAGCCATTCCCCCATAATGTGTTTTAAATAAATATTCTCCCCTTGAGAGTTACATTTTTTATATCTATAATCTAAGGGAGCCATGAAGGAATGAGCTAAAGAACAACTCACATGTTTTGGTGAACATGGTGGCTCATTGAATGGATAAGGATGAAGCCACCATAGATGATTTAAAATCAAAAATTGAGGCTATGATCTAATATTTGAAAAATATACTGAGTGAGCCTAAGGAAGTATCTCTAACTATCAGTATTTCTCTAGAGTATCCTATTTTCTCTTTAGAATAATTTAATTTTGGCCGAAATGATGACTTGAAATCCAGAGGAAGGACAAGATAAAAATGGCAAGAGGATTCATGCACCAGGGCTAAAAAAATAGTCCAATCAGCATTGAATTTCTTGAATAATATAGTGGATAATAAGAGGGAGTGAATGTCCAAATGTTTATCTATGAATAAAACATTAAGAATTGGGAAGAAGTCCAGTGGAAAATGGATGAGGTTTGAAAAATGAGAATAAATACTTTGATAGCTAAGAACATCATTACTCCAAATGATCAAAATAGGCCCAAATAATGTCAATTAACAATCAAGCATCGATTGGAGATGCTTAAAGATGGAATCTTCAATTTAAAAGGAGAAGAGTAGTCCCTCAAGACTGCAACAAGAGAAATAGATGTTTCACTTAGGAATATGGTAAGACTTGACGGTGCAAGTGATTTAGAGGAAGAAATAATATGCACTACTCTAAAAATCCTCGTTAATGCACCAAAAGAGTCCTTTGATGTTGACAAAATAAATTAGTTAGTGTCACTTGAGAAGTCTTGTGACCAACTTAAAGAGCTCATCGAACAAAATCAAACCATACTTTAGAATATTTCCACCTAGCTTGAAGAATATTAATTAAAATTATAATATCAAATAGGCCTAGACTGAGGGAGTATTGCCCTATACTAGAAGGATACATAAGGTATAGGAATAAGTTGGGTAAATATTCCATCTTCTAGATCAACTCTAGATCATAACTAGATATTTTAGTTTTTTTGAGTTAGCACCACTTCTTTCTTCTCTTCCCTCCCTTATTTTTTCTCATTTCTCCTTGGGAAACTGTTGTACTTGGCCCATTAGTGTCACATCCCTTTTAGTTAGTTTTTATATAATCATGAGGAAGGAAATGGACATTTTTTTATCTATTATGCAAGAGGACAAATGTTTTGTTTTGTACTTTGTGAGATCTTCTTTGATGTAGATCACTAAAAATATTCTATAAAGGTGGAGGATCAACATTGCCATCATCATAGGAGCATGAGCATATCTAAAGAATCATGTTTTTTACAAGGTTTAATAGACTCTAGGCTCATGAAATAATTTTCCAGATAGAGCATCTTTATTAATATGCTAGGCTTAGCTTAATTATATGAGTAAAGGGGGTTTGTCTTGCTATAAGGGTCAGTTGAATTTTTGAGTCAAGAGCTACAACCTCAAATAATTCTCTCTATGTAATATTTCTAGTGCTAAATTTATTTCTACTATAAAATCATTGGCAAGATTTGAGAGCATTAGATATGTCTCCCTTGTCATAGAATTGTCTTGAAAAGTGTTAAGTTGTATGTTATTTAGAACACATTGTATTTAGTTTTCTTTCAATTGATTAATGAAATCTATTCATGGTTTCCATTTTCTTCCTATTTTGGAAGTGTAGTTCTCTATTTTACATGTTTATTAGATTGGTTATCTAGTGTATTCATCTTTATGGTAGTCATTTAGAGATTATATCTAGGCTGTAAAATCCTTTCTACTCTGAGATTTGGGAATAGGGTGTTGATAGACTTTTTACAGGTAGTCCTAAGATCATGGATTCAATTGGAAGGGGTTCTTAAAGGATATCATTTGTGCATGATTTCATTTTATTTGTTTTTAATTTTCAATGCATTTGTTGGTGATGATGATCTAGTAGCTTAGTGAATTTCTTTGTGCTCATTCGTTAACCCTCTACTATCTTTTCTATTAATTGATAAATCTTTTCCTAACCTACATATAACACTCTCTTTGAATATCTAAAGTGTTATTTGCCTATATATTCATAAAAAAGATGTACCTATCATATGTCTATGTTTCATGCTTTAAATATCAGCATTGTAATCTCTTATTCACCCCTTGTGTTATTGAAAATTATTTAGAATTAATCTTTCAATCACATGCATATTTGTCTTTAGTACCTTGTGTCTAACCTAGAATATTTTCTCATTCTATGTGATAACCCTTACTGGGGAGAGGGAGTAGGTTTTGTTGTGTTCTAGTCAGATTTATGTCTCTTTGCACCAATAATCCACATGGAAATTAAATCACAAAATCTTTATATGTGAGAAAGTTACCCTATAGTTCATCTCACCTTGGTTTAGATATAGACAAAAGCAACAATTAGATAACAATACCCTTTATAGGTACCTCTCGTTCATTTTTTATAGATTGGTCCATTCTTGACGCTAAACCATCCTCTGACTATAATGACATTCTAGTGGGTTTCTCATCATTGTTTGCCATTTCCTTTAAATGTGCAAGGCTAGATTAGAGAGGTGTCAACTAGGAACCAACATTTTCTAACATCATTACTGGGGATTGAGTTGAAGTCCTAGTCACTTATGTTACCAAGGACTCTTGTAGAGGGCTGTGAGCATTTCACCTTGTTAATTTCTTCAACCATGTGTTGTTATAAGTTTTACAGCATTCTTGGAACTATCTTTAGTATTTGAAAGTTTTCATTCTATCAGTTGTTGTTACTAGTTCTATTTATTCTAGTCTAGAAGTTTTTACTTCTAATAGAAACTCTATTGCCTTAAAAGTTTAAAGATTAGCGCCTATTATATGTATCATTTTCTATCTTTAAGAGTTTTATTTATATCTACAAATCTAGAGGGTACTAGGTCTTTCTTTCAGAAAGATCCATCTAGAAAGCTTGTCCTTAAGTTAAAATATCCATCCAAAAAGAGACACATGTGGAAGCCTATTATAAGCCAAAACTCATGTAATTAATTAGGACTTGAATGTTTATCCCCCATTTTATTTTCCCTCTTTTCTTAAATATCCCTCTAGTTGAAGGATATTAGAGTGCTTCAGAGAAATTTGACTCCTTGCAAGCCAAGCTCCTTTTCCATGAATAAGTCTTTCTCCTCCTATGAGGCCATTAAGTCATAATTCTATTTCTCCTCTTTTAAGTCCTTATAGTATTCATTCATATTTATCCCCTATTTCATATTCATATTTAGATTTAGAGATGGGAGATCATGATCTAAGAAGAAGGAGGTTTAATATAGATAGTGACAATTATGGAGAAGAAGATTAAGGTTTGGGTAATAAACGTAGAAAATTTGTGATCCCAAGATTTAGACCTATTAACTTTAATGGTATTCCTATTTTCCTAAATGAAATTCACATTAAATTAAGGAATATATTGCCTAAATTTTAAGGGAACAATGCCATATCTAGGGAACAACATTTAAAAGCTTTCTTAAATGTTATTGAAGATTACAAAATTAAAAGAGAGGATGTGTGCATAAAGATTTTTGTGAACACACTAGAAGAAAATGCTTGAGAGTGGTTTAAATCCCTCCCTGATGGATCCATAGACACATGGAAAGCCATGATTGATGCATTTAAGATGTAATTTGGTGATAAAATTGATCCTAAATTATTTCTTGTTGAATTTCAAAACCTCAATAAAAATCCTAATGAGTTGTTAAGGATTTTAATTCTATATTCAATAAAGTATTAAGAAGGCTATTAGAGGACATTAGGCTGAGTGGTGTTGCTTCTTTGATCAAATACTATGATTAATTTGACAAGAAGGTAGCATATTATCTTAGAGATAAAGATCCCACAAATATGAGGATGGCCTTTAATTTGGATGTCCAAATAGAGAATAACATCAAAGTTATGGGTAAGCCTTTAAACAAGAGGGATGATGTCAAACTAGTTAATATTGAAAAGCCTCAAGCTTCCCATGAGAATGTAGATCTGGAATAAAATATGAAAACTCTTGCTACTGCTATGAAATAAATTTCTTACAAGTTGGCCAGAGCGAAAAAAGGGCTATCTCAAGGTTCTTCTAACCATGATGATAGGAGGGATCACAAGAGAGAGGAAAGAAATCATCCCAGTGACAAGGGTTAGGGTTGGCTATCTTTCCAAGGAAAGAAAAATCACAAAGGAAATGGGCTTGCAAGGGATGACAAGCATGAGAGAAACCAAAATTGAGGAAGTAGAAGGGAAGTACTAGATCCTTTAGCTACAAAAGTCAATGCAGTCAACTTTAATATCAACTAGTGTGACAAGTGATTCCCTCCTCATCCTCCATGTAATATATTTGATAGTGATGGTCAAGGTTCATAAGGATTTTAATTTACATATGATGAAGATGACATCTATATTGTTGAATTCCAAGAGATGGAAAGTTACACTTTCCAAGAGGAAGTTATGAGTGCTTAAATTATTCCTAATTATGAAGGCACTCTAACCTATGAATGTTTTACTTTCCATATTAGTGAACAAATTGTGATGGTTGCCTCTCCATTTATAGAACTAATGAGTGATAATACTTCTTAAGCATTCTAGAGATCATGTGAAAAGGTAAGGGCCATAACCCTAGACTTCATCTATGAAATACAAATGATGTATGAATATGAATTGCCTATTCATAATTTTTAGTTTATGAGATCAATGATGAAAGATACATATGGAGATTCACCTCCATTAGTTGAAGAATGGCAATTGATGATCCACACAAAAATTACCTAAGAGGAGTATAATTTGAGAAGTAAAGATCAAAATTCTCATTTGAAGGATAAATACTTTGTTGAACTTAAAGTAGAGACAAAAGAGAAAGAGATCAAAGGGAGTAAGGAGGTCTAGAATTCCACCAGGCCTAGTTCTGCACCCTACAATGCTAAGACAAAAGGTACCTAGTACAAGAATATAACTCCCTTATTATCTAGTATTCCTAATAAGGATGAACCTAAGAAGCCTCCCTTGAAGAGTGAAGTTAAGAATGTTGGTTCTCTTACTCCTTCCCCCTAACTCTTGAGGGGTGTGTCCCAAATGAAAGAGTCACTAGTCTACCTACTAACATTCCTTTGCCTAAATATAATATCTGTGACATGGCCCATGTATTGAGTCAACTTAAGGTCACAATACCCTTTTTGGAGTTGATTAAAATTCTATAGCATATGAGAAGATATTTTAAATATTTGGGATTCACTAAGAAAGTTATTACCAATGAGATTAATTAAGCTGAGCCTTTTCCCACTTCCCTTGTGAAAAGTGAGAACACCTCATAATCCCCTGAACATCACTTGGAGGTGTATTTAGGAATAAAATTGGTAGATATTTAGATGGATGTTGACCCATTATATACCACCCTATTGATTAATGGTTTAATTATTTGTAATTGAATGTTTGAATTTGGTGCATCTTGTAACATTATACCACTGGTTGTGCTAAATGAACTCTATATAATAATAACTTCAGCATATGGATGATTCCTCACCATAAATTATAGAGAAGTACCTAGTATTGGCATGGTTAAAGGATAGGTGGTGTAGCTCACACAATACCTTGGTAGATTCTTGAGTATGGATGTTGTTGTTGTAGACTATCCACCAAAATGGGGTATATTACTATCTAGAAAATAGGTTGATACTATTGGGGGTAGTGTTTAGATAGACCTATCTTATGCCACTATACCTCTAGATGGGAAGATGGTTTACCTAAATCAGGAGCCACAAATGCTTCATGTCTTGTAAGATCCCAAATATTAGTTGAATGAAGTGTTATATGTGGATACAAACATTAGGAATTTTGTGGGGAGTGTTGAGTATGAGGAATTACCTCCTGAATTTGGTATTATAGATGAAGACTCCATATAGACTATGCATTTTGATGGAGCATGTTCAAACATTGGAAATGGAGCTAGGATTGTCTTATATGACCCTAATGGCTAATCTTGTAGATACTCCTTCCCATTTTCCTTTGAGTGCACAAATAATATTACAAAGTATGAAGCACTGTTGATTGGCCTCTAGATTGCCCACAATATGGACTCAAAAATTTACTAGTCAAGGTTAATTTAGAATTAATGGTAAAGTAGGTCTGAGCTATTTACACCATGAAATAGAAGAGACTAAAGTAGTACCAAAATGTTTTATGGTATTTATTGGAATGGTTTGACACTTTAAACATCGAATATCATGCTTAAGATTTTAATTAGGTGGAATCATACTTGTAAAGAGTGTTATAGAGTTTAAAGTTAAAAATTGAAATCCCTCATGTGAGTATGAGGTAGAGGTGCTAGTAAGGCCTTCTATCCTAGACAACATTGGTCATTGGTAGGTTTTTGATGATGATGATCAAATAAAAAGGTTTATGTGTTTTATAGATGAGTTTTAAGGAACCATTACAAATCTGGACTCCATGGTATACATATGTGATGGAAAATAAACCTTGTATGGAAAAGAAGTTATCCAATTGAAGACTAATACTATCCCTAGAGGATTGGTTAGTATTGAAACATCCTTTGATAGAGCTGATAGAATTAAATATAGATATATTTATATATCAAAGGATGTAACTAAGATTAACATCAGGACTGAGGACAATCCAAATAAAATCTAGCTCAACACTCACCTAAACAAGAAAGAGAAGGAATCATTTATCAAGGTTTTAATTAAGTACCAGGACTATTTATCATGGTCATATTCAAAGATGAATGCCTATAGGGAGGAATTTTTCTATCATGTATCCCCATTGATCCTGGTATGAAATCATTCCTCTAAAAATAGTGGCCTATTAATCTCATCTTGGCCACAAAGATGCAAGAGGAATTAAAGAAACTAAGGGATGGTGGGATCATTCAACCCATTAGGTATTCATCATGGATGGCCAATATAGTCCCTTTAAGAAATAAAAATGGAGACATCTAACTTTGTGTTGATTTCCAAAATTTAAATAGGGCTTCACTAAAAGATAACTATCCATTGTCTAATATGGATAACATGCTTCAAGATGTTATTGGTTTTGAGTTGTTGTCAACTCTAGATGGATTTTTTGTCTACAACCAAGTAGTGGTGAAGGAGTATAAAAGGTCTAATATTGCTTTCACAACCCCATGGGGAACCTATGTGTATGTCAAATTGCCTTTTCACTTATTGAATGTAGGTTATACCTTCTAGAGAATAATGGATGTATCTTTCATTGAGCTAATTAACTAGTTGATTACAGTATATCAAGATGATGTTATAATATACTCCAAGAAAAGGGATGACCACTTAGGGAACTTAGAGTAGATACTCATTAGATGCAAGGAGTTTGGTATCTCCCTCAATCTTAGGAAGTGCCACTTTGGAATACATAAGGTAAAATTACTTGGGCACATTGTATCTAAACAAGGTGTGATGATAGACCTTGAAAAGGTAAAGGATATTGATAAAGTACCTATCCCATAGACCAGGAAAGGTATTCAATATTTCTTTGGCCAAATTAACTTTTTTAGAAGGTTTGTTTCCAATTTTGTAGAGATTACTCTACCCATTACTTCAATGTTAAAAAAGGATCAAAATATAAGGTGGGAGGAAAAGGTTACCAAATCCTTCTAGGACATCAAGGCAACTTTGAAAACTACCTCGATGCTTGTTAGTCCTGACTATATAAAATATTTATAGATCTTTTCATTTTCATCTGAATATACTATTACTACAGTGCTGCTACAAAAGAATGATGAAGGTCATGAGTAGCTAATTGCATTTTTCAACAAGGCATTGTAGGGATCTAAGATGAACTATACCATAATGGAAAAATAAGCCTTTACTCTCTTAAAGGCTATCAAATAGTTTAGATCCTACATTCTGAGTTAAAATATTATGGCCTATGTTCCTCACACCATGGTGAAGGAGATATTAACACAAAATGATACCATTGACAAAAAATGTTGATGGGTCAATAAGCTTCAACAATATGATTTGGAGATATAGACTACTAAGTTGGTAAGAGGCATAGGTATTACCAAACTGATGATTGAAGCCAACCTCTAGGTTAGAGGTGAATAATATAGAAGGGGTTGTTGATAGCCCTAAATCCAAGTACAACCAATCTCCATGGTGCAAAGATATAGTCTATTATTTGAAGACTCTAAATTATCCTCCCCACTTAGAAAAAAATCAAAGGAGGACCTTGATGTTAATATCCCAGAAGTATCTTCTATTTTAAGATGATCTAACTTAAAATAACCCATATGGTGTCCTCTTGAGGTGTGTAGTAGAATATGACATTCCTAAATTAGTTAAATAATTCCATAGTGGTGTGTGTGGTGGTCACTTTATTCCAAAATTCATTTCACACAAGATTATGAGGGATGGTTATTGGTGGCCCACTCTATTCAAATATGTTGATACTATGGTAAGGATATGTGAATAATGTCAATGATTTTTTGGGAGAATAAAAACATCTAGATCACTTTCCCTACAACTAGTTTCTATTGAGGGATCTTTCAAGTAGTGGGGAATGGACTTCATGGGTGAAATATTAGATACTTAAAGTGTTTTCCATAATTGGATCTTAGTGGCCACTGATTACTTCAAAAAATGGGTTGAATCAATCCCTACAAAAAAATCAACCCACTAAGTATTCATTAATTTCCTTTTAAATAATGTGATTTGTTGATTTGGAGTGCCAATTAAAATTATCTATGACAATGCCATGTGTTTTAGAGAAAAATAATTAGTTGAATTGTGTGAAGATAATGGGATTGATATAGCATATGCCTCCAATCACAATCCACAAGGAAATAGGTAGGCTAAGTCCAGTAGCAAGAATTTATTAAATATTATTAGGACTCTAGATGGCAACAAAAAGAAATAGGGTGATCAATTAAAGTTTGTTGTTTGGGCTAACAAGTTGATTCCTAAAAGGTCTACTATAAGAATCCCCTTTGAGATTTTTTATGGAGTTCAAAATGGTTTACCCCTTAATCTATAGTTACCTACTTACCATTTTATGTAATAAATGACTGAGGATGAAGGAGAAGTAGACCACTATAAGGATAGAATCAACCAGATTCTAGATCTCGATGAATCTCATAGACAAGCTCATGTAAAGTACTTAAAGCTAAAGGAAAGGCTCAAAACTATTTTTGATAAAAAAAATTCACCCTAAGAGATTTTCAAATTGGTGATCTAGTCCTACTCTGGGATAGCAAACATGAAGATAAGGGAAAACATGGTAAATTTGATTCCTTATAGATGAGTCCCTACACCTTTGATTATCAAATAGGGAACCATACATTTTATCTCAAAGATATTGATAGAGAAATCTTATAACTACCAGTTAATAGAAGACACCTCAAGCACTTTTTGCATTAAGTTCATGTTAGCCTATGTAAATATGTACATGTTGTATAGTCTATTTGTGTTTTATTACCCTATTTAGGGTTGTGTTTTTATAGCTTGTGCTTTTTAATTTTATTTCCTAGTTATCTTTAGATTCTTTATTATAACTTTGTTCACCCATGGTGTGTTTTCCTTGCCTTTGTTACAAACTCTTTGACAACATGGCCAAATGGATAGGCATTTGGGTTAGTGTTGTCTATGTACCCACTGGGGGTACATGTCCTTGAGAAAGAGCTGATGTTGGAGCCCAAATCTACACAAATTAATTTATGTCCTATTCATCATCAAAATATTTGGGAGGTTGTAAATCTATTATGTTTTGATATCTATGTTTGAGGTATTTTGTTGATTTTCCAAGTTTCATGAGAGCCCTATGAACATGTGTTTTACTAATGATTTAACATTCATTCTATGATTTGAAGTAATAGGTTTCATGGTGGGAATATTCACTATTAAATGATGGAAATATATCCAAGCCTCTTTGCATACATTGAATCTTTTCCTTGTGCTCAAAGAAGAAAAGTCAAGTTTACAAGATCTAATGGCTCTCGCTTCATCACACCCCTTGATCGAACGGTGTGAGGGAAGCCCAAAAATCCTAAATATTTCACTCGAAGAACCAATCCCATACCATAAAAAATATCATGATCAATGGTTCACAGGCACTCACCCAAATTAATCTAATGAAGTGAGGATGATGCTAAAATGTCAAAGGCCAAAGGAGTCCCATGATGATGATAAGTATCATCATATCAGGGACTCAAATAGATATTAATGACCCATGGGCCCTCCCTAAAGGTCATAAAGGTCAAATCATTGAATCCCCACAAAGCCACCACATGGTCAAAGGAGAAAAGTTTCAGGGCCCTAGATTAAATTATTGTGTTGCACCTTAAACATGTTTTGGTGATTGAGGTGAGGAATTGCCTGATGAGCTAAATGAAAGACATGTGGTTATCTCAAGGGACTTATAAGACTTTATCATATGAAAATAACCAATTCAAATTCATTAAATTTATAAGGTAATTACTTGTTCATTTCCTTTTACAAGTAATAAATGCATTTTTAGGGATCAGAAGGATATTGCACCCTTCCCCATATCAAGAAAGATGGTGCAAAGATGAAAAGTTGGTCAAGAGTCTGAGCTAGCATCAAAGTAATGACATGTGGTAGGTCCTTAGGGATTTATAATCTCTAAGCCCTTTTTGAAAAGTGCCTCACTTTATTTTTGGTGGGTAAGGTGAAAAAATTCCTCGAAGGCCCAAATGCCTAGATTTGTAAGGAAAAGTAATCACACATGGTAGGTCCTCAGGGTTTTTCAAGTTTTGGGCCCTTTTGGAAAATTGCCTCACTTACCTTTTGGTGGACAAGGTGTAAAAATTCCAAATAGGTCTAAAAAGCACAAAAATGAAAAGTTTGCTTATATATCCATGTGTTATAAGGAGGATTACCTGATATTAAGGAAAAATTTTCACCTTCTCCTTCCTCTTTCAAAAGATGCTCAAATAATTAAGAGGGGTAGTTGGTATCATTAATGGCAACCCTAATTTGAAATGCAAAGGAAAATAATTAAGGCACTTAATTTCATTCATGTTTACCTTTTGTATTTAGAGATTTTATTTATTTTTTCAAGCTATTTGTGTGCCATAGCTATGTGTAACATGAAAGTTCACAATTTAGCAAGTGATTACAATAAATTCTTCAAAGATTTTTAGCTTCAATTGCATACATCCCTCTAGATTATCAGTAAGTGTTCTTCTAGCTCCTTGTATAGTGTCCTTTTAATGGGTTCAAAGGTATTTTGAGGGTGATTAGAGTGAAGAATTTTTTTGAGTTTAAATTATTGTAATAGAGAGCTAGGAAACAATGGCATTGTCTATAACATCTATGAAAAGTAACATCATTTCTATTTTAGATAGAACCAAGGATACAAAAGTTTATGGGCTAGACTTTATGACTTTATTAAATCCCTTATAGTAATAAAACCCTCTACTAGTAATCTAAAATCTTGGCATGAGTTATATCATCCCTATGGCAACATTTCCATTGGCTTCCCCATACCCAAAACTAGTAATTACATATGCTAGAGTGAATCAACTAGATAACAAGATTATGGTCAATGGAAGTCAATTAGTTGTATTATCTTTCACTCCTTTGGCCCTTGACACCATGCTTGGTATTCTTTCCTATCCTAAAATTATCACACTTTACCTCAAGGAATGTCAGGAGCATATAATCAAGAATGACAAAATGATATGGGACATTGTCAACTCTGGTTGGCTAGTCAAGAAAAGGAAAAATGTGTCCAAAATGTCTAAAAGTCTAAAATTGGTAGAATTCATGAGATTTCCATAGTACATGATTATAATGGTAGCTATAATTTATGGGAATCCCACCATAGAGAATTTAGAGCCTTGGATGTTTATAATTTTAATCTATGTTAGAGAAACAAAAGAAGTTGGATTAGGACACCATCTTAAGTGACAACCTTCACAGATAGATGATGTAACTTTAGGTTTTAATCTACTTAGAGGAGGATTTCATATGTACATTCTACATGTCCTCCTAACTGATGTATATCATGGTGCATAATAGGATATTCCATGGGCTCACAAGGAATCCTAGTGGAATGAGGATATATGAGAATTGTCCAAAAATATCTTTGGATGGATTTAGATAAAATTACTAAAAAGTTTATAATTATTTCTTCAATAATCTTATGAGTGTCTTTCATCCTCTTATAGGCCTCAAAATTATGTAAAAGGGGGATAAATAAACCATTGATAAGTATGGTGCCTCATATATTCAGTTTAGAACGTTCCCTTATATTAGAATAAGTGGCTACTCAGGGTCTCCATATAAACTTTGAGATACCTAGATGACTGAATAGTAGTGATGGATTTGAGATGGTAAATGGTACAACTATATGAAATGATATCAAAAAATAAGGTAAATAATCCTTTCACATTTTTGGTTAAAATTAGACACTATTCATGTCCTTCTATTACCAAGGCCAATGGATTGGAGCGAGAGATGGGATAATATGTGATTGGCAAGATTCCACCTAGGCCAAAGTATGATATTATATGGTGGGTGAACATAGCAATAGGCATGATTCTAAATCAGTCTCATTATGAAGGCATCTAGTCTGATTGCACTACTGAGGAAGATGTCAGAAAGTAGGACTTTATAAGGCTAATAGTGTAATAAGTTATCACTTATAATATTTATCCCATCCCAAAGGTCATGGATCATGATAAGTGGACAGCATATATGATGTAAAATCAGTCCAATATTTAAACCTAGGCCATCTCATAGGTGGACTTCACTGTTGAATAAATTGATTTTATACCATGGAGGGCTATAGTGATCATGAGAAGAACCTTCAAGTGGTTGAAGGAAAATGGGTTCGATATTTATGCCTATGACACCCCTACTTTTTGAGAACTTAGACAAGTTTGAGAGTTGAAGGGTTTAATCTTAGTTTATAGTGGTGTTTCCTTGGTTTCAGCACCATTGGTAAATGGAAAAGGAAAAAATAAGTTTGGTGATGTTGACTTCACCAAGCCAATTGATGTGGAGTCCATATCGACATCAAAATCCAAGGTACGACTATCAATTTCAAAATTAACAAGTTTGGTTGCAAATTGGGATAAGATCACCATTAGGGACATTACATTAGCTAGTGTCACCCCAATATCCATTGCATAAGATGGAGCCCCAATGGTACCAACCATCCTCATAGCCATTCTAGTAGTTAGTTAGTTGTTATTCCACTTGATCCACCCATGGCTCCACTAGTACAATAACCAACAATTATCCTTCATATGACTTATTCAAGAAAGAGAGGAGGTAAAGAAGAGGTAGAGTAACCCAAGTAGAAAAGAGTTAAGAGAGCTATGTATCCTACATTTGGGATTCCTAATAAAAGGAAAGAGGTTGTATTCAAGGAACTACCTTCTAAGGAACTTCCCTTGAAAATAAAAGAGGATCATCCTCATATGCTCAAAGGTTGAGAGATATGAGTGACTAAGAAGACTTAGATGAAGATAGGTCCATTTCTTAGGTGATAAAGAAACAATGAGCATTTACTCCTCCACAAGTGAAAATTAGGCAAAGAAATCTAAGGAAAAGACCCTAGACCCTAGTAAAGGTCCCAATGGTTAGTTTATTTATAGAAGAGGGTCCTTCAAGAATGAAAGGTAAGGGTGATGAGGAATAAATTTTGGTCTCTAGTGATCCTCTTTCTTTTGAATATGTTGTGCAAGTTTGGGTTGAGTTAGCCACTCAATTTTAAGTCCCTTAGGAAAAGGAAATGCTCTCATCAGATACAAAAACATTTGTTGAAAATGTCATCACCCAACCATCAGGCAAGGATAATCAAGGTGAAATTGAGGTATAAAATAAAGTTGATAAAATTGAAGAAATAAAAAAAATTAATTAGAAAGCTAAGATGGATCTAGAGAAAAACATTCAAGTCACCACTAATACTAAATTAGTGGTTAAACAAGAAGTCCCACAAGTAGCTTTGAAAGTATCACCATTTATCCCTTCCCCTCCAAAGGTGTCGAGTTCAGCACCAGAGGAGAAGGCCAATGTAAAAGGGGGTGGGGGAGAAAACCTACAAATGAGTACCCCCATCCATACATAGATAAATAAGGAATTGGACCAATCTAATAAAGGTGTTGAGGAGGGTACTTTAGGTCATGTTACCTTAATTGAAGCACCTCAAGGTCTCCTTCCTTGTATCAAAATTCATGGGCCAATCTAGAATAAAGGTCCATAGGCCATGATTGGTGGAGAGTTGTCTAAAGGAAACAAAAAATCCACCATAGACTTAGTTATATCTAAGGCTCAGGTAAATAAAGAAGGTGAAGTGGTTGTAAAACCTTTCAATCAGTCAGTAGCACAAGGGAGTTCCATTGAGAAATTGATTAAGGAGTCTCACCAATTCAAGCTAGATTTTAAATTTTTGGAGCAAATAGAGCCAAACCTTGAAGGAGAACCTAAAGAAAACAAATAAGGTGGTGATGAGTTGGAGAGAAATGAAGAAATTGAATAGTTTATGTTGAGTCTATAGCCCATTCCTATGGCACTTCCTACACTAGGTACTCTGAAGAAACCACCTTACACTATCTTAAGGCCTGTATCAATGTCCATTACATTATTGGGATTTTAGACTAGACCCCTTCTCTAGGTTAAGGAGTAGGTAAAAGAAAATAAAGACATCATAAGGAAAATGGGGGAGATCAATGTGGTACAGATCACTCAGGCGTATAAGGTCAAACCCCCCTAAAAGGCCAAGACACACTCTAGGACCACATTCATAGCTATAGGAGAAAGAAATGTGGAGATAGCCATTCCCCCACAAGGTGATTTAAATAAATATTATCCCCTTGAGAGTTACACTATTTACAACTAAAATCTAGGGGAGTCATCAAGGAATGAGCTAAAGCACATCTCACATATTTTGACAAACATGGTGGCTCACCAAATGGATAAGGACAAAGCCACCATAGAGGAGTTAAAGGAACCAAATTAGGATATGATCCAATATTTTCAAAATATACTAAGTGAGCATAAGAAATTAGCTTTAGCTGTCAGTATTGATCTAAAGTATCCTCTCTTCTCTTTAGAATCATATGATTTCATCAATTTGATGACTTAAAATCTAGAGGAAGGGAAACAAAAAATGGCAAGAGAAGTTGTGCACCAGGGCCAAATAAATATTCCACTCAGCATTTAAATTATTGAATAATATAGTGCATAATAAGAGGGAGTGTGATGCCCAAATGTTTATCTATGAAGCAGACATTAAGAATTGGGAAGAAGTCCAACAAAAAATGGATGAGGTTTAAAAAATGGGCATAGATACTTTGATACCTGAGAAGATCACTGCTCCAAATGATCCAAAGAGGCCTAGAGAATGTCAATTAGCAATCAAGCATCGATTGGCGATGCTCAAATATGGAATCTTTGATTTTAAAGGAGAAGATCAATCCCTCAAGATTGCAACAAGAGAAATAGATGATACACTTAAGAAGATGGTAAGTCTTGATGGTGAAAGTGATTTGGAGGAAGATACAATACACATTTCTCTAAAAAACTTCATTGATGCACCATAAGAGTACTTTTTTTTTGACAAAATAAACTAGTTAGTGTCACTTGAGAAGTCTTGTGACTAGTTTAAAGAGCTCATCGGATGAAAACAAACCATACTTTAGAATATTGCTGCCTAGTTTTAAGAATACCAAGTAAAATTAAAATATCAAGTAGGCATAGACCAAGGGAATCTTGACCCTATGATAGAAGGATACACAAGGTATAGGAACAAATTGGCAAAATATTCTATCATCTAGATCAACTCTAGATCATGACTAGATATTTCGGTTTTTCTAAGTTGGAACCAATTCTTTCTTCTCTTCCTTCCTTTTTTTTCTCATTTCTCATTAAGAAACCATTATACTTGGACCATTAGTGGCACATCCCTTTTAGTTAGTTTTTGTATAATCATGAGGATAGGAAAGGGATGTTTTTTATCTATTGTGCAAGAGGACAAAGGTTTTGTTTTGTACCTTGAGAGATCTTCCTCCACGTATATAACTAGAAATATTATACCAAGATGGAGGATAAATATTGCCATGGTCACATGAGCATGAGAATATCTAAGGAATCATGCTTGTTACAATGTTTAACAAACTCCAACCAACTGGAGCATCTTTAGGAATATGCTAAGCATCTTTAGGAATATGCTAGGCTTCGCTCAATTATATAAGTAAAGGGGGTCTATCCCTTTACAAGGGTTGGTTAAATTTTTTATTCAAGAGATATAGACTCAAAGAATTCTCTCTATGTAATATTTATGGTGCCAAATTGATTTATGCTATAAAATCATTGGCAAGATTTGAGAGCATTAGATATGTCTCCCTTATCATAGAATTGTCTTGCATAGTGTTAGGCTGTATGTTATTCAGAACACATTGTTTTCAATTTCCATTCAATTTATTAATGAAATATATTCATGGTTTCCATTATCTTCTTATTGTTGAAATGTAGTGCTCTATTTTACATGCTTAGTAGGTTGGTTATCTAGTGTATTCATCATTATGGTAGTCATTTATAGATTATATCTAGGTTGTAAAATCCTTTCTACTTTGAGATTTTGGAATAGGGTGTTAATAGCCTTTTTAAGGGTAGTCCTAGGCTCATGGATTTAGTTGGAAGGGGTTTTTGAAGGATATCATTTGTGCATGATTTCATTTAATTTGTTTATAATTTGTAATGCATTTGTTGGTGATGATGATCTAGTAGTTTAGTGAATTTATTTGTGCTCATTCATTAACCCTCCACTTTATTTTCTATTAATTGATAAATATTATATTACCCTATCTTACCCTACATATAACACACCCTTTTCATATCTAAATTATTATTTTCCTATAGATGTATAAGCATTGTGTACCTAGCATGTGTCTGCATTTCATGCTTTAAAGATCAACATTATAATATTTTATTCATCCCCTATGTTATTGAAAATTCTTTAGAATTAAGGTTGAAATAACATTCAAATATATCTTTAGTAGCTTGTGTCTAGCCTAGAAAATTTTCTCATTCCATGTGACAACCTTTCCTAGGTGGAGTGAGTAGTTTTGGTTGTATTATGGTCAGATTTGTGTCACTTTGTGCTTATAATCCCCATAGAGATTGAATCATGGAATATCTCTATGTGATTAAGCTACCCCATAGGTCCTCTCACCTTGGTTCAAATAGATCCAAAAGTAGTAGGGAGATAATTATACCCTTTTTAGGTGCCTCTTAGTCATTTTCTCTAGTCTAGTCCATTATTGATGCCAAACCATCCCTTGGATACAATGACATTCTAGCAAGTTCCTCATCATTATTTTCCATTTCCTTAAAGTGTGCAATGCCATATTAGAGAGGTGAACAACTGGGAACCAATAAAGTGGATGAAGGAAAAATGTTATAAAGTTTCCAAGGGGAATTATATTCCTCAAAACTCAAACATAGAGAAGACAAGAAAAGTCAAAAAGATAAACACACACTAAAGCACGTTAAATCCTAAGGTTATTTTTGTCTCACTTGTGGTTTATGCCTTAAGTTAGAGGTTATGAGACTCAACTTGGATTTTAGAATAGGAACTAGAAATGGAAGTCTAAGGTTGGTTTCAGGTAGATTAAGGCTCTCAAAATTGTCTGTATTAGAAACAATACATGGCTTGATATTGGGGCCTACCCCCTCACTTCACACACCACATTAATAAGGGTGTTGGGTGCTTAGCCATGATAGATCAAATGCCATAGATTATACTCAATCAAATAATTAAGTTTTGGTTTATCCTCTTAGTAATGATGTCTAAATAAGATAGCTAAGGGTGAAGTTTTACCACTAGGAGATGAAACTCTAGTTGGTATTTATGTCGAGTGTTTGATGTTTGATTTGGTGTAAGTGGTTTTGTCTATGTGTAAAAATAAGTGAGTATATGATTAATTTACTTTATTAATTAAGCTATGTGATCTAACTATACAAGCAAACAATGTATGAAAGGTGAATTTTAAGCCCAAAAGAAATTTTGATTTCATTTAAATGAGCATAAAACAAGAAGAAAAGCACCTAAATACAAACTAAAAACCTAATAAAACTCAAGGGTCCCATCAGGCATGCCATAATGTTTCACTATTTTTTTTAATTTTTTTTTGAGAAGACAAGAAAAAACTTTAGAAAAAGAAGGGTGAGGTAGAAGAACCTAAATGTGGTTTACACTTTATAATCTAGTAGATTGTAGATACTCCTCTTTGGCTTGGGAGAATGACATGTAGATAAGAAAACAACTAGAAAATGGTTGATTAGTTAGGTAGGTAGTTGGATTTCCTAACATGAACTAGATCCAAGAAGTACATGAATTCATTATAGGTTGTCAATCCACCTTTTAGATAATTTAATGTTATGAAAATGTTGATAAGAAAGGTTACATAACATAATTGAAAGTACTTAATCAAAATAAATAAATAATTTTCAAAAGAAATGTTTATTTAAAAATAATAACATTAAAATGAAATGTTAAACTATTAAGGTGTGGTTTAGGTATGGTCATGTTATTTTTGGCTCTATGTAGTGACTAGGGTTAAGAAGTAGGATTTTGGTTGCGGTTGGTAGGTGGAATAAGCTTGATTTTTTGGTTAAAATGATTTACACAATAACCATCAATAGTCACTGGTAACCATGGATGTTTAGGGTATGACCTTCACCATTCAAAAAATTACTATTGACAATCAAAGGCGATCATTGATGGTCACTATGGTTTTGATAATCTCAGCTTAGGGTGAAGAAAGGGCTTTGGGATTAGTTATAGAAAGGTTTTTAGGGATATTTGAGGTTGATTAAGGGGCATGAGGTCAGAGGCAAGGTTTTAAAGGTATCAAGATCAGGATTTTGGTACTCTATATGGTTGAGAGTGGTTAGAGGGTGCTTGGTGGAGAGGAGGGTATTTGGAGTTATAGAACTATAACATGAAGAGGATATGAGAAAAGGTGAAAGTAGGTATATGTACTAAACTTATTTAAACCAAATAACTTAACTCAATGTAAGTGTAATACACTTAGCTTTGTGTAGCTTGATGTCTTCCAGAAGTCCCAGAGTGGAGGTGATGATCCACTTGGGAGCCTGGAGCTATGTGGGTAGAGTGATGGTATTCAAATCTTTTGTGTGGAGATGTTGAAGTGCCTTCCAAGTATTTATCTAATTATAATTTGGATATATTTTTCCAAGGGTTATTTATGTTTTATATAAGTGATCCTATTTCATCCTCTCTCATTCCAATGTCCTAGGCATGAGTCTTAGGCTAACTTTATGTAACCATCAATGGTCCTAGTCAAATACCATTAGTTGAGGGTCGACCATCAATGGTTAGGGAAAAGAGGTCAAAATGGCTAAAATTAGCCATTTTCAATAATTATTTCTAGTTAAGGCATTGGAAATGGTTTGAGGGTATTTAAATGGGATGGGGATGCATAAGGAATAAGTTTAGGTGGTTAGGTCATTAAATGCTAGGGTAGAAATGGTCTCTAGGCTAGGTGTTGATAGGTTATCCATGGTTTTGGGTAGGTGAGGTGGAAATAGGAATTAACTAATTTATTTAAATAATTAAATTAGATAAAGGGTTTAATGGGTGAAAGGGTGTGTTAAAGGGGTAATATAACCCAAATGAGGACAAGGGGTGGTTTAAAAGGTAATGTGACACCTAAATCCATAGTGTACAGTTTTTAACTATTTACAAGCACTTAGGGAAATCAAACACAAGTAAATACTATGTACAACTAACATTTAAGATCTGATCCTCCTGGATCAAAATGAAAAATCCTTAATTATTCTTCATGTGATGAACAAGAATGATGTATAATATGTTTTTCATATTAGGTTCTTACTTTATCATATCCTTTTTTGTCCACCACCATCTTTGGCTTGGCCTAAAGTGGATCAAGAGAAGAAAATATGTCTCTAATAAAGATAAATACATATTGAAATGCATAACTTACCTCATGTTAGTCTTTTTCAAAGAGAGAAACATCAAATGTGACTACACTTTGATTTGTGGGGGAAGAAACAACCTCAGATTCTATTAAATCCATAAGCTCTACTTCTTTCTCACCTTGAGGAGTATCATCTCATTCATATCTTACTACATCATGAGCTTGAACCTCTTGGTGATGACTTATAAGACTTTTTGGCTTGATAATATATTGGCACTTCTCAACAACAAATTAATTTCAGCCTTCTACATGGGTTAACCTACTAATCTCTTCAAATTCCTTAAACATGTCCAAATAAGATTGCCACATGTTATTAAGACCCTATTGAACTTATTCATGAGATTCAACAAGGCTATCAACCATGATTTTTTCTTCAATATCCTTCTCACTTAGGGATTCACTATGTTCATTAGCCAATACAACCATCTTATCATTATCTTCATGGTCTAAATGTTTACCATCTAAGCTTAAGCAAAAAAAAACTAGCTCTTACCAAAAAGAAGCTTCTTATTAATCACTTGAAAGGGTCCCAACTTCAATATCATTCTTACCATTATGTTTAGGTACAAAAAAACTATCAATCACTTCAAAATATTCAATGGAATCATGAAATGGCTGAAATTTTTTAATTTTCAATCTCTATCTTTTTCTTATGAGGCCCAATAAGGTTAATTTCTAAAGTGTCTTCATGAAAGTTTACCTCATACTCATTAAAAACTTTATCAACTTATGCATGATCATCCTCTCTTTCATCAAGACTAAATGTATGACAACTACATTGGTATTCTTATTCCTCTATGAAAAATATAAGTTTATCTTCACACTCAAGGTTTAACTCATCATGTTTTTCTTGTTCCAAACCTTATTTGTCTTCTTCAAGTCTCAAACTACCAGGATTACCTTCTTGAGTTTTAGTTGCCACTATGATCTCATGTTCATTGGTAGTAACATACTCGTGACCATTCAATGCTTCCATACCAAGATTTCAATCCCTTCAAGTAAATCAAAGTAAAATTGATACCAAGCATCATCAAGCTCATTAGGAGTCTTTTTGCCTCCAACAATGAGTTTATTTGAGTTGTTTTAGTACTACCTTCTGATAGAGTAATTTTTTTGACCTCATTAAAAATTTAATCAACTTATTTCTTATGATTTTATTTTTATTTTATGAAGCATGGGAATGTATCATGTGATTTAAATGTTGTTATGTCATCATCAACTCCTTTCTCAAGCTCAAAACCATGCTAATTTGAATGATTTCCAAAGTCATTCATGACATTTTTAGGTTTGTCTAATTATTGGATAGAAGGTATAGACTTCTCCTCATCTTTGAAAGTTGATTTGATTTATTATCCACCATGGGGGATGCCAATGATGATTTATTCATCATACTCACTCACCACATCTTCATCATGACCTTCTTGAGATCCACTTACATCTATAACTTCATCAAGCCTTTCAAGGACTACCACCTCATCATTATTTATTGATAATCTCTCCTTTTTAAATGAATGTTCATATTCTACCCTCAATGCAACAAGTTATCCTTCACAAAAGGAGAAGGTGAGAGGGAAAGAGAAATCAGTGTCTTTATTGAAATTTGATAGATTGTCCTTTCAACTTAGGATTTTAGGAGGGTTAATTTGATTTTATTATTCTTGGAGATATGGATAAGGGAATTGCTTTAAGGATGTTGCATTCTTCTTCTTCTAATCCTCAATCACTCTATCAAATTATGATGTGTCTTGAAATTCATGGATAGATACATCTTGAGGGGTGGGTGAAGGACCTGATAAACTTGGTAATTATCTTATTGTGACCTCTTGAAGAAAAGTGGATAAATCTTGCATAGACTCAAGATTTTTTTGATGTCATATTGCAAACTAGACAAAGTTAAGAGCAAAAGAAGGTTGATGTGGAGTAGGATAAGGCCTGAAACATTGATTATATTGAGTATGCTACCTTTCATACATCACTAAATATATTTCATGAGACATTAAACTACTCTCCATATATTGAATCAAGCCTCTTATCTCCATCACATAATCTATTAGTATATATTGATCTTTTCTCTCAATATTTACCCAGCCAAACTTAATAAAATGTACTAAATCCCTCATCATTTGATTGATTTAATTCTAAATAGAAGAGTTATAGACAATTATACCAAGTTCTTTTTCTTTATCAAGCTCCCTCATTTGCATTTCAATGTCTACAATGGTTTGTTTGAAACTTAATAAGGATGGAGTAGGAGCAATATAACTTTGACAAGGTTATCTAGAGATACAAGTAGGATACCAAAGAGGTTGAGATGGATTTGGAGAGGGAATGTAAGTCTGTTGATAACCTTCATATGATGGGTATGCTTCTATTTGAGATCTACTTGGGGTGAAGCTATGAATTATATCAATCTAATATGAAGAATGTGAAGGCATAGAGTATGCATTTTAACCAAATGATTGATGAGAATACATACCAATTTATTATTTTCATACACTTAGACTATTTATACTAGTTGTGGTTCACTTGGAGTTACCATTGATGCTTATGTTCATGCTTCCAAAGGATAATATATTAAAGAACAACATCAAGAAATCTTTAATGGATGAAATCCTTATCCCAATAGGCATGCCAAAACTATTATCATACTAAAAATCACCCTTGAGGATCTTTTTCAAGCCTCCTCACTTAGGTTGTATCATGGGGACACATCTAGGATATGGGTGGCTTAATTAATGAGGTGAATATCTATATAGGGCTATCTCCCTTGATGATTCACCTTGATACTACTACTAAACGTATTGTTTTCTAGGGAAAAGTGTAAGAGATAACTAAAAATAACCTAACTAAGGAGGTGATGCACCAAATTTATTGGCCACTACCACACATTTTTAGATGCACAATGATCATAGAGCTGAACTATTCATACACTAATCCTAATCTACTCCTCTTATACCAATATTTCAATATGAAGGTGTTAAATGATGATTATAATAGGAGGGGTGATTTTAAAGAGGTCTAAAGACACTAATTAAAGATTTCCTCACTTAACCTTCACAAGATTACTTAAACACTCGACATGACCTATAAGAGTGAGTTCAAACTACATATAGGTGAGATAACAAGACAACATGTCAAGGAAAATTGAATCCACACTAGACAATATCAATTGTTCATGCATAGACACTAAAATATAGTCATTAAAAAGGTAAAAATAGCTTGTCCATTATTTAAATATCTTATAAAGTGAGAAGGGCTTCACCATACTCAAGTGGAAGATCCCTCAAATGACTTTCAAGGTGTTTTAGTTTATTTTTCCTCATTTCTTAATTTTGAAAGTAAATAAAAGAAAATTAGTAATAGGGTATGTAAAAGAATACTTGGTGAAATGTGCATGTGAATCTAGATGAAAGTGGGAACTCCTCTTTGGATAGGAAGGAATAACCTGTAAATAACATAGACACTTGAAAGGGGGTTATTACATGGTTGGTTGAGTGGATTGCCTAGCGTGATCTATATCCAAGAAGCATAATGCTTGCTAGGAGGTTGTCAATCCACTTTTATGATAATCAAGTTGAAAATGATAAAAGAAGATATGTGCATTAAATGATAAGAAAGTAAAGGCATGATAGAAAGTAAAATATAAATTATTATTAAATAAAATTATAAGGTTTTGATGGTCAGGGTCTGGTCCAAAAAATCAAAAAGGTACTATGGTCAAAGGGAAACACAAAAAGTAGAGCTTGATTTGAGATAAAAAGGTGAAAAAGGCTTGCTATAAAAAGATGCCATAGAGAACCATCAATGGTTAAGAGAACTATTAGAATTTGAGGTAAACCATTGATGGATGGTTGACCATCGATGGTTGTAGATGACCATAAGTGGTTAGGTAATCATCAGTGGTTACCTATGCCAATTTGAGGGTGAATAACTCAAGAAATATAGAATGGGACTTTGGTAAAATAAAGGTTAGATACAAGGTTGTGAAGTGTAAAGTGGGGTATTGGTGGATCTAATAAGGTAAAGGGATTATAAACTAGATAAACTAATGAACATAAGCACACAATACTTGGAATCAAGTGGAAGAATCTTGAAGTGATGCGGTTAGAGTGATGATGCTTCAAGCCTTTCAAAGTGATTTTGATAGATTTTTAGGTCTCTAGTGATGATGCTTGCTCATTGGTATGGATGATGAATATCTACTAGAAAGCTTGAATTCTTGATGATTTATTTATCATGCCCCATTGCACTTCCTCCTCTTTTCCTTTTATAAGTAAAAGTTACTAATTATAATAGAGGAAGTTGATAATTTGATCGAGGATAAAGTTAATAATCCTTGAATCTTTAAAAGCTTGGTTTAAAAGTAAGTTTCCATTCTGAGAGTCACTAATCTCACACAAGAGTTGGAAATTATTTTAAATTTTTAAAGTAGAAAAGGGGATGTAACCATTGATGGTTAGGATAATCATCAATGATTTAGCTAACTATCAATTTTTAAGGAGCTAAAGAGTTTTGGTGATAAAAGGTGTATTAAATGATGTGTTAGGTGGGGGGGTTTGATAAGGTGAAGCTATAATTAAGTCTAATGAACTAGGTGGTCTACTAGACATGAGTTCAGATGAGGGTCCAAAGTAACACGTCCTTGAAAACTATCATGTGCATTTTTTAGGTGTATACATTGTGCCCCTTTTTTTTGTGTTGCTTTAAGAAAGATGAAAAACAAAAATAAAAGACTGGTTAAAATTTGGCTTTAGTTACCCCAAGTATGGGAGGAGATATTCCCCCTCAAACTGGGAGTGATTGAGGTCAAATCAAAATTGGGTCAAGATTTGATAAAGAGGTAAATGGGTAGGCAAAAAGTGAGTGACATAAATGGTGGTATGTGAGATGTAAACCAATGCATAATCAAGATTGTGCAAAGACTAAAGTTACCAAAGGTGGATAAAAATATGTTCAGGGGCTAGAAAGATGAGATAGCGTAACTGGGCCACAATGTTGGTCATAGATGATTGGGTTATGCCTAGAAATCCATCCAAATAAGGTTAGTGTCATTTGTAGGTATCTATATTAGAAAATGCTCCTGCTAAACAACATAATTGGTTAGGTTGTGCATGAGGTGGTGTAATGTTTAAATGGTCAACTTTGGCAAAATGGGTGAGTGTAGTCAAATGACCACATAAATTCATCTTAAAAAATGTGAAGAGGTCAGATCAAAATGGTGGGGGTGGAGGGTGGCCAAGCTAACTCCATCTACACTAGGTGAGAGGATGTTGCTTACATAGTTCCCTAAATAAAGTATCTAAGAGGAACTTTAGGCCAAATGTATTTCTAGGAGAGATTTGGGTGACTCTAAAAAGTTGGGTGGAAAAAGTATAGAGAAAGGTGAGAGATCCTAACCATTGATGGTTAGGGTGCCCAAAGGGCCAACCATTGATGGTTACCCAAACTATTGATAGTTAGGGTGAAACCCTAAAAATTTGAGGGGTAAAAGTAAAAAAAAAGGTCATTGTCACTCATTGACTTTGGAAAATAGTATCTAGCATCTAGAGTGATTTAGATGGGTGTTTAGAGTGTGGATCTTGGTGATGTGGAGATTCTTGAGTGATCCAGTGCATGTGTTTGAGTACGATGGAGGGAGGATGAGGACGTGTCTAAGTAGTGGTGAGAGGGCTCTGACCACACCACCAATTTTGAAATGAGGTAGGGTTGGATTTAAATTCCATAGAATGGTAGTAATTGATAAATAGGAAAGAAGGTAGAGGAGCTTAGGAATATGGGAAAGGAGAAATAGGTTATGAGAAAGTAATAGGCCATGCCCTAGGGTTAGGTATGGGTGAAAATGGTGAAAAGGGGGTAAAAAAATGGGGGAAAAAGGTAAGTAAATGAAAATAAGAATTAGATAAGTAGGGATTTGTTGTTGTGATGCATGTTTATCTTATTTTAGGGTTTATAGTTTAGGATTAGGTGGTAGGGTTTCACCACTAACGGTCACACATAGTGACCATTGGTGGTTGGAACCAACCATTGATGGTCAGCTTTGAGGGTCAAAATAGTCTTATGGACCATCGACAGTTCCCTAAACCATTGATATTTGGCTAAAAGAGGGCCAATCCCATAAGGCATTAAGGTTAGGGTAGAAAATAGGTAAGGGTGGGTAATTGGTCTAAGAGATAGCTCAGTGTTAGGGTGAAAATTAGGGTGAAAGATGAAAGAGTGGATCCTAGGTAGAGATTAGAGGTTAATAGGGATGTGTAAAAATGGGCATAAATAGAGGTAAAATTAGAAATATTAACATTGTTGTGATTATTATGGAAATCTTGTGAGTAGATATAGATAAGGGACCAAGTCCCTAAGATATTTATGGAGGTGCACAATGGGATGACTGATGCCGAGTGGAGGTAGATAGAGGATGTGGGTATAAGGGCCATGAGATATTACCATCACCTTCCCCATAATGTGGTAATCATTATGGCACTCATTGAGAGATGGGATCCCATAAACACATTCTTGTTATCAACTAGGGAGATGTTAATACTAATAGAGGACATCCATAGGATTACTCAATTGACAATTTAGAGAGAGTGGATATACCACATTGAAAGTGGTAAGCATGATTACTTCATGGACTTGATATATGGTACAGATCAAGTCCAAGCAAGGTACCATACTAGTGGAGTGTACTATGTGACACTATACTAGAGGGTCCCACAAGATAGATGCCTTCTAACTATGGTGATGATGGGTATATCTTATTTTGTGATACCAAATTCAAGTAGCAATTAGTTTCCATGTTTGTAATTAGGAGTGTTGATAGAGATGCTTATAGGGGGTACTATTTTTTGAGGGGCCCCAATGTTACTTGTATAGATATATAGTGAACTTTGGGCCTTCAAATCATGGAGATGATAAGAGATCAATGTCAACTTCATGCTCCAATATTGGTCATATGAGAAAATATAGGTACTGAGACCACTTGAGCTCCCATGAGATGGATATGCATTGACTAACTACAAGGTTGGATTCATGAGGTGGTGAGGTGATTATGAATTGTTAAGGGCTAGTGGTGGAGTGAGGAATATATATTAGTTTCAAAATGCCTTAAGGGCTTAGTGGTAGGAGACATAATATGGAGGCCTTATGTGAGTTGGCCCCTATGAACAAGTTATAGGCACCACATGCTATCATTATAGAGTTGGCATTGGGTTTATGGTTGATGGGATGGTGAGACTAAGCACATCTTAGTGGATTAATTCTAGAGGTAGTTCAGGCTAAAGTAATATACACCACCAGATGTTCAGTGTTTTAGGAGGGAGGATGTGGAGTACCTACTTCTAAAGCTATAGCTAGATGTTATTATGTTAGATTATGAGGAACTTCCAATGAGAGATTCTATAGATGATGTGGGAGTGATTGATGGATATATGGGATGGTATCAAGATAGTTATGTGGCTAAATATTTTGGATAGGGGGATGGGGCCCAACAACCTATAGATATTGAACTTGTATAGATACAAGGTGGAGGATCGAATGGCTAGACAAAGATAGCCTTTATAGCGACTTACGCCCAGGTGATAGGTTTATAGGGATAGGTGGCTACATTATAGGAAAATATAGTCACTTTATAGGGGTAAGTATACACTTTAATAGGAAAGCAAGATACAGTGAGGGCCACCCTCAAGTTAGTCACACAAGAGTGAGATGCCTTGAGATAGAGAGCAGGGGTGACCATGATAGGAGGAGGAGTAGTTGACTCAATTCTAAGGACATAGTACCTAGCCATCATTCAAGAGCTCTAATAATATGAGGCTATAATGTTAGCCCATTTTCTATATGTGATGAGATATGAGGAGTATAGGGCTAGCCTAGCTAGGAGTCCAATAGTAGCTACACCAGGTTAGTGGGCATCAACTATAACATAGGTAGGTACATCAAAGGGTCCACCACTAGATGGTGGAGTAGGTACAAGTGGTTATGGTTTTGGTGTCATAGGTCCTTGATACATGATATCTTGATTATGTATATTTTTTGATATGTTTATTTAGATATCGACCTATGTATCAATGAGGTGAGATGTAGTTATGAGAGAGACACATATGTATTATTTTGTATTATGATGATGTTGATGATTGTATTTATGATGAATTTTATGCTCATGTTGATTATGTGGATTAGGATTCTCATGTTGTTTATGATTATGCATGTTATGATTATGATGATGTTATTATGTTTATACTCATGTAGATTAGGATGTTGATGTAAAATTATGATCATGTCATGAGTATTTTTGGTTATGATTATGTTTATGTTGATTGGCTAGTTGAGACATGATGATGATAATGTGGTGACTGGACTATTTTAATTTAAGTTAATTTAAATTATGGATGTGATGATATTTATGGTGATGCATTGAGGCATATAAAAATGTTTTATTAGTATGATGTGATAACATATTAGATAGGTTTGATGTGATAATATTCTTGGGATTGTATTGGTATGAGTTTATTGTGTTGATGTGATTGGGATTGGTATTGGTATGATGTTATTATGTTGATGTGATTGGGATTGGTATTGGTATGATTTTATTGTGTTGAGAGGGTGCAAGTTTTTTTTGGTCATGAGAATGTTTGACCATGTGGAAGGAAAACAAATAAAAACACACATGTCCACATGTCCCAAGAAATGGATAGGGAAGAGGCATGTTGCTCAGATACGTAAGAATCTAATAATAGGAAACCATCATTGGATCAAATTAGTGAAAATGAGCCTATTGAGTGCTTCACAGGAGTGTGCCT
Organism: Torreya grandis; assembly: GCA_037957365.1. Taxonomy (NCBI): domain Eukaryota; kingdom Viridiplantae; phylum Streptophyta; class Pinopsida; order Cupressales; family Taxaceae; genus Torreya; species Torreya grandis. The sequence continues at coordinate 1,254,893 of JARHVA010000772.1, read as the reverse complement.
AGATTAAGAACAAGGTTGTGATCATTTTACATCAAGTAAGATCGTAGTCCCTCAAGTTTAGAGAAGAATGAAGGCAACACAAATGATAGGCATTAGAACAAATGAGAAGTAGTAACCTGATGTGGGTTAGCTTTCCCCTTTTATAGGTGACCAAAAGGCCATAATAGACAAGTTTATGCCTAATAGTAATGTGTATAATGATCAATGTGGGAAGTCTATCAGTGCTATGTATAAGATTCAATTGTGTCTTGATTGTATATTAGTTAGATTGATCAATGTAGGAAGTCTACCAATGTTATTTCTAAGAGCTGATTGTGGCTTACTTATTTTTTATTTTGATAGAATTTTGTCCATTGCCTTTGTTATTAGAGTAAGTTGTTGAAGATGATCGATGTAGGAAGCTCCAATTGATTTTTGCTTAGCCATCCTTCAAGGGAGTGGTCTAAAATTTTGAATTTTATAGCTATCCTTCATGGGAGTAGTCTATTTTAAGCAATTTTAAATTATTGGGTAGCTATCCTTCAAGGGACCAATCTATGACACTATGATTTTGAAAGTAAATTTAGACATGGACAAGTCCACTTAGGCATAAATATCCACCCATATGAAGGTAAGACTTTAGCACAAAAGTTAATTGGGTAAATGAAAGGGATGGTTGAGAAATAATGGATTATGGGATTCCATCCATATAAAGATGAAAAGTATCCATGCGAACCATGTTATAGGTAGAGCTAAGGTACCCATACTTAGGATCAAATTTTATCTGTGATGGATGAATCACATGTTTCCAAGTTGTAATCAATTGTTCCCAAAAGAGAGATGTAGGTTGGAGGGGGTAAATGGTCTTATGAACCAAGGGATGAGCTTAAGTTAGATATATAATTGAGTTAGATCTTGTTTTCCTTTGAGAGAGGATATATGATAAGCCCCTGATCCATACTTATGGGTTATAATGTAGGGTCCTAGCCAATTAAAATAAAACTTTCCTTTCTTGGCCTTCTCCATGTTAGTTACATGTTGATTTTATTTAAGGATGAGGTCTCTAATGTTTAATTCATGATTTTTCAAATGTTTCTTATATGTGCACTTGATTCACTCTTGATAGACAGGAAAATGATTGAGTGTAGCAAGGTAATTCTCATTAAGAAGCTTTAGGCATGTGAGACATTCTTGATGATAGTCACCTTGAAATAGGATTTCATGTATGGATATATGAAGTGATGGGATTTGGAATTCAAGAGGTAAGACCTCCTTAGCTTCAAAGATGAGGTAAAAATGTGTTGCACTCATAGCAGTTCAGATGCTAGTATGATAAGCCCATAAAGCAAAAGGGATATGGAGGTGCCAATCTTGACCAAAAGCATTAACCACCTTTGTGATAATTTTTATGAGAGTTTTGTTGGAAGCTTCTTCTTATCCATTGGCTTGTGGATGATAAGGTGAGGAAAAACTTAAATTGATATAGAAAGCATCACAAAGCTCTTGAACTTTCTTATTTTTGAAGGACTTGCCATTATCAGTGATGATTTTATGGGGGATACTGAAGTGATAGATGATGTGGTGATTGATGAAGTAAATGATATTTTTATATTTGGTTGATATAATTAGGATGGATTCTACCCATTTAGTGAAATATTCAATGGTAGTAATGATATATTGATGTCACTGTGAATAATGGGGATTGATTTCCCTAATAAGGTCAAGACCCCATTGTGATAAGGGTCAGTAATCTTGAGATACTTAAATACTGTAGGGAGGTGCTTGATGAAGGTTAGAATAATGTTGACACTTGATGAATTGCTTGACATAGTCACAAAAATCCTAATTAAGTGTGAGCCAATAGTAGCCTAGATGAAGGATACGTTTGGTGGCAACTAGGCCACTAAAGTGTCCCCCACATATGCCATCATGAACTTCCTTAATGGCATGAGAATTGTCATGATGATGGAGACAATAGAGAAGGATGCCATCAAAACCCCATTTATAAGGGATCCCTCTTAGAATAGTGTAATGAGAGGTACCTTGGATAAAAGCTATGTAGGTATTCTTTGAAAGATCAAGGGGTAAAATGCCAAGGTTAAGATAATTGAAAGTTTGATCATAATAAATGTTAGGAGGTGATGTTTCCACATTATAGAGGGTGGGAAGGTCTGAACAAATATATAAAGGTGTGATAAAATGATGAATGGTAACAAATAGTTTAGATTTGGCTAGTTGGACTAGAATTTGAGAAGTGAGAGATGTCATGGTGTCTGCAAATTTATTGGTTGATCAAGGAACTGATTGGATGGTGTAATGATCGAATGATGGCAAGAGTACATATACAATTTATTTTTACTTCAAAAAAAGACATCATTTTTGCATTGATAAGATCCTATGACTTGGTTGATGATGAGTTGGGAGTCTCTAAAGATACTAATTGTTTTGATCCCTAAAGCCAAGGCAGTTTGAATACCTATGACTAAGGCTTCATATTCAACTATATTATTGGTGCATTTGAATTCAAGTTTAAAGGAAAGGCGAAGAGGTTACACATTAAGGGAAATGAGGATTACTCTATCACCCCCACCATTTTAGCATTTAGAGCCATCAAAAAACATGGTCATTTGGTAGGTAGGCTCCTTTAGAGAAAGAGTTACAATAGACTCATCTGGAAAGATAAGAGGAAGAGGTTGGTTATCAAGTAGAGGGGCTTCAACTAATTAGTCAGCAAAAACCTATCCTTTAATGGATTTTTATGAGATAAAATCAAGATCAAACTCAGCTAGAAGCATGAGCCACTTATCCATACATTAGTTTTGATATGGCTTAGAGTGAATATACTTGAGGGGGTTAGTATTAGTGATGACATAGGTTTTATGATTAATAAGATAATGATAGAGCTTGGAGGATATGAAAAATAAGGCAAGGCAAAAAAATTTAGGATGTGTATATTGAGTTTCATATTAGATTAGGGTACAACTAATCTAGTAGATGGCCTACTCTAGATTATATTCATAATTATGAGTGAGCATGGTCCCCAAGTAATGATTGGTGGTGGATATATATATATATATATATATATATATATATATATATATATATAAGGATTGGTCCTCTTTAGGAGGAATGAGGATAGGTGGAGAAATAAGATACTCCTTTATTACATCAAAGGATTGTCGGTATTCATTGGTCCATTTGAAGGAGATGTATTTCTTCAGGAGGTGGTGGAAGGGTTGGAATTTGTTAGATAATTGGTAGATAAAGCATCAGATCAAATAAATTTTTCCTTGTAGGCTATAAAGTTGGGTAAGGTTCATAGGAGGTAGCATCACCAAAATGGATCTGACCTTGGTAGGGTCTATTTCAATTTCATGAAGAGAGATGATAAATCTAAGGAGTTTTCCTTATAAGACTCTAAAGATACACTTTTTGGGATTGAGCCTAACATTGTAATGGATTAATCATTCAAATATGATGGCAAGAATAGCTAGATGGTCTTGGAGACATTTAGATTTCCCCAAGAGATCATCCACATAATCTTCAACAATTCTATGAATGAGGTCATGAAAGATATAGGTCATGGCCCACTAATAGGTTGCCCCTACATTATTTAGTTCAAAAGGTATAACTTAATAGAATAAATTCCCCCATGGGGTGATAAAATAATTTTTATGCTGATCTTTAGGGGAAACCAAGATTTGATTATATCTTGGGAAACCATCCATGAGAGATAACATTTCATGGCCAGTCATGAGATTAATAAGTTGGTCGATGTTAGGTAGGGGAAAGTCATCTTTATGGAAATCAAGATTAAGGTCACAAAATTCAATGCAAAGGTGAAGGCCCCTTATAGGTTTGGTAATGGGGATGATATTAGAAACCCATAATGGATAGCTAATGGGCTGGATATGGATTGGATAAAGTTAATAGATAGGAGGCATTGAAGTTTTTATTTGATGAGAAAAGCTATGAAGGGATGCATATGGTGAAGTGTTTTCCAAAATGGCTTAACTTTAGGATGAAGGATGATGTTATGGAGAGAAATAGAAGGATTAATTCCAATCATATCTTGATAGACCAAGAAAACACTATACTATGGTCATGAAGGAAAGAAGGGTAGTCACACTGATCTTTAGGGGTTAAAGATTGGCCTATTTTGATGATGTGAGGATCCTCCTAAGTACCCAAATTAATATCAATGGAAAATTTATTTAGCATAGTTTGGTTTTTAAGAGGGAGAAATTTATGGATAAAGTAATCCCCCACACTGAGATAAGTGAGAATGGCATTGTCATCTTGATGGTGAATGGTGTTAATAGTGGGTGAGTCATGTTCAATCATTTATAGGTGGATGAGAGGAATGGTTTTAGTTTGGCCCTCTTTTTGATATGTTAAGGGGCCTAAGCTAATGGCATTGATAAAAAAAAATTTAGATGGGATGATGTTAGACTCTTTAGATTGGGAGGATGGGGTTGGTGAGGATGGCATTTTTTTAGAAGTGGTAGTGATAGGTTTTGGTGACGTGGGTTCTTTTGGTGGTTTGAACCCTAGTCTAAAGGATTCACAAGGTTTTTGGGTTTTGATAATGGGTAACGCATGAGGTCCTTATTCATAGAAGCCAAGACTAAACCCCTTTTAAGTATACTAGTAAAGGTAGGTTTAGAAAAGGCTAGGTTGCTTAGGTAAGAAAAGTTAGAGGTGAATGGTTGGATATATGGAGTGGTGGTGGGAGCAAGAAGTGGTTGATCAAGTCCCCCATAGACAAAATTTGTTCAATTGTTGGGGAGCCCAAATTGGACAATGGTTTTAATGTTTGGGTCATAGGAAGGATCATTTTGAAAATTCTTGTATTCATGTGGAGTAGGGAAGGCGTAAAATGTGAGAAGGTGATATTCCCCTAGTGAGATTCATTAAAATGTTGATGTCAAGGGGTCTTCTACCAGAATTTGTGATCAAGGAGTAGATAAGCTAGTGGATGCTTCATCATTATGGTGAGGGGAAATGTTATCGATGGGGGGTGATGTGGTTTGAGTAGAAGTAGGTTGTGAGGTAGATGAAGGAGGAATAAGAATGTCATTAGGTTGATACATCACATTATAAGAAGTAAAGGGACTAGGATCAACTTTAATTGTAATAACTTGTCTTTCATGCTCAAATTTGATGCATTAGTGTAAAGTGGAAGGGACACAACCCATTGCATGGATCCAAGGGAATTTAACACATTATATTATAACTCACCCTCAATAATGTAAAATATCTCAAGAATGGTTCATGGACCCAACTAAATGTGGAGGACCATGATCCCTAAGGTAGTGGCCATAGTATCATTGAAAGAGTTAAGGACCATTGTACTTTCAACAATGATGTTTGTGGGAAATTATAGTTGATCATATGCATGGGAGGAGATGATTTTGATGTTATCTCCTCCATCAATAATTACCTATTTGGAATGGGTTTGATTGATGTATGTTTTGATGAATAGAGGATCAAGATCTTTAGTATAAAAAGGTAGGATATTCAAATCTTGAAAATTGATAAGGGAAGCTTGGTGCAGGGCTCCAATAAAGGATGAAAGAGGTTGTGGATTATCTAGTTAAACCTCTATGGAATATATAGCCTCAATTAATGCTTGGTGATGTTGAGGTGAGGTGATAATTAGATCATAAAGGCTCATTTTCACTAGTGTTTCATGAAGTTGTTTCAACATGAGCCATTAGATGAATGGAGTGGGGTTGGGTAATGAAGCTCCTAAAATGGATACTTTTGGTTTTGATGTTTATGAGGGTGGATATGGATATGCTTGGGTTTGGTTAGGAGGTTGAGAGTTTGAAGGGTAAGTCTAGGGGATGGTTACATTGGCTTTCACCTTATCCTTCTATTGGGCCCAAGAATGGGTAACTATATGAATGGTGTGGATAAGGGGACTTGATATTTGCTTCGGTTCCTCCTTTTTACTCTTAGGTAGGAGTGGTATAGTGAGTAAAGGTTGAGTAGGTTGGGTCAATGGTAAGATTGGTAGTGGAAGTAAAAAGTAGCTCATCAAATAGATCATCTTCTTTGAATAGATTATGGACAAGTATTTGGAGAGCTTTGCAATTCTCCATATCAATGAACCAGATTGGTTTAGGATGGGTGCAGTTAAATGGTTTAATTGGAGGTAAGATAATGGAGGAGGTTTGTAACAACCTTTTTAAAATATTTGTGTAGGACTCTGGCAAATGTGTTGAATGTTGCATGTTTTTATTTTTAGGAGTGGGAGATTTATTGGGCATAGGCTTCTTCATGGAAGTTGTGGTTGGGGGAATGATATTGATTGGGGGTTTTGATTGGGTTTGCTTGGATATGACTATCTTGGTAGTTAAATAATTAGATGCAGAAGGTTTGGTTATAGGTGGGAAGGTAGATGGGGATAAGTTGGTTAGGAGTGATGAAGCACTAGAGGGTTTGGTGGTTATAGGTAGAGAAAAAGGAGATGGTTTCTTAGAAGAAGAATAGGTAATGGAAATGGTATAAGGATGGGGTCCTAAAATGTAAGGTAGGTTAGAAGGAGGTGGTATAGGTCTATTTTATTGTGCAAGTTTGGGTATGCTCTCCTTCTTAAGGGACTTGATGGGATTAGGCTTTGGTGGGTTTGATGAAGTTAAGTCTAATCTCAAAGGAGGGTGAGTGTGACTAGCTATGGGATGGATCCCTAGATTATTGATTGGTTTGGTGAAATAATCATCAGGAAACTTGGTAGATGGAGGTGTTTGAGATGGTTCATTTATGAATTTAGAGGATGTAGTTGGTAGGGTGGTAATAATGTGTTTAAGCATGGACTCAAGCAAACTTGAGGAGTCAAATTTGTTTTGATAAGGAAGGCAAGTCAAAGAAAAAAGGTGTCTCTATCAAATTTAGGTTGGGATGTGAACTGTAAACTTTGCACCACCCTAGAGAAGGGATTATAAATTGGGGTACTTCCTTGATCATTGGTCTCAAAGCTTAAGCCCCTAAGTGAAGGAGTGGTTTCATTATTGGTATCTTTGGTGGAAGGTTCCAAAGGTAGTAATTGGGTAGATGAGGTGCCCTCCTTTTGGGGAATGGTTTCCAAAGATGGTTCTATGATAGGAGAGGTGGGTGTGGTATTCTCAAGGGAAGGAATGGGTATGGTTTCTTCCCTCGCTTGGACATTCAAAAATGTAGTTGATTCTTGGGTTGGAGGGATGGATTAAGTGGTTAAACCAATGGTTGCCTTCTTGCATGTTTTCACCAAAGGAGGGGTAGATAAAGCCATGGTTTCATCAAGTACAAAAGGAGAGATAGATGATTCTTTTATTTGGGTCTCTAAAGAAATAAATGGAAGGTCAGATTCCTCTATTTGGGTAATAGTGGTAATGATCTCTTAAATGATGGGCACATTACTTATGACATTAATAGTATGTGCCTCATGTGAATTAGATGATTTGGGTTTACTATCATGATGTTGGGTGGAAGGAGCATGATTTAGGAAAGGCTTATGAAAAGTGTCTAGAGATTGATTAAGGGGTACATTGGGGTTATCGAACATGAGCTCCCCACTATTAATTAGATTTTGTACAAGAATTTTAAAGGTATTACATCTATCAATGTCATGTTTGATAGTCTTATGAAAGGCATAATAGTCATTTTCATTATACCACCCAAGTATAGGGAAAGAAGAATCAAATTTTTGGGGTGGTTTAATTGGTGGAAGTTGGATTAGGTTGGCCTTATGTAGTTTATCCAAAATAGATGCATATGACTTCCCAATGGGAGTATATTGTCTTATAGGTGTTCAATTTTGGGTTTGATTTTGTTGATAACAAGGTTTGGAAGAATTGTTTTGATGTGATTGGTTAACTATTGGAGGTGGGGAAGTTTTTAAAACCACCAAATTTTTAGATGTTTTTGCCTCAGTATTCGATTGGCTAGGCTGGAGGTTTTAGTATAGGGAGGGTCATTGGGTTTGAAAGTAGAATTCTTATTCCATAATTTTAGTTTACCTTAATCAATGGCATAGTTTTTGAGTTTTTGTGCCATGGTGAATGCCTCATAAAATGTTTAGAAGGTTTGAACTTGAAGAGTAGGTGTAATATGGTTAGCACAACCCCTAGAGAAAAGTTTGATTAATTCAAGTTAGGGTAAGGTGAAAGAGAGTTGATTGATGAGGCCTCTCTATCTAGCCACAAGATCAACAATTGATTCATCATTAAATTATTTGATAGAATATAGGTTATTTATAGAAACCTTTTAATTATGTTTACCAAAAAATGTTCTAAAAAGATTTGGGCTAGTTGAGAGAAGGAGAAGATGGAATGCATAGGGAGAACACTATACCAATCGAGGGCATGTCTTGATAAAGACATTGGTAAAGTTCAAAGTAGGAGAGCATCATCATATGTAATCAAGTAACAAGAATGATGGAATACTCTCAAATGTTTTTGGGGATCCTCCTTGCCTTAGAATTTTCAAAATTTAAGCAATTCCCATTGGGGAGGATAAGAGTGGATAGGAATGGATGGATGAATAGGTTCATTGTAAGTTTGGTCATAGGATAAGAGTATATGAGATCCAAAAAAATATGATTCCAAGTTAGTCATTTTTTCCATTAATATCTTGATCATATCTGGCTAAGGTTGGGAAGATGCATAATTGAGGGGTACATTCTATTTAAGTTGAGTGACAACTATATAAGGATAAGTGGTAGAAGGGATTGAAGAGGCCACATATTGGTAAGTGGTGACAAGTGGTTGAGATGGTACTACATAAGAGCTAATTAGCACAAGTGGTTGAGTGGAAGGCAGTATGTATCCATATTGATAGGTTGTCATAGGTACGTGTTGGGGGATAGACGTGGGCTAGATCAAAGGTAAGGTTGAGGAGGTAGGGGGAGGTTCAGTAGATTGAGGTTGGGTATTGACTCTAGTGTTAATAGGTGGAAGTGTTTGGGGTATAAAAAGCACTAGATTATGAAATGGGGTAGTGTTTAATGGATTGGTTGCAAAATAAGGAAAAGTGGAAGTAGGGGTAGAAGATAATATTAGGGTAAGTGGAGTATAGGTGACTAAAGGTAAAGTAGAACCTATATGGGGCATAGTATGAGGTGTTTGGCTAGAGGTTGAATCATTGGTTTGGTTTTGAGCTTAGGTAAGTGATGGTTTGGTTGAGGTGACTCCCACCATGAGATGGGATGGAATTCCATAAGAAGGATCTAAAAGAGGAACCAAATCAAGGGAGGTACAATGGGGCATGGTGTTAAACTAGTGTTCAAGATATACCTAATTATTGTAAAGGAAGGTAGCAAGGTCAACATCACCTTCAGGTATAACTGGGATTCTGGTAGGTGGGAGAGAAGAATGAGGGAAACCCTCAACATTAGAAGTATAATCCATGGATGAAGAAGAGGATGGTGGTGGTTGGTCAGTTTAATTTCTCAGTTATTGTCTAGTAAAGACTATATGAGAAATTGGGGGATATTATGATGAAACTCACACCTTGAACAAAGATCAACCAAAAGAGCTTAATGTAATCAATGCATATACCAAAAGTGTGTTTATCCTAGGATTCCTTTTAAATCACTTTTGGATTATGCATTAGAGAGTGTGAAGAGGGAGTTTATCTTGTAAATGGGGTACTAAAGTGACAATCTATGGCTAGTTTCAAGTTGTTTAATAAATCAAGAGAGAAAATTTATGTTGAACTTTAGTACATGGCTTGATATTGGGGCCTACCCCCTCACTTCATGGTCTTGCATTGATAAGAGTGTTAGGTACTTAGCCAAAATATACCAATTTTAGAGTTTATACTCAACCAGAGAGTTGAGTTGGTTCTCCCCTTGGTGGTGAAATCCAAGTAGGATAGTCAAGAAGGGGTAAGGTTGTCGTTAGGTGATGAAATCCTAGTCGAGCCTTATCTCAGGTATGTTTTGATGTGTTAATTATTATGTGATTCAGTTTAGTGTGTGATAACAAATGTGAAAGCTAAAATAAATTACTTTGCATCCTAAGTTATTAGATGAACTAAGACTAACAAGCAATCAATGAATGTAGAAGGTTTATTTTATGCCCAAAAGGAAACTTTCAGATTTCATTCAATGAGAAAACAATAGAGGACGAAAAGATAACTAGGTCCCATCAAACGTGCCAACATATTTTTGTTTATTTTCCTCATTTCTTAATTTTGAAAGTAAATAAAAGATAATTAGTAATAAGGTGTGTAAGAGAATACCTAGTGAAATGCACATGTGAATCTAGACAAAATTGGTAACTCCTTTTTTTCTAGGAAGGAATAACCTACAAAGAGTACATACGCTTGAAATGGGGTTGTTAGAAGGTTGGTTGAGTGAATTGCCTAGCATGAGTTAGATCCAAGAAACATAATGCTTGCTAGGAGGTTGTCAATCCACTTTTATAATAATCAAGTTTAAAATGATAAAAGAGGATATGTGCATTCAATGATAAGAAATTAAAGGCATGATAGAAATTAAAAGATAACTTTCTTATTAAAGAAAATGATAAGGTTTTGATGGTCAGGGTTTAATCCAAAAAATCAAAAAAGTTACTTTGGTCATAAGGAAACACAAAAAGTAAAGATTGATTTGAGGCAAAAGGGTGAAAAAGGCTTCCTATAAAATGATGCCATATAAAACTATTGGTGTTTAGGAGAACTGCTAGTAGTTGAGGTAAATCGTTGATGATTGGTTAACTGTCAGTGGTTGCAGATAACCATCAATAGTTAGGTAACCATCAAAAGTTTCTTGTGCAAATCTGGTGGTGAATAACTTAGGAAGTAGAGAATGGGACTTTGGTTAAACATAGGTTTAATACAAGGTTGGGAAGTGTAAAGTGGGGTATTGGTGGTTCTGATATGCTAAACGAATTAGAAACTAGATAAACAAATGAACACAAGCATAAAATACCTAGAACTAAGTGGAGGAATCCTAAGTGATGTGGCTAGAGTTATGGTGCTTTAGACCTTTTGGAGTGATTTTAATAGAGTTTTGGGTCTCTAGTGATGATGTTTACTTGCTAGTATGGATGCTAAATATCTACAAGAAATATAAAATGCCTGATGACTGATTGCTTGTGCCCCATTACACTTTCTCCTCTTTTCCTTTAATAAGAAGTTACTAATATAATAGAGGAAGTTGCAAATTTGATCAAGGATAAAGTTGCTAATCCTTGAAGCATTAAAATCTTGTTCTAAAAGTAAGTTGTCATTGTAGGAGTTTCTAATCTCACATAAGAACTAGCAATGCTTTTAAAGTTATAAAGCAAAAAAGGGGATGCAACCATCAATGGTTAAGCTAACCATCGATGTGAGTTTAGATGAGGGTCCAAAATAGCACATCCTTAAAAACTATCATGCATAGTTTTTATGTCTCTACACAAGGCTTAAATATATATGATAAATAATAGGAGATAGAGAATATGGAAGTTGGATAAGCCCATGAAAAGTGTCATCCACCTCAAATCATTTACCATCCAAATGGAGGGTGAGAGAATAGTTTTTTTTTATTCCTTAGCAATTATTGTTTTAAGTTTATGATGAAATCATCAAAGTGGCATAAGAGATCATCATTTTCCTATATGACTCATCCTTTCATTCATGAAACTTTCCATTCTTGGCTTAGGAGTAGTTACAAGTCTATGTTTTGACATGTGTCACTCTTGATCATGCTTCCTAGAGTCTTGCCACACCATCCTTGGCCACTTTAAGGCTTATCTCATCTTAATGGGAGAGAGACCTGAAACTCAAGCTTCTTCATATTGACAAGACCTAAACTTTCATTGATTGAGATTGGTTAATTCAAAAAAGGCCATGAAAACAATCCCATTTCTTCATCTAAGGTCTAGTACTTGTTTGAGGACTAAAATAGCACCTTGAAAATATCATATAAGTTTAGTAAAGGATCATTATATCCATGTTTATCTTGTAGACAACCTTCAAGGATTGACATGTAGATGCATTTGGTCTCTTAAAGCTCTTGATGATATGTTTTTTTACTACAAGGTTTATTGAGCTTGTTGGTATTATGTATGTCACTTGAGGGGTCTTAGATAGATTGTAGGGAGACCAACAAACCTCTTCCCATGTTTAACAAGTCCTCATAATTGATCAAAATTCTTTCACATAGCTAAATCCTTGAAAATAAGCCTAAAACTACCACTTCTAAGCTATTTTCCATACCTTATGCTCTCCACATGTGACAATTAATGGCTCCAATAAGTGTTATTGATACTTATGAATGTTATCCAAGTAATTTTAAGACAAAACAATATAATCAAGATCACTTAGGTTCATTATCTTTCCCATTGATCTCTTAAAAGGGTTTAAAGAGTGTTTAGACATGTCTTCATTCCTAACAATGATTCATAAATATTAGTATATCTTATGATGAATATATGCCACATACTGGAAGTATAGGTACCCAACAACATCCCTTAACTACATTTTATCCCATGCATAAGGTTAACATACAAGTGAGTAGAAGAAAAGTCCTCTACACTTAGCAGACCTATGTGAAGAGATCAAGAAGGGTATTTTTGATCTAAAAATCTTTAAAAATATACCTTTTGGTTTATAAATTCTTGGGTGAAGTTTAGGACACCTCCCTTTATATATCTATACAACTATTCCTATCTTGATCTCTTGAAAAAATCCTCGGACTTGATTTGATCTAAACCAATGGTTTGTAGTTATTTTCATGAGTGTAACCCTAATGACTAATTATAAGGTTTTAGTATTCATTAAAAATGTATTTAATCAAAGTGAAAAGGTATTCATAACTATTAATATTATTCATAGTCCCTAGACATTATATCTAATGTAAAGAGTGCATCTTTTTTTCCATTTTGTTTGTGGTAGGCATGTAGGTCTTATTAAGGCCTTAAATTTATTCAAGGGATGATTGCTCATCATGATGGATTTCTTTTTATAAAAGGAGGTTTATACATTATTTTAACCTCATCCATGTTTATTTTAACCTTTTTGGCCTTCTAAACCCCATGTTTAGTACAAAATATGTATCATTTTCCATGTACTATGTATAGACATGTAGGTTGGCATTTCTAAGCCCAATTCTGCTTCTAACCCTACCTTGAAATTAATCCTTTTACTTTAGAGTTTTCATATCATAATGAAAATTATCTATTGGATTAGTGAAGGACACTTTTTTGAGCATTGTTTTTATTGTTGAGGTTTGGCATTGAAAGTATTGTTGATGTCAAAAGTTGTGAATGAGGTCATTGAATAATGTTTTTTGTTTGATTGCATCCTTGATAAGTATGACATTAGTTGATAAAAATATATGTGATTTTAGTAAGTTATATAAGCATCAAAGAGTGTTTCAATATAAGTTTCCAAATTTTTCAAGTGTATAAACCTGGCAAGAGACTTGAGAAGGCTTGTGCTTAGGATGTCTCAAAGCATGGTGGCCTAATGAGATGGATGCACAGAGGCATAAAATGATGTTTCTAGTTTATTTACTATGAATATAAGGCATTAGATTACTCAAGTGATTTTTAAGGTGAACATATAGGGGTAGGACCTATAGACCTAGCATGCAACTAGACTAGTTCTAAACCCTACCTGACCTTATGAGGTGTCATGAAGTATTGTCAAGGTATATGAAGAATATATGTCAGTGGTTTATCATGGTATTAAGTTTTATTACATTTATATGATGTTTTGACATCTTATAAAATGTCTAGAATGTCATTTCAAGGTCTAATGTGACTTACAGATCAAAGGCCTAGAGAGCAAAGAGAGAGATGGTGGATAGATGGGGTATCAAGATCAATTTCCAAGGCAATTGTGAGTATGTGTGAATTGAAAATTTTATTTCATGTTTTTTAAACTATGTTTACCAAGTTTAAGGTCAAAATTTGAAGTTTAAAGCAAGAAAAAGGGCTTTAAGGTCTCTCAAGTGCACTGAATAGAAGGTTCTCAACTCGAGAATAACTTTCAAGTGTTCATTGGAATTTGTAACCTTTGCATGATAAATTTATTAATTCATGGTAGATGGTAAATTTTCATAGCTCAAATATCTAAGCATTGTTTTCTAGAATGAGGGGCTAAGCTTTATGAATGATCGTTAAGATTGTAAGATGGTTTAAACCCTCAAAGAACCCTAATAATGACTTGGTATGAATGATATTGCTCTAAAGTGATTAAAATGGATTGAAATATATATTAAAGTGATTTAATGTTATATTCAACTCTCCCAAGCACCTCAAAGTGTGATTTTTTTGTCAAGTGAGTGAGTGGACCCTATAGGAAAAGCCTTATTTCTCAAATATTTGTTATAGCTATCAATTTTGACCAAGTCAAAGTTACTAAATAGATGGAAGATAAATATTGAGATTTTTTTATGTTGATGGTAGTTTTATATTAGGTTATATCCCTCAATAGTGCTAAATTGGTCTTACAAGTTGACTAGTCGTAAATAGGCCTAGTGGTGCAGACAATGATAAAACTAGGTAAAAGTGAGAAGTTGATTAGGGATGAATACAAGTGCATGGATAAGTTTTTAAATACTTTTAATACATGTTAATTTTTTATATATGTTTTTTTAAGTTATTGTATATGATGAAAAATTTTCTCATAAGTTGACCTGTCTTGTTCAGATGAGATAGTGAGGTGTAAGACTAGGAGATTGGTCTACAAGATCAATATTACTATGTGACCATATTACACACACACACACACACACACACACACACACACACACACACACACACACACACACACATATATATAATGGTATAATAACCTCATAGGACTATATACATGAATTTTAAGTATCTAAAAGTGATTATACATGTGTTTTAGGTAATTTTTTCCATGACTATGTTTTGAGGCTAGTTGACAATTCTGACTAGGCTATTTACATAGAATGGTTTGAGTCATTTTGCCATGTGTAATGAATTATAATGAACTTGGTAAAATTTTTAAGGAAATTTATATTATATATGTGTGATTTTTTTCCATTATTATTTGGAAAAATGTTTATTATGCTTCAGTTGTTCAAGACATATTTTATAGGTATGTGCACAGGCCTAATATGAATAGTGTTTTAAAAAGAGGTTCAAGTGGTGGTTGGACCTAAAAGGTGTTATGGACCTTAAGTGATGTTTTATAAGGTCTATTTTAGTGATATTTGATATGTTCCTACCATTTTATAATTTTTATAGTGTTCCAAAAGAGTTCAAAGGGTAACGTGTGTTTATGAAGACCTAATTGAATTACGTCTCCTTAAAGCCTAAAAAGGGGCTTTGGTCCTATATGCTATGACCAACCTATTGTAATGTTTGATTCATGTATGTGGAATTTTTTAATTCCTATTTAATTTTAATTATAAGTGGTCAAGTATGGATGTCTAACCAAGAGGTGTATGAGCAAGAGCCTAGTAAAAAAACAAGACCTTATAGGCCTAATTAAGGGGTTAGTGTGTGTGAGAGTTGAAGCAGAAGATATAGAATTTTGAAGAGATAAAGGAGGCCTTATAGACCATCTTAAGGGTGAATATAAATTATCATGAATATATAATCAAGGTATTTTAGATGACTATCAAGTTTAAATGGCCTAATCTATTTTAAAGAGACCTAATTGAGCAAAGAAGAATAGAGACCAGTTTGAGAAGGATAGAAGTGTGTGAAGATATGAAGAAGGAGATAATCATATAATGTATTAATAATAAAGGGTTTTTAAGGTGATCAAATTTTTGAGGTGGATGAGTTGGTGCTGAGTCATCTAGGGTGTTGGTGCCTCCTTAGAAGTAAGTGCTTGTTAAAGCTTAGTCAAGTTGGTGTTTGGCTAGTTGGGGTTAGAGTTCTAAGTGAAGTTGGTGTTCCAAGTGAAGTTGGTGCTTCACTAAATCTTGATGTTTGACTTATAGGATAGTATTCCATTTTCATAATTAGTTATTTTTCTTCCCCTTAAGGGTTTCACACTTAAATAAGTGTTTTGTGTGTTATGCTCTTCTCTCATGCTCATGGATCTTAATGTGTTTCTAGTTTACTATATTTTTTTGATAGTTCATGAATGATAAGGTAAAGTTGTAAAAGTTTTGAAGACTGATTCACCCCCTATCAGTCATTGTGTTTCCAATAATTGGTATCATATCTTGATCATGTATGACAAGTCTAACACCTTGAAGGTGATCCTAAGAAGCACAAGATTTATTGTTATCAACAAAAAGAAGACATGCATGATGAATAAGTCTACTATGATAGTGATGAAGGAGAAGCTAAAGTAGACATTGAAATTGAAATCATGAGATCCTTTGATGATTTTAAGCATCAAAAAAAGACTATAAATAATCTCAATAGTCAATTATAATATGTCAGCACAAGGTTCAAGTCAAAATAATTTGAGTATGACTAGTTGAAGATAGAACTAGATTCCTTGAAGGTTGAGCATGAGAAACTCGTAGATAAAATGAGAAAGTTTGAGAGAGAATATGAGAGGTTATAAAAATTCAAGAATATCAACATGAAAAGACCAATCATGAGGCCCAATGCAATGAAGTATAAGTCATCATGGAACCATGTTAAGTATAGGAATGTTGTTTGATACATTTGTCATAATATAGGACACATTGTAAGACTTTTCTATAATAGAGTTAGAAGGCCTACAAGATTTAAAAATACATAAAAAGCTCCTATAATGCACAAAAAAGGATCAAACATTAGTGTGAAATCCAAATCAAGTTAGGATAGATCATATTGAGCTTAATAGGCAAGATGGACTATTTGCTAAGGAGGAAAAAAATACCAAAGAGGATTCTATGTTAGGTTAGATTGATTTTCACATTCAAGATGAAGGCATAAAATGGTATATAAATATTACTTTCTCAAGCCACATGACAAGAGACAAAAATAAGTTCATCTCATTAAATAAGAATGATTCAAGAATAGTGAGGTTTGGAGACAACACAACTACCAATATAGTTGGTAAGGGCATCTTGAGTTTGAATAATGGAAAAACTTGTTAGGAATTAGCTTTTACATTATGTAAGTTTGAGTATTTACTAAGAGGTAAATATTTATTAGATAGTTATATTTGGTAGTAATTATAGACACCTAAATTTGGCCATCAATAACCTCCAATCATGCTTTTGACCAATTTTCACCCAAAATACACAATTTGGCCTAAAAACACTAAAACATGCTAAATTATGTGAAAATGACATATTCAAGTGCTGATTTTAGCCAATGTATCCCTAAATTGGGCAATGCAATTTATGATCCAATTAAATTTGATCAGATCATTTTGAGTCAAAATGTTAAATTTACACTTGGGTGCTCTGGATTGCTCTTTCCTATCAAATCTTCTACACAAGGCACTTACCTTTGTTATTTATTGTTGGTAGCATCCTAAATAGGAATATGGATCCAATGAATCTAACATTTCCTTCTAATTCTAATCTATTCAAAATTTGAAATCTGGAGAAGTGTTACGAGCGGATGGAGGTTTTGGCTGGGCGCGAAGGGGGAAGTGGTAGACCGATGACAGGCCCCAGGAGGGAAGGAGTGACGCCTGGGGCAAGTTCGGCAGCTCAGGCAGAGTGTTATTCCAGTGAAAGGACCAAATTAAACAAGACTAATGGTTGCTTACTTAGGAGCAAGGACAGACCTGTTCTGATTATACCCCAAGAGACAGTCCAGGAGGAAGTTGAATATTTGTCTTCACATACCCTTATCTGCAAATTTTTGGGTATTAGAATCCCTGTGGTGGCTTTGGAAGCGTGGATCCGGCGCTCTTGGGTCATTGAAGGGGATTTTGACATCATGCTAGCAGGAAATAGCTACTTTCTGGTAAGTTTTTCTTCTGTGATGGATCGAAATCGTATTTTTGAAGGAGGCCCATACTTCTATGAGCATGTAGGATTATTTCTTAAACCCTGGCATGTGGGCTTCAATTCAGCTGATGAGCTCCCAGCGTGTGTCCCAGTCTGGGTCCGTCTTCCTTGGCTACCACTTGAATTTTGGAGAGAAGATATACTTAGGCAAATAGGGGAAATGCTGGGAACACTAGTAGCGATTGCACACCAGTCATTAGACAAAAAAGTGATATCTTACGCCCGTATTTGCGTAGATATGGATTTGAATAACCCGCTGCCAGACTCTATAGAGATTTGCATGGGATCCCTATCATGGATCCAACAGATTGATTATGAAGCCATTCCCTTCAGATGTAGAATTTGCCATGTATACGGACATCTACATCGTTAGTGTCCTCAGGTTGTCAAAGATTCAGGAAGTGGCCTTGATTCTTCAACGCCAAACACTGCCTATGCTGGGAAAGAGACTTGGCATCAAGTCCAACCAGAAAATGGGAAATTTCATCCAGATAGGCTGGGTAAGGGTGAAGTTTTAAAAAATGTGAGCTTGATGCAGGGGGTAGGTGACCATTTGCAGGCAGGGCAAGACGACTTCATACCAGTTAAAAGGCGAGCGAGAGGGCGTGGACGGAAATGAGGGAATACAGATAGGCAGGTAGACTTGGGGTTTAATAGGTTTGAGGCCCTTGATTGCATGGCTCTCAAAGATGGTATTCTGATGGATGAATAGGGAGAGGATATGGAGCTCTCGAAGCAATTTGATGACCTCCACGAAGGTCAAGAATTGATGATTCAAATGCTTGTAGACAATGTTTTGAGAAAGGAAGAAGGAATGATAGAGGCTTCTTGTGGAAGGAAAGAAAAGGAAGACAGATGGGCTGATGTGGTTAAGGCAGGAGATGCTGGAAAAAAGGAAAAAGGACCGGCTATGGCACTTGGGCTAGTTCAGAAACAATTCAAAAAGGCCACCTCGGCAGCTCCATCCAAAGGTGGGCGAAAGAAGGATCAAGACAAACTTAAAATTATAGGTGATTTGCTTGTGGAGGCTGGGGTTGTAAAAACCTTGGATGAGCATTACCCCCAACCCACTTAATGATAGTCTTATCATGGAATGTAAGGGGCCTGAATAGCTCCCCTAGACAAAAAGCTATAAGAAGCTTGGTGTGGAAACATACTCTGGATATTGTATGTATTCAGGAGATGAAATTGACGGTAGATTCACTTTTGGCCTATATGCCAAATATTTGGCCAACAGGGCAGTGGCAATGTGTAGGGGCTCAGGGTAGTTCAGGAGGCATAGCTATGGGATGGGACCCAAGAAAAATTCTGCCCATGCATTGGGTTACCAACATTTCAGCCTTATCCATGGTGGCGTCCTCTTTTGAAACTGGTGAAGTGTGCTTGATAACCACAGTGTATGCACCTGTAGACATGGAGGGGCAATTGCAGCTGTGGGATCACATCCATTATATCCGAACTTGCTTTCCATTTTTGTCGTGGATAGTTGCAGGCGACTTTAATGCGGTGATGAATCTAGAAGAGAAAAGAGGAGGATTGAATCGGCTAGGGCCTTCTTCAGAATGCTTTCATCAAAATGTAGAAGTCCTACACCTCTCTGATGTTAAACCGTTGAATGGGCGCTTCACCTGGTGTAACAAAAGATCAGGTAATGCTGCCATCTCAGAATGCCTTGATAGATTTTTAGTTTCTTGCTTTTGGCAGTCTAGTGCCATGTCAATCACCTCCGAAATCTTAGATTGGAGTGGATCTGACCATTGGCCTATTAAGCTATCCATTGGATATATTGGGGGACCCAAAAAGTCACCCTTCAAATTTCAATTGATGTGGCTTAGAGATCCTGGTCTTCATGATTGTATTGACCAATGGTGGAGGCAAGGTAGTCCTGCTTTTGGGACAGCGATGTACTCCTTTTGTAAAAAACTCTAGTATGTTAAAAGAAAACTACAGATTTGGAATAGAACTTGCTTTGGTAATTTAACAGGTAGGAAGAAGAAGGTACAAGAGCAGCTAGATGAAATAACCAGAAAGATAAGGGAGGATGGACTCTCGGACAGCCTTCGTTTGGAAGAAGCAAGAGCTGCAAATGCTGTAGCGGAATGGGAACTGCGAGAAGAAATATATTGGAAACAGAAAGCCCGCATAGATTGGTTACAGGGGGTGACAAGAACATGGATTTTTTCCATCACTCGGTTCAAGCTTGCCGTAATAGGAATTTTATTACGTCTCTTGTGACTCAGGATGGGACTTGTCTTACCACTTCTCAGGCTATTAATAGAGAAGCTATTCGGTATTTTTCTAAACTTTTCACCAGTAATCCAGTACCTGATGAAGGGGTAGAAAATAATGTTTTAGAGTGCATTCCTAAATTAGTGAATGAGGATATGAATGACAGGATTATGCAGCCAATTGCTATGGCTGAAGTGGAGGAGGCGGTTTTTAGTATGAAGAGAGGTAAAGCCCCTGGGCTTGATGGATTTTTGGCAGAATTCTTTCAAGACTTTTGGGATATAATTAAAGGGGATTTGATGGAAGTGATTCAGGAATCTTATTTCAGCAAGGATATGCTTAGGGCCTTGAATGCTACATTCCTTGCTCTTATTCCAAAAAAGGAGCAGGCGGATAAGCTGGATATGTATAGACCTATTGCGCTTTGCAATGTGATCTACAAAATTATTTCTAAACTTATTGCGCAAAGGCTGAAAGGACTCCTTCCTAGTCTTATTTCAGAGGAGTAGGGTGGCTTTGTTGCTGGAAAACAGATATTAGATGGGGTGGTGATTGCCTCGGAGGCCATTCATTCTATGAGTATTTCGCAGGAGAGGACTATGTTCATTAAGCTTGACCTGGCCAAAGCTTATGACAGAGTTAGCTGGAGATTTCTGAGCAAAATTCTTTTGGCATTTGGCTTTAATCAGGATTGGATTAGATGGGTGCTCAGCTTCATTTCTATGCCCTCCTTTTTAGTCCTTATAAATGGAGCACCTTCTGAGCTTTTTAAGGCCTCGAGAGGCCTTCGTCAAGGAGATCCGCTCTCACCGTATTTGTTCATCATTATGGCTGAGGGACTGGGGCGGCTATTCAAAGATCGGGTCACTCGAAATATTCTACATGGCTGGAAATGGGGGAGAGATGTATCCACCTTGACCCATCTGCAATTCGTTGATGATACTATCTTAGCTGGGACAGCTCGAATCAGGGAAGCGAAAGTTTTCTGGACCACATTGGACAATTATTTGCAGGCCTCTGGACAAAAGATAAATGACCATAAGTCCTCAATCTTCTTTTTCAATACGCCTGAGGCTATTCAGAGAAGGATAGCAGCAATTTTGAGGTTTCAGACTCAAACACTTCCTGTGACTTATTTGGGTATTCCCATAGTTGTTGGGAGGCAGCCCAGGCTTTTTTGGCAAAATGTGTTGGACAAGCTAAGATAGAAAATTAGTCATTGGACTCACCGATGGTTATCTACGGCTAGTAGAGTGATTCTCCTTCAATCTGTCATACAGGCGTTACCTATATACCATAGCATGGTGCAGGTTGCTCCAACTTATTTCCTAAAAGAATATGATGCCCTCTCTAGGAAGTTTCTTTGGAGTGGGAATCTTCAAAATATGAAATGGAGTCTTATCAATTGGGCAACTGTGTGCATCCCAAAGCAAGATGGAGGACTTGGACTACGCTCGGCTGTGTTGGCCAGCCAAGCTTTAGCTGCCAAGTTATATTGGAGGTGGTGCTCGAATCATTCTTCCCTATGGGCCCGCATCTTGACAGTGAAATACTTTCTGGGTGCTGTTTCACAGGATGTTTCCAGATTTCCTCTTGAGGGTAGAGGTTTGATGGTTTGGGGCACCCTTAAGGCGAGAGTACAGCTTGTGAAGCAAAGCCTATTTTGGGTGTGCAATAGTGGAACTGAGGCCTTCTTCTGGGAAGACTCATGGGATGGTGTGCCACCCATATTAGTTTCACATCCTCATTTGCAAACGCTTGCTGACTCCTTTCATGCTGCTGGCTGGAACAAAGTAATGCATTATAAAGAAGCTATTAGCATAGGTTTGTCTATTGGGTACAGATGGAAAAACTCCTCTGATTGGCCACTTGGAGGCTCGGTGGAGGAGAAGAGTGAATTAATTCAAATCCTTGAGTCCAGAGGATGCAATTCTCTGTAAGGAAGTGATGTGCTAGCCTGGGGTGGAGAGGCTAATGGTCAGTATTCTGTTTCTGCTGGGTATATGATTTTGATTCATCAAATTTTCAATAGAGGTCAGGTTTTTTGGGGAAAAAAGGTGTGGAATCCGATATCTTGGCCAAAATGCAATTTTTTCATGTGGCTCCTTACTCACAATAAATGTCTCACCTGGGACAATTTGTGCAAACATGGCTTTCAGGGACCATCAATTTGTGTGCTCTATCATAATAGTGAAGAAACAGGGACGCACTTATTCTTTCAATGTCATTTTGTCAAACAAGTGTGGCACCTGTGGTGGTCTGCTTGGGGCGCCCCCTGCCGCCATGTTCACTCACTGAGTGAGTTCTGGGACAAATTAGGACATGCTCCAGCTAGGAATTCCATCTTGCAAAGTGCCTAGACTGTGGTCCCGACATTTATATTGTGGAATGTCTGGTTGGAATGAAACAGGAGAGTGTTTCGGGGTGCGCAGCTTGAACTAAGTTCGCTATGGAAAAAAAATTGCCATTCACTGCAGGAAACTTTGCAGTTTAAATGTTTGAGAGAAGCAGACCTTGACGTGGAAGTGAATGGGTGGTGCACGCGCCTAGGAATGACCCTTAGCCCAAGCTTGGAGGCTGGGAAGAATGGAGCGACGTTGACTGGGAGATATTCAAAAATGCGACCAGTCAACAGAATAGGCCGCTGGACTTCCCCTAAAGCTGGTAGGATAAAAATAAATACTGACAGTTCCTCAAAGGGAAACCCAGGTGAGGCTGGTGTTGGCGGGATTGCTCATGATTGTGCAGGGAATATAGTGTTTCTCTTCTCGATCTACAAAGGATGGCACACAAATAACCATATGGAAGCAGTGGCGATTCTGGAGGCTATGAAGTTCTGCTGTCAACAGGGATATTATGAAGTTATTTGCGAATCTGATTCACAAGTTGTGATAAATTTGGTTAATAATGGGCCTACTGGTAAAATAGACTGGAAGTTAAGTGTTATTGTTCATCAGATTAGGAATTTATGTGCATCTTTCAATTATAGTTCCTTCAATCATATTCCCCGGGAATGGAATAGTGTTGCTGATCGGCTTGCCAAATGGGCTTCGGAGAATGGCCCTACGTGGAATATTACGGCTCAGGGAATGCTCTCTGGTAGTATGTATCAGGAATTGATTCACATGGTGGATCAGGATAACAATCTGTAACTTTGGCTTTCTTGTTTCTGAATAAATTTTTACCCCCGTTTAGAGTAAAAAAAAAATCTATTCAAAATTTGGACCAATAACAAAGCATTCTAATCAATTTGAGTAATTTATACATAAAGTGCTTAATCATGTTTAAGAGCTAATTAACCCAAATCAAGGCCTAATTAATAATTCCATGGAAACTTTTTGAAAAATTATTTTTGGAAATGAATATTGAATATCTGCATAATCAAGTGACCTCATTTCTTGGGAAGACATCCTTAGGCCATAAATGCCACAAATATCAAGATTCATGCCCTCCATGCCTCATCAATGCCTTCCATGATGCCCTCCATGCCTTTTAATTACCCCTTCTTCCAATGTCATGATGAGGATAATTACAAACTTAATTCCAAAAATTTAATTAATCCTCAACCACACATCTCAATCTTGAGATGGATGGTTCATGTTGATTCCAGACATTTACAAAAATCTATAAATAGGAGGCCTCACAACATCATTTCTAAGCTTAATTGGTGCAAAGTTATAATGTAGGATTGGTTCTAAAAGCTTCATGAAACTAGTGTTACCATGACAATCCAAGCCAAGATACAAGCCAAAGGTACCAAGGAGAGATGGAGGTAGTCAAACTTTTATTACCAAGGACTTCATTAGCACAAGTTGAGTAAGCCACTACTATAAAAGCATTTGGAGCATCTAAGGAAGGTGAAGGAATTCTTATGTTTTATTCCTTAATTTTTAGTTGTGCTTGTCAATTTTTTTTGTTAACTAAGTTCTCCCTAGTGTCTAGGCCTAGAGATGTTATGTTATTAGTGTGTTTATTTCATTTATGGAACTAACACCATACTAACCATCCTCTCTTGAGTCAAATTCCTAGGTCACAGTAATATTGTTATAAACAATATTATGATATAGGTTTGAATATTTATATTTTTGAGATATATTGTTATAAGTTATAATAATATATCATAAATAGAGTTTGTATAATCATGAGATATTTTGGGAGAGAAATTGATAGAGAGAATATAAGAATGAGGTTCCTATAAATGTCTAATTCTAGTATTATTTTATAATTAGAGTGTATGTATAAATATCATCAGAGGGTGAAATAAACAATACTATAGTCTATTTGAAAAAAAATTGAGTTTATCTATGTCTGGCTCTTTGATTTAGTGTTTAGATCTAAACTAGCCTTCTCATCTGGTATCAGAGCAATAATGCAATCCTAAGAAATTGTGTGGGATAGATCCAAATATAATTTTTTTTGGTTTCCATATTGTATAGAGAGATTATTCTTTGTGAAAATATTATAAATTTCATTTGGTTCATTTGTAAATACTAATGTAGCTTCATAGAGATTTTCCATTCAATGCTTCATAGATCTATTTTGGCATGTGTATTCAATTTGACATATAGATTGATTATTTATTCTAATTAAGCTTAATGATGACCCTATAAGAAGTGTTATACATTATTCATTTGTTAAATATACTAGCAGATCCATTGGCAAAAGCCTTACATAAAGTGGTCTTTGACTCCCAATCATAGATCCAAAACCATACACACTTTCTTGTCAGTTAAAGATCTCTACACTCTCATTATTTATTTTTAATGTAGTTTGTACAACTTAGCTCAAGTTTCATACTTGGTTCACTATCTTTGCATCACTAAATTTGGAATATGTAGTGCCTCAATCTAATTTATAGTAATTTGTACTCCTAACAATAAGATATTTCAATGAATCTCATAATTGAGCATTATAATATATATTTATTGATAAGATGCATTGCCACACAAACTAACTATTCAATTCCTTATGGCCTATTCTTTATCTTAAAGGCTATGCAAAGTGATAAGAAATAAATTCAACATAATCCAAGACATTAACAAATCCAAGGTTCAAGGATCTACACATACACTTTGTTCAGACCCCAAGGAGGAAAAAATAAAATCAGTTTATATTTGAAGATTGTCAATGTCGATTTAATAGTTCTAACCAAAGGAAATGTTTTTCTATATATCTATGTATTATTAAATTGGGTCTACTATCCACATTTCTTGTCAGGATCTTGCTCCACCAAAAGAGCACAATATGATTACTAAACCAAGCAACTTAATATGCGGAAATTAACCAGATTCACCAAGTAACTAGAATTCAGAATAACACATGATATGAGAGACAATACACAAATTGTATTAACACTTTACAGAAAAGAATACAATAAAGAAGATCCCACTTCTTCTCCACCACCTTACAGAGGTTTCCCACACCTCAAGTGAACAGTAAATCTTCTCCCCAAAGCTCTCCCTCTCAGGTCCCAACACCCAACTCAAATACAGAGTTGGTGTTCACCTCCTGTGCTCCACGCACACCACAAGTGCTCCACGCACTCCACAAGTACTCCACGTACTCCACAAGTACTCAAGGTACTTCAAGTAGATCTCCCATGAACCTGCAACAACCTACAATTCAACAGACCATACTTATGGAAGGAACTCCCTTGCCTTCCTCTTTGCTCTATCCGAGTACACACCTATACTCCAAGTATATCCTGCCTGATACTGCTCCCTATTGTATTGCTGTCCTATCTGATCTTGCACACCTGCAAATCAACCTGGTTCTGCACACCTGTGAACCTTGACCTTGCATACACATACACCTGTAGATCAATGATCTTACTTACCATGTAGATCTCCTATATAGGCCATGCACCTGTGACCAAGATCCTACATACATGAAGAACCCTGCTGATTCTCCAATTCAGCACCTACACCTGGTACTGTGGAACTAGGAGGAACACCCTTGCTCACCTCACACACAGAAGGAGATAACTTTGCTCAACTCAAACTAGAACACCTTTCCAATACAACCATGAGTCTATTATATAGATCTCATCCAAACAATGATTAGACATCTAATTACAATAATTAGATCCACAGCTCTCAATCTAAAAATAGATCTAAACATGCAAACACTTGGTTCGTTAGCTAACTGCCCGTAATAAGCTCGCAGTCGAACCACACAGGCGACCGACGTCGGTCCCTGTCTGCCTGGGGGTCACCGACGCCGACTGATCCATGACCGACGTCGGTTGCTTCCTGTCTCCTACCTTCCAACGTCGGTTGGCCAGACCAACGCCAAAGACTTCTGACACTCAGCAACTCTCCTGCAACCTCCTCCATGTCTGCATCAGTGAAGCTTTTAGCTCCACAACCTAACATTTCTATAATCCAACTTAGGGATCACTTTGGCTATAAAATCTATGTTATTTGTCACATAGCCCATTTTGAATCTCTCAAAGCATGTGGATCAACTAAATGCTTATATGTTTATTTGCATTGTGTTAGTAAAAGTAATTTTAACATGTTAGTTTATAGTTTTTTATGTTATTAATAGTTTTGTTTTTTATTAGGTGTCTTTCATTAATTTAATATTTTTATTATATAGATTGAAAAATCATATAGTTGATTTAGTTATTCATTTGTATCTCGAGTTGGTGAAAGTCTTAGATTCAGTGAAAATCATGTTTAGAATTTGTAAGTGTCAAGTCATTGAAATAACTCATCTTAGTCATGCCAATTTTATGAGTGAAAAAATCATTTTTATGTCAATAAAATATATCAAGTCATATTATCAAGTCAAAAAAACTATCAATGTAAAGGATGCATTTTCTAATGAACCCAACATCCTGAGTCATATGTTTCAGTTATGTGTGTGTGAGTCTTGTCATAAAAAATGACGTGAACTTCATCGAGATATCGATTAAGTAAGCAGTATCCTACATTAGAGTTTAGAGGATACATAGAGGTTGGAGGTCTTTTAGTGACCTCTTATCATTTGCCAATGACAAGGCCATACCAATGATTTGGTGACATTTTATGAGGTGTGTTATTTTTAGTTGTGTGTATTTCATTTTTTTAGTGTACTGTGGTAGTTACATTTTTTTAGCATGTGTGAAAAATAAGAACAATTTTACCTATTCACTTGTGAATAATATTACCATGTAACCCCTTTTGTATATTTACATTGGAGAATGTATATCTAAAAAACATTTTAGTAATCATGATGTAAGGTTAATGGTGAATCAGAGAAAACTATTTTGCAAGGTTAGTGGTGAACCTGAGAAAACCATTTTGTAAGGTTATTGGTGAACCTATGAAAACCATTTTGTAAGGTTATTGGTGAAACTGAGAAACCAATTGTAGATGAGTGTGAAGGAAGAGTTTTATAATGGCACATGTATGTAAATAATATCATGAGCACATGAAGGTGGCATGCTACAATAAGAAAATGAGATATATTGTACCATGTAAAAACTATGGGGGGAAATGTTAAGAATTAGCTTTTGCATTGTGTAAGTTTAAGTATTTACCAAGAGGTAAATAGTAATTGGATAGTTATATTTGGTAGTAATATTGTTAATAACAATATTATGATGTACATTTGAATATATTATATTATTGAGATATATTGTTATAGGTTATAACAATATATCATAAATAGAGTTTATATAATCATGAGAGATTTTGGGAGAGAAAATGATGGAGAGAATATAGGAATGAGGTTCCTATAAATATGTAACTCTTATATTATTTTATAACTAGATTGTATGAAAAAATATTATCAAAGAGTGAAAGAAATAATATTATGGTGTTTTTAAAATAAATTTGAGTTTATCTATGTTTAACTCTTTAATTTAGTGTTTAGATCTGAACCAGAATTATCGAAAGAAAGACCCAAAATGTGTTGTATGTAGAAGGTTTGAAACATAACCTATTTAGGGTAAGTCAAATGGTAAATAAAAGACACACATTAACCTTTCATGATAGAGGGTGTGAGATAAAGATAAAATTAGGAAGGTTATTATTAATGAAAATAGGATTGATAACAACATATATGTATTGAATGAGATCAATAAGGAGAAATTTTTCATGAGCAAGATAGATGAAAGTTGGATATGGAAAATAAGGTTAGGTCACCTAAAATTCTATGAAGAACATGTCTAAGATCATCAAACCTACAAACATACTTTTCAAGGCATGTCAACATGGTAAGCATACTAGAACAAGGTTCAAGTCTAAGTAGTAATCTACTACAAAACCTTTGGAGTTAATCCACATTGATCTCTATGGGTCTACAATAATTCAAAGAATTTAAGGATATAGATATTTCATGTTACTCATGATGATTACATAAGAATGACTTGGGTTGCATTCTTAAAAGAGAAATTAGAAGCTCTTGACAAGTTTAAGGCATTTAAGGTTCTTGTTGAGAATGAGAAGAATGGAAAGATCAAGTGCCTAAGATCTAATATAGGAGGAGATTTTTGGTCCAATGAGTTTGATTATTATTTTGAGGTTCATGTAATAAGGAGATAATTCTCATCATCTATGACACCTCAGTAGAGTGGGGTAGTGGAAAGGAACAATAGTACAGTTCAAGAGATGGATAGAACTATGTTCAATGAGTCTATATTATCTAATGGATATTGGAGAGAGGTAGTAAGAATTATTGTCTACATTTTGAATAGAGGATAGATAATGACTAATGGAAACAAGATTCCTTATGAATTATGGAAGGGTAGACTTGAAAATGTACAACATATTAAAGTGTTTGGGATAAAATGTTTCATCAAAAGATATGATGAATACTTGGTTAAGTTTTATTCTAGATCTGATGAAGGTATATTCTTAGGATACTCATCAATGAGCTCAGCCTATATATGTTATAACAAGAGGCTAAAAAAGATAGTGGAAAGTACCAATGTGAATATTGATGAGACAAATAAATATCACTCATAGTCAAAGAACACTTTAGAGAATTTGGAGTTCAAGACTGAACATGAGACTGTAAAGGTTTATGAGGAAGAGGAATAAGTTGAAGAGAGATATAATTCAAAAGGACCCTCAAGACATATTCAAAGAGATCACCCTGAATCTCAAATCATTGGCAATAAGAATGTAGGTATGCAAATAAGGAGAAGACTGGTAAGTAATCTAAATCAATAGAATGTTGATTTATTATCCAATATTGAACCTAAGAGTCTTATATAAAAAACAAAGACAAATTTTGGATAGGTGTTATCAATGAGGAGCTAGATCAAATAGAGAAAAATGATACTTAGGAACTAGTTCCTAAGCCTAAAGACAAGAATGTAATTAGCACAAAATGGGTGTTTAGAAACAAGTTGAATTAAAATGAAGAAGTAACTAGGAGGAAGGCTATATTTTTATACAATATATATATACACAAGTTGAATGGGTAGACTTTGAGGAGACCTCACTAGTAGCAATATTATAGGCCATCAGATTATTTCTAGCCTATGCAAGATTCAATGTATACTAGATGGATGTTAGATCTAACTTTTTGAATGGGAATTTAGAAGTGTACATTGAGAAACCTAAAGGGTTCTCATTATTAGATGATAAAAACTATGTTTTCATGTTGAAAAAATATCTCTATCATATAAAGTAAGCTCTTAGAGCTTGGAATTCTAGGTTAGACAAGTATTTGTTAGATCAAGGATTCAAAATAGGAATTTTAGACATTAATATATACATCAAGATAGAATATGACCATTATTTGATAGTAGTTTTTTATGTGTATGACATGATATTTGGTGAAAACAATGAGAACATGACAAATTCCTTTGCAGAGGTGATGAAGAAAGAGTTTGAGATATCCATTCTAGGAGAACTAGCATTCTTTCTTGGGTTATAGATCACACAATCTAACAAAAGTATATTCATCTCACAATCCAAGTACATAAGATAGATGTTGAATAAGTTTGAGATGGATGATTACTAGGTAGTTAGTACACCCATGATCACAATATGTAAATTGAGAAAGGAATATGTGTCTTCAAAGATAAATCAGATATCATATAGGTTAATGATTAGAAGCCTGTTGTACACCACTGCCTCTAGATCTAACATCATGCAAGTAGTAGGTCTTATGGGAAGGTTTCAAGTAGATCCAAAGGAGAATCATCTACAAGCTATTAAAAGGATACTCAGGTATCTCAAGGGGACTATGGAGTATGTATTATGGTATATAAAGATTTAGGAGTTCAATTGGATAGCCTACATAGATGTATATTGGGAAGGAAGTATAGATGATAGGGAGAGTACTAGTGGAAGAGCCTTATTTCTAAGTGGGTGCCTAGTTTCAAGGATAAGTAAGAAATAACCATCAGTAGCATTGTCCACTTTTGAGGCTACGTACATTGTAGCAACTTCATGTTTCACTCAGGTCCTATGGATGAGATATACCCTAAAATACTACAAGGGGGAGTATGATGGTCCTATCCTTATCTATTATGACAATACAAGTTTTATAAGTGTCTTAAAGAACCTAATCATGCACTCAAGGACCAAACACATTCCCATCAAGTATAATTTTATAAGAGATCAGGTAGGTGAATAAAGTGTCAAACTTGAATATGTTTCTATATAGGATCAGATTGTAGACATCTTGACCAAACCACTTCCAAAGGTAACCTTTTAACACCTAATATAGGAATTGGGTGTAATTACTTCCCCTATAAATCATTGAAGAATCCAAGTAATTAGGGGGAGATAATCATGCTCATTATCTCCAAGAATAGGTAATTTTTTCCAATAATTTATGCATGGAGTTAGGGGGAGCATGTTTATTTTATGTCTCATAAACTCATAGTTCTGTGAGTTGAGTATTTTGGTTGCAAGAAGAGTGATCCAAGGAATTACAGAAATCAATTTGTCATTTATGTCAAAAGGTGAGAAAGACCAGAATGGGAGATAAGGATGAACATTTTTCAGCATGGTTTTCCATCAATGATAAAGGGGGACATTATTGAGCATTGTTTTTGTTGTTGAAGTTTGGCATTGAAATTGTCATTGATGCCAAAGGTTATTCATGAGATCATTGAACAATGTTTTTTATTTGATTGAATCCTTCATATGTATGAAATTGGTTGAGAAACATATAATTCATGTGATCGAGGTGTATAACAATCAAATATTTTTTCAATATTAGTTTTCAAGTGTTTAAACCTAACAAGAGACTTGAGAAAGCTTGTGCATAAGATGGTTAGTCTTGTGCATGAAGGAGCATGGTGGCCAAGTGATATGGATGAATATAGGTGTAAGAGGATTTATATATTTTATTGAGTATGATTATGAGGCATTGAATCACTCAGGTGATTTTTAAGGTGATCCTATAGGGGTGGGACCTATAGACCTAGAATGTAACTAGTCTAGTTCTAAACCTTACCTGACCTTATGAGGTGTCGTGAGGTATTATCAAGCCATATGAAGAATTTAAGGTAGTGTTTGAGCATGGTAAGATGTTATATTACATGTATATTATGTGTTCACATCTTGGATAGTGGATAGAATGTCATTTCCAAGCCTAATGTGACTTGTAGGTCAAAGGCCTAGAGAGTAAAGAGAGAGATGGTGGCCAAATGGGGAATCAGGATAAGTTTCCAATCCAAGCATGAGTATGTGTGAATTTAAATGGGTATTTAATGTTTTTTAAAGTATTTTGACCAGGTTTTAGGTCAAAATTTGAAGTTTAAGGTAAGAAAAAGTGCTTTAAGGTCTCTTAAGTGCACATAATGGAGGGTTCTTAACTTGAGAATAACTTTTAAGTGTTCATTAGCATGTGTAACCTCTTCATGATAGCTTGAGATATTCATGGTAGATGGGGAAGTTACATATATAAAATCTCTAATTGTTTTTTTTAGAATGTGGGGATAAGCTTTATGAATGATGGTTAAGACTCTAAGATGGTTTAAACCTTCAAAGAACTCTAATAATACCCTGGTATGAATGATCTTGTTCTAAAGTGATTAAAATGGATTTAAATAGCTATTTAAGTGATTGGAAGTTATATTAAACTCTCCTAGGGACCTCCAAGTGTGATTTTTTTGTTAGGTGAGTGAGTGGACCCTATATGAAAATCCTTATTTCTTAGAGCTTTATTATAGCTATCAGATATGACCAAGTCAAAGTTACTAAATGGATGGAAGATAAATATTGATACTTTTATTTAATATCAATTATTGTTTTTTAAGTATTTTCTATCCCTAAATAGTTATAAATTGGTCTTACAAGTTGACCAGTCACTAACAGGCCTAATGGTGTAGACAGTGAAAAAACTAAGTAGAAGTGAGAAGTTAATTAGGGATTGGTTATCATGGATTAGGGAAGAATCAAAGAGAATGAAGAAGTTTTTCAAGACTATAATACATATTCATGTTGGATATATGTTTTTGAGGTCAGTGTATATGATGTAAATGTTGCTCATAAGTTGACCTATCTAATTCAAATGAGACAGTGAGGTACAAGACTATAAGATTGGTCTACAAGACCAATATTGCCATGTGACCATATTATCTATCTATATAATAATGGTATAATGACCTAATATGATCATATAAATTAATTTTAAGTCTCTAAAAGTGATTATATATGTGTTTTAGGTCATTTTTTCCATGACTATGCTTTGAGGCTAGTTGGCAATTCTGACTGGGCTACTTGGAGAGAAGGGTTTGAGTCCTTTTACCCTATGTAATGAATGATAATAAACTTGGTGAAGTTTTTAAATTCATGTATCTTATTTATGTTTTATTTTTCCCCATGATTTTTTTAAAAATTATTCTTATACTTTAGTTGTTCAAGACAATTTTTTTGGGTATGCATAGGCCTAGTACGAACAGTGTTTTGAAAAGAGGTTCAAGAGGTGGTTGAACATAAAAGGTGTTTTGGATCTAAAGTGAAGTTTTATAAGGTATTTTTGAGTGATATTTTATATTTTAATATTTTATGATAAGTTTGGGAGTGTTACAAATATTTCAAAGGGTAACATGTGTTAATGAAGGCCTAATTGAATTAGATCTCCTTAAGGCCTAAAAAGAGGTTTTGGTTTTATATGTTATGAATAACCTATTATAATGTTTTATTCATGTTTTTTAAATTTTATAATTCCTATTTAATTAAAAATATAAGTTTTTAAGTGTGTATGGACTACCAAGAGGTGTATGAGAAAGATCCTCTTATAAGAACAATGTCTAATAGGCCTAATTAAGGGGTTAGTGTGTATGAAAGTTGAAGTAGAAGATATAGAATTTTGAAGATGAAAATGAGGTTTTATAGACCATAATCAAGGTGCATATAAAATATCATGAATATCTAACATGGGTACTATAGATTAATATCAAGGTCAAATGACCTAATCTGTCTTGAAGATACCTAATTGAGCGAAGAAGAATAGAGACCAGTTTGACAAGGATAGAAGTGTGTGAAGAGATGAAGAATGAGATCATCATCTATTGTATAATAAAAAAATGGTTGTGAATATGATAAATTTTTTCAAGTTTAAAATTTTTTACTGAGTCATATAAGGGGTTGGTGCCTCCTTAAAAGTGGGTGTTTTTTAAATCTTGTCAAGTTGGTGTTTGGATAGTTGGGGTTGGTGATCCAAGTGAAGTTGGTGCTTCACTAAATATTCAAGTTTGAATTATAGGATATTATTCCATTTAAATCATCATTGGGTTTTATTCCCCTTGAGGTTTTCCCACTCAAATAAGTGTTATGTGTGATATTCTCTTCTCTTATGCTCATGGCTCTTAATGTGTTGCTAGTTTACTATATTATTTTGATAGTTCATGAATGATAAGGTAATGTTGTAAAAATTTTGAAGACTGATTCACCCCCCCCCCATTATTAATTGTGTTTCCAACACACTTATAACTCTACTTCCTTGACCTAATATCCTCTTTCAATGTCTAAGGAACTTCCAACATCTCTAGACATAAGATTAGGCCTAAATGCTTTCCTTGGGCCAAATATCCTACCAAGGTATGAGAATGGATACTCCTAAATATTATTCATTATTTAAAATTAAACTAATAAATTTTGGATATTCTCATGGTTTCTCTAACCTTGTAACACCTTCAACATAGTGATAAAAACAAAACATCACTTTTTTTTCATAATGTATATGTAGGCCTATTTGTGCACATTTCCAAACTTGAGACTACTATAAAATTACCTTAGAGAAGTTAGTATTGATATTAAAAGATTTTTGAAAGATATTTAAGGTACATTAGATCATTTACAATCATAAGAAACCAATATCCTCATTACTTTCTTGAGGCTCAAATTCTCATGACCATGTTGACCTCCTAGGTTTCCTCTAAGCCTAATAGGATTTCTCCAAGAGACCTTAGTCCATAATTGATAATATATTTCAAATATTATTAACTTAAATGATTTTAATCACTTTTGAGACTTTCCTTAAGGTATGATCATTCACCTATGAATAACAAATCTCAAACCAAAACCAAAATTTCCATCAATCTTCAAGTCTATGCCTTTACACTGATGTAGTCATACTTAGCATGCATCATCATGATGCTATTTTGTATTTAGATATGATAAACTTGGGGAAGATGAAAACTATAAATGTATATGACTTATAATATTTATCTCAACATAGAATAGCTCAAAATACTCCCTTTTGATCTAGCATAGTAAATTAACAAGATGTTTGTGTAGGCTTGTAGGTTTACACTTTAAGCCTGAAACCTCATTATAACCCTAATTATTGGAAAGGATACTCTAAATAATATGAATTTGTATTGTATTTAAAAAAATATATATGAATCATTTATGTTTCATGTATTATATCTTTAGAGGAGAAAACACACAACATTTGTTAGAATCTCCCTTGCCTACACTTGTAGGATGTACACATTCCCTTGGTGTACATGATAGAATAGTATTTATACCCCTTTTGGCCTTCATATTACCTTGATAAGGTATTATTTATTTTAATTAATTGAATCATACTATGAACAACCTATTTCTCATTTCTTTCATGCATTGGAAAAACTCATATCACTAGGATTTTGCTTGTCATGTCAAAAGACTTCAAGACTTGAGGTTTTTTTACCCATATAGGTTTGATGCATGAATTTAATGTCTTGAATTTAGTGTTATATGGATTGGTATGGGTATATATAGTGATATTAAATTACTAAAACTCATCTATCAACCTCATGATTTCTTTCAAAAGGGAAAAACTAAGCCAGTAGGTTTTAGTAAGGGTTTTAAACACGTTAAGTCCTTAACAATGGTTCATAGAGCATAGATATTAAAACACATAATTAATGCATAGAATTTTAAGGGTATAATTTCCTTTATCAACCCCCAATATATCTTAATCTAACTTTTTCTCTCTCCTCTACATACCATCCTCAAACCAATTGGTCTTTTTGGAGCTACCAAGGACTTGATGGAGAAAAAAAGGAGGTTTTCTAAATGATTTGACCTATAACACCTTCCAAATCATGGATTTTAATTGTATAATGTAATAAGTCACTTTATACTCTTGAAACCCATTAAAGTGAACTCTCATTTTCTGCTCAAACACATAAAGCTCCTTAAAACTACCTCTTAGGAAAGGATGAAACTGAAGCATGTGTTGTAATTACCAAAATTGATCCTCTCTAACCATGTCTTACAAATTCCCATGTTTAATGTGCCTATAAAAGAATATATTATATGTACAAATCATAATTTTGAATTTGAACCATTTTACAAGCCTTATAATACATTTCCAAGATATGAAATGCTTTTGAGAGGATTAGTACAAACTCCTTCAGTATCTAATCTAATACATTAATTAAATTAATAAGTATAGGGATATAAATACTTACCTTTTGGTGGACCTGTCAATGCTTCAATATCTTAATTTGGATCAATTTATTCTTTGCAAGAGATGTTTTAAATTGATGACCTAAAATGGTAATATGAAGACTTATATATCCTTAATTAGGAACTCAAAATATCTCTCCTATTAATCTTCAATGACACCACAAGACATGACCTATAAGATAAGGGTATAAACCATTTAACTCACCTGAACACTACTTAAAGATATAAATGCAATCAAAATTATAGTTCATGAGTGTGTTATATGTTTTAGGAATGAAATATGATCCCATATATATGGATCAAATACCCAGAATAAACCTTCAACTCTAACTTGATAGTATTGGCCAAGATAATATAGTAAAAAGGAGAGAAGGTAGACTCAAAACTGTATCAAGATGGCCAATATAATATAGGGAATAAAAAGTATGAAACATATTGTATCAACCAAGCTGATATAGTAGGATTTAGAAAAGATATCAAATATAGATGAAAATTTGACAAAGAGGTAAAATGAAAAGAGACTTATAGGATGTCAAACTAATAGCAGTGATGAAGTGAAAAAATAGTATGCAAACATCTCTTGTAAAGTATCATAAGTCATTCCCACCCTATTATTGGTGTGCCCTTTAAGGCATGCATTGAGGTAGATTGATGTGATTACAAGGTAATTTAATATAAAGTGTCAATAATTTGAAAATTTTAAAAATATTAGGTTTATACATATGCCCCACATAAATTTCATCATGTATCAAAATAGATTAATGTGGGATGGTGCATTGGGATAAATACATAGTAACAAAAAATAACACAACTAAAAATAAATTTTTAAAAAATGCGAAAGTAAATAAAATGAGAAAACATATATTCACTTACCTTGTTTATTTTATATGTGATTTTGAATGTGTTTCAACTAATAAAAAGTGCTCATCAATAAGAACAAAAGGCAGCCATGAAAAATAAGAGAAAACTCTAGAATTTAATATATATATATATATATATATATATATATATATATATATATATATATATATATATATATATATATATATATAACACCTAAAGTTTTTCTATCTCACAAGGATTATAAGGCTTATTTAAGTTCATTAAAAGGACAAAAAAACATAATATATGGGAAACATATGAAATCTCATAATAATAATTTAAAAAATTCAAAATTTTATTTTTTTACTATATATAGTTAAAAATAATTTCATTCAAAAACATTTTATTTTTGGAAAAATAAAGATCTAAATGTTTTTAAAAAGGGATTTAAGAGATGATGGATCCTAGAAAATGAGGTGGATGTGAAATAGGTCACATTTTAGTAACCATTGGATTCTTATAGGTAGGTGATGCAAATAATGTTCCATTTTATCATTTTTAATAAGATGAACTTGATTTAAGAAATCTAGGTGCTAAAAAGAATCAATGAAGCAAAAATTTCCCCAAAAAACATAAAAATGAAGATAATATATATATATAAATAATGGGTAATTGAAGAAAATTCAAAACCAGGTCCAATGACTTTTATTAGGGATATGAAAAGCAATTTCCACCCAAACTGGTTACTTAGTAAGGGGGAATTCAACTATATCTCCCAAACTGGTTACTTAGTAAGGGGGAATTTAAATTCTTAGCTGATACCATGGGGTATGGTGGATATAATTTAATAATATTTTGACCAAAATTATAGGTTATGATAAGTGTAGTAGTAAATTAGTAGGATGGCCAATACCATAGGTTATGGTTGGTACCATTAAAGAAATATTCATGGCTAGTGTAGTTATGTGTTGGATGATAAAGTATGAAAAGTCAAACATGGATGATATCATAGGGTATGGCTAATGTAGTATGAGAAAAATTCTATATTATACCATATGATATGATCGATACAATATATTATATCTAGTACCATAAGGTATGTATAGTATAGTATAAAAATTATGTTGACCAGTATTATAAGGAATAGACAATGTAGTAGAAAACATGGAAAATGGCTAGTATAGTAGAATCTAGGGAAAATTTTGATATTAACCATTATTTTTCAAAAAAAATTTCATATTTTTCAATTAAAATTTGATTGTTTTTTATTTGATATTTTTTAGAGATGGAGACAATTGTGAAGGATCATGGATTCTATCTAGTTATTAGATCTTTTGGAAAAGCTATCAATAGTTGACAGAGCATAGTTATCGATGCTTGGATTTAGAGGCATCATGGATATGTGCCATTTTTATTTGATGTGAAGTTAATTTCAATGTTTCTAGGGTGATGGGAGAGGTTCATAGACACATTTAGTTGGCAAGTGGAGGGGGATACTATAGAGGTGAAGATCACCTTAGAGTATGCCCATGCCAAACTAGTGCTACATATTATAGACACATTGATAGTATGTGACACACCACATGTACAATATGAGAGGTGAGAGATATCCCAATGGATTATGATATATATTCATCTCATCAAATCATCATATGACATTTTAAGGTTTATATATTAGGTATTTTAGATATCTATAAGGCACTTATCAGATTTATGATTGTGCACATGATATACCATAAGTATTATGGAGAGGTATCAATCTATATTATTATTAGGTGTCATTATGCATAGGATCAGGGGAATCTATATGATATATGAATTGAATTATGGGTGTATCTTTCACATAATTTTTATAGTGTACGTAGTCAGGGCCAACATATTAAGGTCTCGTGATTATTTTTTCTTTTTAAATAAGTGAGAGGTTATGTATATAAAATATTATGAGTTTACCTCATGTAGTAGATGACCATATCCCTAGGGTCATGATATAGTCACATGGCCCTAATTTTTAGATAATTCTTCATGTTCCTTATTTAGAAACCATTATTATGGATATGATCATTTAGACACCCTAAAGGGGCATGGTGGATTCTTGGCTATCTTGTTCATTAATACTACAAGAAAGAGGCCACATTCATATTAAAGGATACCATTCTTGGTAGGTTGAGCCACATCTATATAACCATGTATCTATGAAGTTTGGATTTCCAAACTCAGTGTCACATTTAGTTGTCCCACCTTATTAGGTGAGTCATGTTAAGGAAACATTGGGGATAGGAAGGTGAGGTTTTATAGCTATAGTACTAGTGGTGACACCTCATTATCCTATGTTAGCTAAACTATGGTGATTTTGGTAGTGGGTAGTGTGAGAAGGAGATGGTGAAGGTGGGAATGCAATGGTAACTCCTCAAATATAGGTGGACCCTTAGGGGAGTTGGGCCATATATTATATACATAGAGGTTAACTTGACATGTTATTATAGTCTGTCAGAGGAGATGGAAAGGAATTAACACAACTTGAATCCATGAGAGTGTATACATATTAAACGGTACATTAGATAGGTTGATATTAAGTATGAAAACTATTATTACTTTATTCTATCACTTTTATTTTCCTGTAGGTAGAGATATACATGAAATATACTAGTGATAGATATGCTAGATATTTGTATATATATGTGAGAGCTGATGTGGAGTTTGTTTCTCTTTTGCATACATGGTAGTTGAGTAGGCATGGTTATGGAATATGGTAGAGATAACACACCATGTGTTATTATATTATGTGTTACTAGAGTGTGACACCATTGGAATTTTGGATCCTATATCAACCTAAGTCAGAGCACATGATGATTGGTTCATATAGGTTGGATCAACTACTATGAATATCCAATACTAAGATCAAGTTTCATCTTAGTAAATAACACTAATACATGGGGGAGGAGATGAAACAATAAGTGGCATGAATTAGCCATAAAGAGAGTTGCAAATATGATGATAACAATATGTGTAGCATATATGTAGGCTTAGGTGGCCTATCTATGATGATAATTCCATAATATTTAGTCTTGGAATTTATCTCTATGTGTGATTTTTCATCCCACTCATTTAGGAGCATCCATGACTAGAATGGTACCTTGCCCCCAAGGGGATGAAGGTGATCCATAAGCCTAAATTATACATTTTTCACTCATATTTATTTAATTATGTATTTTAATGTATAAAATAAATATACTCATGTATATATGTATATCATTTTAGCTCATTTTTATCTATTATTGATTATTATCTAGTAACATTATTGTGTGAGTTTAGATATTTACTAAGAGGTAAAAATAAAATGGGTGGGTTAGTTACCGTAAAGTAATACTTATGGTTATATTATTATTGGTATTTTTTTTAGTGTGGTTATGTGAGTTGTTGGTATAACTCACTAACATCAGTTTGGGAGATATTCAAGGATTAAGTAATTATCCTAATTTATAGGATATACCTATCTTATATATTGTTGTAATGTGTTTATATGATTTGATATATTAGAATGGAATAGAATCAAAAATAATATTAGTGTGGTTATTCTCTAAGAATGTCTCTTGAGTATTTTGATATTTAATATTAAATTCTATTGAAATCAAAACTAGAATCAATATATGGTATTAGAGTCATTATCCATTGTCCATTACAATGAGATTCCTATGAATATTAAGATAAATTTAGGTCTTTGGAGTATTTGTCTATAGCTCCATTTTGAGCAGCCTAAATGGTGGTGCTATATTCAAATATGTTAAACACTTGGGTGTAAGGAGTATGATGTGAAATTTCTAATGCCTATTCCATTACAGGCAATTCAATGCATAAGATGATTGGATTAATGAAGACTCAGTTTTGAGTGAAGTCTAATTGTAGATAGATCCATGCACCTACTATTGAATTTTTCTAGTTTGCCTTATGCATCATGACTCCATATTTTATTCTACCCAAGTGTTCTTCATTATTATTTTAGGTATTAGTTATGCCATTAACATCTAATCTTGATGATGTGTTATAACATTTATTATCTCTATGTAGATTTTCAAGCTATGTACCTTATCAGCTGAGTACGTAGATTTTATTTATCCAGTTATTTATTAACACCACATGCATCACTCAATTTTTATGTGTAGTAGATCAACATGAAGTAAAGTAGAGGATATCAAATCCTCCATTTAAATTGACATTCATTCAAGGTTTATTTTCTCCACCAAATTGTAGATCATCATTCAAAATTAAAGAAGTATACAGGTTTTTTGATTGCACTCATGAAAGTAATATATCCAAAACATTTTCCTCATCCAAGCACCACATTAATGACTAGTATACTCAACATTATGAATTTCATTTTTATTTGTGGAAAAGGACACAATACGTAGAGCATTTATATGTTAATTTATTGAGTGAGTAGTCATATCCGTGGTATTTTATTGACCAAATAGGTACATGCAAGAATAAAATGTATAAAAGTTGAATCTTTCTTTTTTTAGTATTATTAATTATTTATAATATGCATCTAAGTATTTGTTTCAAATTAAAAAGGCCTTTTTAGGGAATTTTAAATATATTCTTCCCTTATTCAATAAGTGTGTTAATTAAAGTCATATTAAGGTCATATCTAGTAGTTTTTGTGTTCAAGTGCATTATCTAAAATATGGTCAAAATAGTTTAAGTCATTATATATACTTTAGTTATGTTTAAAAAATAGTCTTATCAAATGTTTTATTTTTTTATGTTGATATTTAAAATAGGTTATCGACTAAATAATTGTCATGAAGATTTATTATATAATTTAAGAGTGTTAGTCATTAACTATGTATAGTTAAATATTAGAAGTCAAGTTCAAGGGTCATTATTGTCAAAAAAAAATCAAGTTGGAAAATTCAAAGTGTTCATATGTCAAGAAAGTCAAAGTCATTTACACTTAGAGTCATGGATTAATTTTCACTTGTATGTGACATCTGAATTTTAGGGAGTCTTATCATCAACAATATGAGCTTCATCAAGATATAAAATGAGTAAGCAATTTCTTCAATTGGAAGAAGGAAGAAATGGAGGCTAGAAGTTTCAGAGCCTCTCGTAAATCACCAATGATGGGGCCCAAATGTTTTAGTGACATTTCAATGTGGTGTGATAGTTTATATTTCAACATGTGTGATTGAATAAGAATAAAAGTGCAATTCTTGTTCTAATAATCCCTTTTTATATTTCCTTTTGTAATCCCTGTAAGTTATAAAATGATGGGAATTAAATATGTACTTGCATATATGACATGGTTTGTGGTAAAGTAATAAAACATCATTGGTTGTTGGTTGGCCATGGAAAAACCATTTTTCAAGTTTGTGATCTTTGGAAAAATCACATACTCATAATTCAAATGCAGTATATGATGATATTATCCCCATGTTTAGATTAAGTGGGTGCGACTAGGAATAATAATGTTGAGGGGATGAATGTTAAGGATTACTATCTAGTAACATTAATATTATGTGAGTTTATATATTTACTGAGAGGTAAATATAAAATGGGTGAGTTAGTTACCATAAAATAATACTTATGATTATATTATTATTGATATTTTGTTAGTGTGTTTATGTGAGTTATTGGTACAACTCACTAACACTAGTTTAGGAGATATTCAAGGATTAATTAAATCTTCTAATTTATAGGATATACATATCCTATATATTGTTGTAGCGTGTTTGTATGATTTGATATATTAGAATGCAACAAAATAAAAAATAATATCATTGTGTTTATTATCTAAGAATGTATCCCAAGT
Source organism: Torreya grandis (assembly GCA_037957365.1). NCBI lineage: Eukaryota > Viridiplantae > Streptophyta > Pinopsida > Cupressales > Taxaceae > Torreya > Torreya grandis. Next base: position 1,212,334 of record JARHVA010000772.1, on the reverse strand, counting down.
ATTTTGATATGTAATAGTAAATTATATTGAAATCAAAACTAGAATCAATATTATCTTTATATGTGAAAAGGTTTGATGCATTGTTTCTTTTCTATCACATACTATGAGGTTTTTAGTATCATGTTTTGAGAAAATGTAATGTATTTTTTATCATTTTATATAAATGTGAGTAAATGCACGATAAAAAATATCCAAATCTAAGTAAAATGATGAGATATTAAGTAATTATATAGAAAAAACCAATAAACAAAAAATGGGAAAATAAGATGAATAAAATGACTATAAAACATACCCAATGTATGTAAGATGTAAATCTAAATATAAAAGATAAAATATGTAAAATATTATAAGTAAAAAGTTATAAATCACATAAAAATGAAAAAAATAAATATAATATGTGAAAAATAGATATCAAAAGAGATATCTCATGTAAGAAAATATGAAAGATAATCAAGCAAGGATATGCAAACAATGAATGTTTGAAAATTTCATCCAATGTAAGACAAGTAAAGTTAACTTGAATAAAACATAAGGTAAAATTAAAAAAATGATAATAAGTTACATCCAATGTAATATATGAAAATAATCAAATCACACAAAATGTATCAAAATAGGCAAATGACCTCAATGAGTGAAAACTGAAAATCAATGTTTTTACTAAAACAATATGTAACAAAACACAACCATCTAGAGGCATAATAATGATGACATAGATGGTGTGAATATGAATGGTGATTAGAATTTTTAAAAATGGCCTGGTTGAATTCTCTAAGGTCTTACAATGTAACTCATAAACTAAAAATCCAAGAGGTACTATAAATTAAAACTAAAAGTCTAATCTAAATAAAATAGATAGAAAATGGGAATGTAAAGAAGAGAGATAGATCAAATAAAATAAATATCCATCAAGGTGATATTAAGAAAGATATCATGGATATGTAAGGAATTCAAGGAACCATAAAGATGATGTATAAACCCTTATCAAAGATAACACACTCTAATAAAGTGGGAAAGGTTAAGAACTATCAACATCAAGGACCTAGAGAATCCCTCATAAAAATCATAATATTGGGATAACAAGTGAAGTATTTATATCATCCCATTAAGGATAGATGAATGCAAAATAAAATAATACTGCCTTCTTACATTGTGATGCCTATTCCTTAGGACCCCTTATAGAGTTTTTGGTCTACTGCAAAGATTGGTTACTTGTGTGAGAAATTGGATGATACTCAAATGTAATAAAATAGATAAAAATGATAAAATTATACCTTATACCACATGATATTATCATAAAACACTTTATTTAACCTTGATTCTATCATGAGGCCAAATGTGGAGTTTAAGATTCAACTAGAATAATAGATGTCGAAAAAAGATCATGTCTTGTAGTGTGATCTAAATTTAAAGATATAATTTTACTTTTCAAATTATATTTTATTATGAATTAGATTTTAAATATTTTGGATTTTCCTATTTTACTCCTCCTTATAGATTCTAAAAAAATATCAATGGGTGATAAATATGACCTACCAAAGTGGAGAACCTAAAGACCAAAATGCATAAAGACTCATAGACTTGCACCATAGAAAAGAGTGATATCTCAAAACCAACCAAAGTGTGTTTGAAGTGAAAGGATGGGTAAATATGGGGATATTTTAAGATAATTCCATGTGAAAATTTGATATAATTAATATATTCTAATAACTAACCATAATTAGGGAGAGTTTTGTTTCAAAGTGACTAGGAAAAATAAGGATTTGATAGCACAAGGTAATTTAAGTCAAATCACTAAAATTAATCCCATAGAATGGAATCACTATGAAATATGGTAATCATATCATTATGGAATCCAAATTAACCTACATGGGATCTATCAAAAGAACTAAAAATATTAATCATCCCAAAAAGGGGGAATGCAAAAGATACCAAAGAATCATAAGGAATCTAAGGTTGATTGAAAAATGATAGAAAATGTAAAGTGAACCCAAAGGAGCTACCTAATATCAACCAAGGAATAAAATGCTAACTGTAAATCATCCCAAAAGAGGGAGGAGCTAAAGTGATACTAAAAAATAAAACCCACATGTGATACAAAATATGAATAAGGTAAACTAAGGCCAACTGTTATGTGATGTCAATGATGAAAAATAAAACCTGAGGGGGATACCAAAGAGACAAAATGAAAAATAAGGTTAAATGTAACTCATCCCAAAAGAGGGGGAAGCTAAAATACCAAAATGAAGGTGATACCTATGATCCATGAAAAAAAATAAGGCTGAATGTAAAGTGATATAAATTTTGAAAATAAAATATGAAGGTGATACCTAAGATACACAAAGGAAACTAAGATTGATTATAAAGTGATGTATCTATTGAAAAATAAAGAGATAAAAATAAATATTATGAGACAAGTAATTTATACAATGAGCATTAAATATGCTAAATATAAAAATAAGAGATCAAATCATGTGAAGTAAATATGAAAGAATGAACTATCTACTCACAAATGATGTGAAATATATCTACATACATAATAAATAGCATCTTTTAAGTCTCACTATAATTGATACTTAATTCAACCATAGTATCTTTAAAAAAATTAAGATTCTTTCTATGACTATCTAGCATTCAATCTCCAAGTAAAATTTAGATGTACTAGAAGGAGGATGAAAAATGGCCTCTTCATTAGAATGACATAAGAGAAGATGAGAGGGTGACATTTAGGAAGGAATGGGACACACTTTCTTAGGTTGTAGAATCAATTCTAGTCATAGGGGAGGTTTCTCTTCCATCTTAGGTGGACCATGTGAATGTTTATGGCAACCTTGAGGTAGGGGCATAAAAACATATCTAAAATGATACTAAATGGCTCTACTTATCCATATAATGTATAAAACATTGGTACCAAATATATTACACCTCCTTATTTTTTGGATATAATCAAGTGTAATATTTGGAGGCAACATATTCAACTAAAGGATAAATATAACTACCTTGAGATGAGGTACATATATATACTATTAAAGGGTTTGATAGATAGTGAAATAATGTGTACTAATCCTATGTAATTAGTAAGAGTGCTTAGGATTAGAATATTAAATTGGTTGACTATCGATGTATGAGTTAGGATTTTCAACTTCTCTTGTGCTAAAAATCAATAGTAAGTTGTACACTCCTAAGTTGAATGACTAGAGACATCATTCAACTCACATTATGGGTCATCCTCTAGGGTGGGTGGGCATGGTATTTTATTTAACTTATGTGGATAAACATGTTGAGGTCTATCTATAAATCATAATACAATTCATCACTATAAGGGTATATATATATATTTAGATAGTAATTTGATTATGTTGATTTAGGTATCTCTCATATGCTTGACACTAGTGTTGTGAGTGATTGGAGACTTAATGAAAAATAATTTGGTGATGTTATTTATTTAGGAGATATATTCAATTCTATTTTTATTTTTTTAGTTAAAATATATAGAGTAATCAAGCTCAAAGGATCAAAATATCTAGTGAAATAATAAGGTTTGATCAAGGATCAACCAGGCAGCATGCTCTAAAGAAGGTAAACAAATAAGAGTTTTAAATGAGGTAAAGGTTGGAACTGAATCTATCCTATACCTATCATCATCAACCAAATAAAAAATTATGTTAGGCATCCTATAAACATTAATGATAGGTAAAATTATATCAACTCAATTAATTATATAAGAAGATGAATATTTATTATAAGAGAATTTAAGGGATGAGTGATAACGAATAATTTCCACATCCTTAGCTTAGGTGCAGCCAAACAAGTATGGGTCATCAAGGGTGTAAAAATAATTTTAATTAAGATTAGTGAGATTTAAGTTAAGATATTCAAATAATATGTCACTATAATATTTATGGGATGAAGGCTTCTCAGAAATAACCATATAAGTGTGAAACCTGTTAGTTGGATTCTTGCAAGAACATGATTACAATTTAGGTGGAAAATAAACTATGATGCAAGAAGGAAGGTTTGATGTTCTTATTTTTAAACCAATCTCATTAGTATTATCATTTTTAGAGTCAATAAGGTTGGGTAAAATGTTTAACACAAGCTTAGGTTAACCACTATAACCTTAGTTTGAGTTTATGGTATAGTTAAAATTTTGGTATACATGAAATGGTATGTTAGATAAAGGTTCAAGGGTTGATATTTTTAAGACACCATGTTATTAGAATTATTTAAAAATATAAGGGTTGATATCACCTTGTATCTTGTAAATAGCACATATATAATGAAACTTCATGCACTAGCATGTGGAAGAGGGCACATTCCTCATATGATGAATCCAAGGGTGCTCAACAAAATTTCATATGATATAAGGAAATTAAATATAATGACCTTAACTCTATTCGTAATGGGTGGTACCATGATATGAATCTAAACACATCACATTGGAGGAATTTATCTTCAATCATATCCTTTTCATGTGCCTTGGGAAGACTTAAGGTTGCATTCAGAATATCCTAAGGTTTTGATGAATTCTAAAGAGGTGAAATAAGTGATGGAGCCTTCATTGATTAAAGATCACTTTACTCAGATGTCACCAAATTGGAAACTAAGAAAAAAATTAGGGTCATCCACATAAATTAATATTTCATCAAGGATCATATATGTAACAATAAATTTTAAGGAGAGAGATGCATCTATAGTATGATCAAGATGGATGGCCATCTCCTCACATTGCTATAAGATGATTTCTTAGGACCTAAGAAAGGTAGATTATTTCCCCATATATGGTGATCAAGGAATGATCATATTGAAAAATAAATCATAATATGGTTTCAATGTCATGTAGAAGTCTTAAAAAGCTTAAGAAATTGGATTTGAGATGGCAATCTATTAATTTCTTATATATTGTCCTACGCATCAATTTTAGAGTGAGCTACACAGGATTATAATAGAGGGGAAAATTTATGAAGAGGATCATATGTATAATAAATTGAACCTAACTAAATTTTATTAGATTAAAAGTGTGAATACTTATCATTGGTGGTTTAGTTGAGGTAGGATAATCCAACTGTATCAACCTAGTCGATACAGTAGAATTAAAACTAGGTAAAGAAGTAGATTATACTGAGTTAGTCGATACACCTAAAATAGATTGAGGTAAACATGATTATACAAAGTTAGGAGATAAATTTTAAAAATAAACAATAAAATAAATATATTATACCAATATGGAAAATATTTTTGACCTAAATTAGAGATAAATAATTATATTGAGCTAGTAGATACATTAGGAAAGGGCGTGGTTGAAGGATTAAAGTATGCTAGGTTGGTTAATAAAATTATGAAAATAGATAAATATATTAGGTTGGAAAATATTCTTTGGATATAAAAAATCATATAATTTATGATTTATTTAGATCTAATATATGCAATAATAAATGGAGGATTATCTTGGAAAATTTTATAGGTTCAATCAGGAATGTGAGGCTTAATAAGATAAGGATCAATATATGAAATAACATGATTCATTTTATTCATGTTCACCAAGGTTTTATAATAATTATAATAATTATGGTTTATATTGGTTTCAAAAACATTAGTGGCTATTTGGGAAGGGTTTTGATTTTTATTTTTATATCATTGATTTGGAGTATGGTTTGGAAGTGGATTGGAATAGACGGTAAGGTGAAAATTGGTTTAGTAAACTGCTTCATGTTTGAACTTGGATTCATTAGAATTATATACCTTAAAATAGTTTTGGTGAAATTATTTAATCATGGATTCATTATCAAATTTTATACTAATAAATAATTCAAAATATAGGTGTTTAACTTGCTTACAAGTTTCATGAGAATGACCCCGATTTGCAAGAAACCAACAAACAAATTTAGGATCACACTAATGAGCATTAAGATAGTAAATATTAAAATACATATGTGAGGTTAAAATTAATAATATAATAATCACATATATGAAAATATTATGACATATTTCATAATTGTTGACTTGTGATAGAGGAGGAGGATGTTGGAAGAAACTTCCATTAATAACTAGGAAGAGAGTTATTTTGTTGGAGCTCCCTGACATAATAGCATGATGGTTATATTATAATTATATGTATTTTAGACACCATAACTTTTATTTTTATTATTTTTATGTGTCATAATCATTCAAGTACCAAGCTTAGGTTGAGAAGACTCAAACTATCATATTAGCTAGTCTAGACATTTGGCTTGATTTAGGGCTTCTTCTAGTGATTTTGAATAAAGAGTCATGATAATATATTTTAGTTTGTAATTTAATATGTTGGTAAAAAGGTGAATTTTTTTTTATTCCATCATATTTTTTATTTTATTGGATAAGGTTTTCCAACATTTGATAAAGGTTTGTGTAGTCTCATTTTCCACTTGTTTACAATTTATAAAGCGAGTTTAGTTATTTTTGAGAAAATCATTGGATTGAAACCCTTGGGAAAATGAATTAAAATATTAAAAAATAAAAACAAATTCATAATTTAGTTTATTTTACCCTTATAAATTATCAATAGAATATTTTTTGAAAAATAGTTTGGTAGTTGTAAAGTTGTTAAGTTTAATCCAGTCATTTTAAAGCTTACCAAAGGCCTTCCTATGAAAAGCAAGATCAATGGATCCATTATAGGAGATCATATGAGTGACACCACATATTTAAATGTATAAAATTTTATGGACTAAGGGTTATTTTTCAAAGATTTTGATAGATTTTTTTTTGAAATGGAGGTTGTAGAATGATATTTCCAAGAATGTCTTTGAGGGGTGGGGGGATTTTGATTCAACACTCCCCACTGAAGTTGTTGAGTTATATTTTTAATTTAATTATTTATTTTTTAAATTTGAAAATTTTGAGAGCTATTATTATCTTTAATTTTATCCATTTGACTCATTTATTATAAAATAATTTGGTTAGGATTTAGAGTATTTTTTTTGGAAGTGTAGGCACAAGTAACCTTTTTAGATGTACTAGAAGTGGCATTAATTTTATATCAACATGAGAAATTTATGTGGACCCACTAAAAAAATATCTGCCATGATAACATCTATAATAGGTATGGTGGAAAAGGATGGAAATTGGGAAGTTATAAATTGAATTTCCCTAAGTCCTATAAAAACGTTTGGAGTAAGGGAAGGAGACAATTATGTGTGGGGTGTTATTATGAGGTGATATAAAACCACAAGGTCCTTTCTTATATAATTAAGAATCCTTTGGAGATATATTTTCATTGCATCTATATATTTTATGTAAAACTCCTCCTTAACCTCACAATATTGGAGTAATTAACCTTGTATAGTAGTTTTAGGGTTGTTATATGGTTCATGGTGTTTGGATATCATGGAGGCCATATTAAAATAATTGGTAACTTGGTATTAAGTCATATAAAAATGACAAAGAATGAAATTATTTTTAAAAAATATACCAAGATTAGATAGTTCTATAGCATTAGTATTGTTATAAAATCCTTGAAAATGCTAGAAAGTTTTCTCTTTGGATTGGTCCAAGATGTGTTCCATTGTGAAGGATAAAAGATCAATAATATTGACCTGGATGGTGTAATTTATCTCAAAATAATGCTAAAAAAATGTATCAATTTTGGTAATAAAATAGGTAACTAAAATGGGAGATATATAACTATATTGGGATGGGTGAAATAATATGATCACAAAAAATGAACCATATCAGGTTGGCCAATGTAGTTGGTAGGAAGCATAGCCCAATATAATTCAAAATAAACTGATAAAGCTGAATTTTATTTGGATGTAAATATGGTTGGAAATAAAATAATAATTATATCAAGATATCTAATGGATTTTTCAAACAAGTATGAATGGTATTGGTCTAGCTGATACAATATCAAAAACAAAAAAAATGTATCAAGCTAGCCAATGTAGTTGGTAAAAGAAATAAAAAGGACAAAAAATTTTTTTATATATGGGAGATATAAATAATTTGGGTGTGTTTTAATTATATTCTATTAAATATAATAATATCAAGTGTAAATAGTAAGCAAAGCCTAAATTTCGATAACTATGGAGAATTCCACTATCCCATATCTAAGGTACATTATGAATAACTTCTCAAGGATAACTACTTACTGATGCAATACAAAATCAAATGAATGATAGGCTTCTATTGACTAGAAATAAAAACCATATGCACTTATATATCATGGGGTATTTAGAAGCTAAATTATATAAATAATGATATAATGACTTGAGTATTTGGGTAGCACCCCTCACACCATGACTAAAGTAAAATTGATGACTATTTTGCCTAGAATGATAGCTCCACCAAGTTTTACAATTGAAAGAACATAGTTATAGAAAGATAAAAACAAGAATAACAATAAATATGATTTTAATTGAAAAAATATATAAAACATGCAATGTAAGATATAAACACTCATAATGGATTTGGTCTGGCTAATACAATTGAGAGAAAAACTAATAGAACATAAAAGTATCAAGTTTGCCTATGCAGTTGACAAAATAAATGGTATTGTATCAATTTGGTCAATGTAGTGGGTAGAAGACATGGAATTATATTAGGTTATCTAGTAAAAGTATGGATAAACATGAACTCTATCAAGCTAGTTGATACAGTTACTAAGCATTGTATGGACTTGTCCAATATAGTTGGACTAAAAAATATATGATGGTTTTAAAGATATTGATAAGAAGCTAAAAGGAAAACATAAAAATTATCCAACTAGAGGTGTGATAATATTCATGTTGGTTTTAATATAATGTATGCATCATCCATGATGACCTATAACTATCCTTATTATCTCAATAGACTAGGATTCAAATAAAATCAACCAATAGAGCCTATATATACTAGGATGATTAGGTAAGGACCTAGAATAGTATTATACATAGTAGAAGGTAATATAAACTAAAATTTCAATATAAAAGGGTTTTAAATCCTAATTTTATGACATGGGTATAGATCTAACTATGGATCAATGATGGGTAAGTGATTGTACAGAAGGTAAGGTGTAATGGTCAACCAAATCAGGGTCTATACAACCTTAAGTGATAAATAGAAATCCTAAGAATTCATATATCTATATTATTTTAATAATTATAAGGAAATAAATAATCAAGGATACCCACATACATGTAAAAAGTAATATATAATATATTAAGTAAAAGAAATATAACAAAGATGTAAATACTTACCTTTAAGTGGACCTGTTGATGCCTCAATCTCCCCATTTGGCTCAAGTGTCCCTTTTTAAGATATGTTGTAGGTTTAATACATCAAGTGGTAAGATGAAGACCTATATATCCTTAATTATAAACTCCAAAAACCTCTCCTATTGAGTTTCAATGACACCATAAGATAAGACATCCAAGTTAAGGTTTTAAACCCTTTATCTCTCCTAAATACTATATAGGGGTAGAAATAAAAACACAAATAGAGTGTATGAATGTGATATATATTTTAGGAATGAAATATTACCCCTATATATATAGACACCATAAGATAAGACATCCAAGTTAAGGTTTTAAACCCTTTATCTCTCCTAAATACTATATAGGGGTAGAAATAAGAACACAAATAGAGTGTATGAATGTGATATATATTTTAGGAGTGAAATATTACCCCTATATATATATATATATATATATATATATATATATATATATATATATATATAGACACCATAAGATAAGACATCCAAGTTAAGGTTTTAAACCCTTTATCTCTCCTAAATACTATATAAGGGTAGAAATAAGAACACAAATAGAGTGTATGAATGTGATATATATTTTAGGAATTAAATATTACCCCTATATATATATATATATATATATATCCAATACACAAAACTTACCCTAAATTATAGGCCAATAGTATTAGATAGGTCGATATAGTTGAATGATGTTAGGTAATATAGTATGGTATCGACTAGGTTGATAAAATAAAAATGATAGAAGATAGACTTAGAATGTACCAGGCTAGCTAATATAATACAAGGAATACAAAATACAAAATAGACTATATTGGCCATACTGATACAATAGATATATGGAAGCTAGAAAATTTGGATGAAAGTAGATGGAGAGGTAAGAAGGAAAGACTCAAAGGAGGTCATACTAATAGTAGTGATGGCATGATAGAATATTATGAAAACATCTCTCACAAAGTACCATGATCCAATCCCACCCCATTCTTGGTTCACCATTTAACATTTTTATTGGGAGATATTGATGTATCAATAAGCCACTGTAAGAGAAAGAATAATTAATGTGTAAAGTAAAAAATATTAGGTGTATATAAGGTAAACCCTTCTTACCTTATTTTGAGTCTCTTGAGGTTGTGGGTCCTAATTTTTAAATCTTATTTATGGATATATTCTAACTTGCACACTAATAGGGTTATGATTTTAATTAAATTTAAGTATATAAATACATAATATAATTAGTGTATTTAGGACATATAATGAATAATCATCAGTAATCAGTTGAATCATGTAGAGAAGACATTTAAGAACATAAATAAATATAAATAGTTTATATCATTTTATACTGCATTATAGAGTAAATAGAGCATTCAAATTCATATTATATTATAAATTAGATCATATTAGATTGCCTGATTGAATTTTAGTTTACTTAGCATGTTTTTTTTGATATTTTGAACTATTAATGATCCTAATAAGTAGTTGATGCCTATAAATCAGTTGAGGTGATTAAAATCCACCCAATAGGTTTAATATAAAAACTCTCTCTCATTTTAGGGTCACAAAACATAACCCAAGGATTGAGTTGTTGGTATTTAGATTTATAAGTAACCATGTGAAGGAATAATAGTTGATTGAAGTGGTTATTATTCTCAAAGATCCTCCTTACCTATTTAATAACTCTACCTAATAGTAAGAAAACATATTCTAAGGTGTATATTTAAAATGGTGCTATTGTACAAAAAATTTATTGATCAAAAGCAACATAAAAAATGAAGGGAAAAGAAAGTATAAAATAAAGTTTTTAAAATGAAACTCAAGATGTCTCTTTTAACTGACTAAAATCTGAACTCTGTTGCATGTTATAAACTGATTCTTGTCTATCTCTAGATATGACTTATAATAGAAACAATGAATATTCTAAATAAATTTAATTGTAAACTTAATTCTCATAGCATCAACTTATAAGATTCTAATTCATGAAAAATTGCATCAGCATATTTATTCATAAATAAAAAATTATCAAATAAGTTTTAACCATGAAAATAATTAAACTACCTAACTCTCAATTCAACTAATTTGTAAATTCTACATATAAATTTCATCTCTAAATAAATCAAAATTAACATTTAATTCATATTTATAAATTGAGAGGATGATAAACATTAGAACTCACCTATACTTTCTATATAATTGTGAAGTTTTATTTATAACTCTTCCTCTATTGGAGTGGTGAATACAAAGTGTTTTTGTAATTAGATGGGAACCACCTCATATCAATTTAGAAAACATGTAAATATTTTCAAATATATATTTAAAATATAGATAAAGCTACAATAACATGCAAAAGAATACAATTCTTTAAAATAATAAATAAATGATACAAATTAGCCTTTTCTCTACTATTCTACATTTTGGTCAAGCTTTTGAAGGGGCTTGCTAAGTTTATAAGGCTTATAATCATGCCATAGAATATTCGTATATTCTTGACATTTTTATACTTGGTTATTTTAACAATGAATTTATCCTAGGTAAAAGCACTACATGGATAGTTAAAGGGGTATGCAATGTGCCTTTCATTGCAAGGAGACATTCTATTTTATCCCTAGCATATCTTACTAGATTAATAAATTATACATTTCCTCCATTATTTGATTCGTATACTTTTCCCTTAAACTCAGAAATGAACTTAGCTACCTTGGATATAAACTCAATAAAGATTCCAATTTTATATCTAAAATAATTAATGAGACAATGTTTTCCTCCTAAAATAATTTAAAATTTGTGTTTATGGCAATATTAATTTCATTGAGAACCATATACATTTTATTTTCCCACTCCTACTATAAGGTTCTATGTATAAAACCAAATTTCATACAAGGTCAAGAGTTTTAGGTGTGGAAATGTATTCTTCTCCACAACCTTGGTTAATTTCCATATCTTCGAATGAAATTTATTAATATGGTCTTGCTAAATTTTCACCTTATATTGTGAAGGTGTGTTTTTTCCCTTTTGCTTGGCATCTCTAGAATAGAAGCTCATATATTTATTCAATTTCCTTATCTACTTCTTCAATGATCCCCTCAAGTACTAATATTTTATTTCATGCCTTGGAAGACATTATTTAAAATCTCCCATGTTGTAGCCACCATGGTGTGGAGGAGGTAAAATATGGGTCTATGTTATGAAAGGAGTGGAAGATAGTTTTGGATCAAATGTTACATCTAGAGGAGTATAAGTTATTGCTTGGGAAGTAGAGAATATTGTTTCCATTATAAAAGTGGGTGGTTGAGTAACCAATTGGTCCAGGAAAATAGTAGTTACCTTATATTTCCGATAGATTCTTTAGGCTTAGATAAGCAATGGACAATAAAATTTATAATCCAAACAATGATAATGACCTTACAGGTAGGAATAATTATTATTGCATCCATTGTAGGTATTATGACTAGCAAAGCGTCCACTACATGAACTTGTCTATTCAAGATAGAAGTAGTGACTAATGTAGGGGAAATTTATGTCACTCTACCTAGATGGGGTGAAATTTATTCCTAGACAAAATGTTGATATTGAATGATTACAATAAATTCAGAGACTATAGGAACTAAGTAGCAATCCTTGGTACTAGTTATCTAGTATAAACTTTAGTAATTAGGAAATTTTTCTTTGGAGAAACTTGTGTGGAGACTTAAAATTGGGGAATATATTAAGAATCATCCAATAGGACATCATCAAGTGGTGGAATTAAATGGGAATGGGAAGGAGTGATCATTGTTTATTTTATAACTTGTGTGGTGGCAAGAGAAGGACTATTTGAGGTTAAAATTGATGAAGAAGGAGATTAAGGAGGAATATAGGTAGATGATTATGTTACCTCATACATAAGAATGGTCCTCTTGGAGAGTTTAGGTGGAGGTAACCCATATAGTAATTTTATCCTCAATTGGGCCTCTATGCCTATAAAATCATCATGAACTTTAGATTCATATAATTTTTTCTTTGCTTCCTTGCACTAATCAAGCTTGGGAGGTGTAAATATAATGTTCAGAGTTTACATTTTACTTCTTATATATTCATCACCCTCCACATTCATAAATACCCATTCATGAGGATAAGGGTCATGGTTATACATAAATAATAATTTTCATATCAAGGACATAATACAAGCCTTCATTTTTCCCTTTGGATCCCACTTGACACAGGTCATGATCAGCCAAGTTGAAATATGATTTTTTTGATGCAACAACATGAAGTGCTATCCATATTTAAAAATTTATCACTCCAATATTCTAGGAAAAATGGGACACAAAGCCTATTTACTCTCATTAAAAATAGTAGGGACTCCATGGGTAATATGATATGCTATTTCTTTTTTTGAAAATTTTGTTTGGGATGAAAATTAGAAATATTAAAGGAGATACCAGCACTCCTATTCTTAAAATAGTGCAATACATGTAGTACCAATATGACCTTGTGTTTACTATTAAATTTTTAATTTCATCAGATAACCTTGGCATGGATAATTCATTGATTTCCTAGTGGACAGGGAGGTAAAAAATCCCAAATTTCCCAAAAATAGTTTTTGAATTTATTTGCATATATATTTTAAAAATTATAATAAACTATTTCTCCTAGAGTAGGGGTTCATTATGGAATCGATCAAATATTAGGATGGTGAAAATAACACCAACTAGATAAGAAATCATGTATAAATTATTTATATTCTTTAACCCTAATACATGTTCTCTAAGATCAAATGATATTATCTCTCATAATATAGTAATGTGCTTGACATTGATTATTTTGGAGAGCAAAGGTACTCAAACATTGTTTACATGATAGATATCCATAGCTCCATATATTTTTTTCATTAGGAACATACCAATTTTGACCCTTGGTCCAAATTGATAGATGGGAATTCTATCCACATCTTTGTATTTAACCCATATATTTTGATTATAAATCTAATCCTTGAACACTTCCCTCAAATTTTTAATGGTTAGTCACTCTAATACTACAAATTGATTATTTTAGGTTGAGGTATTTCATAATACCCTTCAATGGAGAGACTAGCCATGAACATAATTTGATATTTATTTTTTAATAACATGAACATGTCATCTAAATATTTTATTTTGATAAAAAAATTATAAAATAAATCCATGAAAGGAATACCTTTGGCTTGGCAGGGATTTAGTGTAGCTTGGTTTACTGAATTACTAGTAGGTCATCTATAAAATCAATGTACTTTAAATTAAGTATTTTCTATTCTAATATCAATGACATTATGTAAAATTCATAATAAATATAGATATAATGATTTAAATTCATACCTATGGAATATTAGATGAACTGAGTGTCTATGAACACATATGTAGTGTTGAATGAGAACAAGTAATAAGCCATGGCTCTGCAATGGTGTACTCTGTTATCTTTTTATTTCAATTCATGTCTCTATCTCTTGGATCTTGAAAAATTAACTTAGTTATTAAAATTATTGGTGTTTTTGGAGGGATTTTTATCTTAGTTAATCTCTTTGAGTGAAGATAATAAGCAAATGATGCATAAAAATAGGCCAACCTTCCAGAGGCCTTAACATTTGACCCGTAGCTCCATTTAAGCTCTTTCATGCACCAAAATGACTATCTCAAAAATTTAGTTACTTCCTAAAGCCATGATTTCCAATTAAAGGTGTTTTATATATTTTTCAATGGCTATGCATGATCATATAAGGGTCTAAAATTAAAGTTTATGATTTTTTCAAGATTTTTGTATTTTTAAAAACTGTATATTTGTATGACCAGATGTTAAATTACATTGAAATTCATTCTATAGGCTAATTTTATCATTGAGAGTATTCAAAGATATTTTTAGAACTGTATACACTTGCATGCAAAACTTACTATAAATAGGAACTGCTAAAAATAGGGTTTTTTAGATTTTAGTTTTTTTTCAAAATTTTGTATGTCAACTTTAATTCTAAGTTGAGGCCTATTTATGCATGGTTTTTAATTATTTTAATTAATTCAATAAAAATTATACTAGTTATTGTTGAAAATATTTTCTATTGGTAATTTTATTGTCTTGATAGTGTTTAGGTTCATTATCTATTATCAAAACAAGTTTGAATATAGGAGGAGTAATAAATGGAAAGAGGATGAGGATGTGTTTCATAGATGAACCAAACTATATAAGAGCTATAGAGGTAAGTGTAATAATTAACCAAGGTTATCACAAATCAAATAAGAAGACAAGGTGGTGATGAGGAAAATATAGATCATGATGAAGGAATTCAATAAGAAGAACATCAATATTAGCCACCATCAATGGAAGAGAGCATGGCTTAGGAATTATAAGAAAGAAATGAAGGGATCAATTTTGATGCTCCATATTATGGAGGAAGTTTAAAACTAGAGGATTTGATAGATTGGATGACTAGTATGGAGAAATGTTTTGAGTGGAAGACTATGAGATAAGATAAGAAGGTAAAGATTGCATGCATGAAATTGAAAGGTCATGCAATGAATTGGTGGGATCACATGTAGAAAGAGAGACATAGAGAAGGTAAATAGAATATTAATACATGGAAAAGGATGGATAAGAAGATGAGGGATAAATTTCTACCTGTGAATTATGCATAGACCCTATATAGAAGATTTCAAAATTTGAGGTAAAAATATCATGGTATAGTATACAGATGAATTTTATAAGTTTTCCATCATGATGAAATAGAAGAGAAGATGGTTGAAAGGTATGTAAGTGTTTTAAAATTTACTATTCAATATGAATTAATCACGTGTAAAATACTTTTCATGGGGGAGGATTATCAATTAGCTTTGAAGGTAGAAGAAAAATAAAATAGATAAAATTTTAGAAGAACATCTCTTGGTCCAAGAAGAGGTGGATCCCATATAATAAGGGGATGAGGTGGGTTTAATACCACTATAGGTGGGTCTAATACCAATAGAGGTGAATCATCATGTGGTGTAGAAAGGAAATATGATAATAGGTAAGAGTTTTAATACCAAAAAAGAGGAAAAGGGTTTTAGAGAAGATGAGGTTATGATGGTGTTATAGGATGGTTTCTAAATCAACATAGATTTTATGTTTTTTATAGATGTGGAGAATAAGGGAACATATCATTTGAGTGTTCACACTATCAATATCAAGAAAGGAGGCAATAAAATCACCCAAGAGTAAATCTAGTTGAGGCTGAGATAGAAGATCAAAATACTAAAGTTGTACTAGTAGATGTTGGAGAGAATCTCATGATGACAAGAAAAATGATCATTCCAAGGAAGGAATGAGTGTTGAATAAAGAAGGTGGTGATGCATGGATGCGATCAAATATTTTTTGAACAACATGTACTTCAGGTGGAAAGGTATGAAAAGTTATTATAGATGGTGGTAGTTGTGAAATATGACTTCTAAAGAAATGATAGAAAAACTAAATTTGTAATGTGAAAAACATATTAATTCTTATCAAATTTCATGGTTCAAGAAGGGAATGATGTTATAGTAGATAAAAGGTGCTTAACCAAGTTTTCTATAGCAAAAATTTATAATGATGAAATCTGGTGTTATGTTATTTCAATGGATGCATGTCATGTGTTATTGTGAAGACCGTGGAAATTTGATAGGAAAGTAATTCATGATGGAGCAAAGATAACATACACTTTTTATAAAGGTGGTAAAAAGGTAGTTTTGTTACCTCTTAAAGAGGAAGAGAAGGTAGAAATCATGCTCTCTACTAAATAATTTATCCAAGATATGAATGTGGTAGGTTGTTGTTATTTATTAGTAGCAAAGAATGAAGACATAGAAATGGTGAAAATAACAACCAAAGCAACAAGAGTTTTGAAAGAATATGCTAATGTTATGCCTAATGATTTACTAGATGGTTTACCACCAAAGAGAGATGTTCAACATCACATTGATTTGATTCCAAGATCAATGCTACCTAATCAAGAAGCTTATAGAATGAGTCCAATAGAACATGCATAATTAAATAAATAGGCTAGTGAATTGATAAAAAATAAGGTGATAAGGGAAAGTATGAGTCCATGTGAAACACTATCATTATTGACTCCATAAAAAGATGTAAGATGGAGAATGTGTGTGAATAGTAGAGAAATTAATAAAATTACAATAAAGTATAGGTTTCTTAAACCTCATTTAGATGATATGATGGATGTGATTTTAGGATAAAAATATTTTACCAAGATTGATCTTAGGAGTAGTTATTATTATATTCTAATTCATGAAGGAGATGAGTGGAAAATTGCATTCAAGACTAGGGATGGCTTATATGAGTGGATGGTGATGTCATTCAAATTATCTAATGCACCTAGCACATTTATGAAGGTGATGAATATAGTGCTATGAGAATATATTGGTATGTTTATGGTTGTTTATTTTGATGATATTTTGATATTCATTAAGACTAAAGAAGAAAACTTACAACATTTGAGAATGGTACTATATTTGTTAAGAAAGGAGAAGTTGTATGCATATATGAAGAAGTGTAGATTTATGCAGAATAGTTTGGTATTTTTGGGATTTGTAATTTAAATAGATGGTGTGAGAATGGATGAAAAAAAGATAAAGAAAATTATTGAGTGGCCTATTCCAAAAAGTATTATAGAGGCAATAATTTTCCATGGTTTAGCAACTTTTTACAAATAAATTATAAAAAAAAATTAGTTATATTGTGGCATCAATAATAGATTACATGAGAGGGAAGGAATTTGCATGGACTAGATTAGCCAAAGAAAGCTTTGAAATTTTGAAGAAAAATATTTAAAAAATACCAATTTTAGTATTACCATATTTTAACAAAGTGCTTGAGGTTGATTTTGATGTTTCATTTGTGGGAATTAGTGTTATTTTGAATCAAGAAGGAAAGCCAATATCATATTTTAGTGATAAATTGAATGAGGTAAGAACAAATTATTCTACCTATGATGTTAAAATTTATGAAATTACACAAACATTAAGACATTAGAGGTATTACCTGGTGCCTAAGGAGTTTATCCTATTTATAGATCATGAGGATTTGAAGTGTGCGAATACACAAAACAAGTTGAATAGCATGCATGTAAAGTGGGAATCCTTCTTACAAGGGTATAATTTTGTGTTGAAACATAAATCAAGAAAATAGAATTAGGTAGATGATGTATTGAATATGATGGTAGCATTATTATCTACTATGGTGAGTGAAGTAGTTAGATTTGAATATATCAAACAATTATATGATACTGATACATATTTTGGCAAGGTAGTTGAGTAGTGTCAAAATCCATTAACATGTGGGACATATATTATTCATGATGAGTATCTTATATAGGAAAGTTATCTCTTCAAAGGGAAATAATTATGCATTTCAATTGGGTCTCTATGAGACAATATAATAATAGAATCACATAGTGGCAGTTTGGCTAGAAATTTTGGTAAGATGAAGATAATAGCTTTGGTGGAAGAAAAATATTTTTAGCCAAAGATGAAGAGAGATGTGACAAGTTATGTTTCAAGGTAAAGGACACGTTAGGTGGCTAAAGGACATACATAAAATACTAGTTTATACATGACATTATTGGTTCAAAGAGGACCATCAAAAAATTTGAGTATCGATTTTGTGTCGAGATTATCAAACACACAGAGAGGTAATGATTCAATTTTTTTTTTGTAAACATATTTTATAAAATGGTTCATTTCATTGCATGTAAGAAAACCAATGATCCCACTAGAGTTACAAAATTATTTTTTAAGGATATTATGAGATTGCATGGTATTCCAAAGACTATTACTTCAGATAGGGACATGAAATTACTAAATATTTTTTGGATGAATTTGTGGAAGAAGATGGGTACTAATAAATAATTCAGTATTTCATATCACCCAAAAATAAATGGATAGAAAAAAATTGTGAATAAGATCTTGGAAAATTTGTTGAGATGCATAGTGGGAGAGAAACCCAAGCAAAAGGATTTGGCTTACCACAAGTTGAGTTTGCATATAACAATTCAGTGAATAGATCAATAGGAAAATAACCATTTCAAATTGCTTATGGGAGAAATAATATGGGTATTTTAGATTTATTACAGTTACCAATTGTAGATTGAATTAGAGATGGTGTAAAATCATTTACAAAGCATATGCAACAGTTGCAAGGAGTAAGAAGAAAGTTGCAGGAAAGTGATGAGAAATATAAAGCATTGATAGATGTCAAAAGAAGATCCAAGGTATTTTAATAAGGAGAGTTGGTAATGGTTTACTTGAGGAAATAAATATTTCCAAAAGGCATGTACAACAAGTTGAAGTACAAGAAAATTGGACCATGCAGGATTGTGAATAAAATTAATGACAATGCTTATGACGTGCGTTTACTGTAGAATTTTTCTATCTCCCTAGTATTTAATTTTTTATATTTATATGAATTCCATGGAGAAGATGGTGAAGTTGATGAATATGAAGAATTAAATTGGTAGAAACAAGTTCTAAAGAAGAAGGAAAAGATAGTGCAAGTTTTAGATATGAAGACTGTGAACACAAGGCAAGGGAATTATAACAAGTATTTAGTATAGTGGGAAGTATTGCAGTAGGAAGACAACACTTGGATTATAGAATAGGAATTAGTGAATATTGAAAAATAAAAATGGTAGTATTACAACCGAGGCAACTCACAAGAGATGAGTTGTTTTCAACTAGAGGAGAATGATGTAAAAAAATAGGTCAACCTTTTGGAGGCCATAACTTTTGACCCATAGCTCCATTTGAGCTCTTCCATATGCCAAAACAACCGTCTTGAAATTTTCATTACTTCCCTAGCTATTATTTCCACTTAGAGGTGTTTTCAATATTTTGGAGGCCATAAGTGATTTAAAATTAGAGTTTAATGATTTTTTTAGGATTTTTGTATTTTTAAAAATTGTATATTTTTATGTCCAGATGTTAAATTCAGTTGAAATTCATCCTATAGGATAATTTTATAGTTTAGATTATTTTTGGATATTTTTAGAGCTGTGCATGTTTGCATGTAAAACTTATTATAAATAACAGCTGTTAAAATTAGGGTTTTTTTTAGATTTTAGTTTTTTTTTAAATTTTGCATGTCAACTCTAATTTTGAGTTGAGGCCTATTTATGCATGGTTTATAATTATTTAAATTCATTCAATACAAATAAATACTAGTTATTATTTTAAGTCTTATCTATTGGTAATTTTATTGTCTTGATAGTATTTATGTTCATTAGTAAATGTATGACGTTTTTTATTATGTTTACCTTAAATATTTTAATGATAGACTAGTGTGCTAGTTTGTGTGTATTAAATGTTAAATGTGGCCTTTTGCATTTGCTGAGAATATTTTTCTAATTATAATTTTTATTTTGGATTATGTTTTCATAAATTTAATAGAGTGACCCTAGACCATACAAGTGTCTTTATTAAGTTCCTTATGTTGGCCTCCTTTACAATTAGTATATGTGTGATTATCTATAGATTAACCATGTTTCCTTATTTGATTAGTTTAGAGTCTCACATTTCTCATAGTTATTAATGGAGTTCAATAATATACTATTGAGGTTATGAAACTTGACATGCTACATTATTTGGTTATTTCTAGCATTTTTATATTTAGTTTTGTGAAGTCTTCTCATGGTTTTGAGGTGTGTGTAAAATATACTAGTGATACACATCCTATTATGACTTATTTTTAGTCACACAATATCTAGTCCCTTAAGTTTATTTTAAATTTACATGTTATGCATGGTAGTGAGACTATGATAGGGTGATTTATGGAGCTTCCATATTAGATTTTTGTTACACCACTCTTTAAATTTGGTCCAATCCATTTTGATACACTATGAAGATGCAAGCATGCGAGGATATGAAAATTGGAAATAAATAAATAGTTAGGGATTCTTGGAATTTGAGTCTTTAAAATTTTTAAGATCTATCACTATAAAGATGTGAAGGTGCAAAAATAATTCTTGTAGTAGTAGGCATTAGATATGTGGCCTGCTCTTATTGGTTTAAGGTTACATAATCAAAAAGTTTTGATGTGAAGAGGTGAAAGGACTATGAAGTGCATATAAAATGAGACTTGAAAACTTGCACACTTTGATGAATTCATAGTATCACAATCTCTAGACATAATGTATAGAAGCATGAAGACTGCAAAAAGATACAAAGAGAATTCCATATCAAAATCACATAAATTAGCTTGAAATATACATTTTTTTAAAATAACATGAGTAAAAATTCATGTAAATAATGTGAAAAAGATAATGAATCCTATTCTAAAGTTCCACAAGTATAATATTTCAAGATTTCCCAAATAGTGATAAAAACATGAGTACACTAAATTTTAGGCCAACCTACATAAATAGCCTCAAATAAAAATTGGTTCTTCTACATACACTCAACTCAAATTCATTTGTGAAATGATCATTTAGCAAACATTTTAAAATTACAATGATCATAAGATGAAATAACTAAATATTTAAAAAATTATTTCATGAAGTCCTAAATGCTTTACAAATTTATTCATATTTGAGGTGGGTTATTATTCAAAAAAATAATGGGGGTGTGTTGGTTTCAAAAAATGGTGAATTTTGTATGGAAAAACTATTAGGTGTCAGAACTTAGATTTACTGGTTAAAGCTTGAAAATAAACTAGCATGGTAGTTAAAAATCTTATACTATTATCAAAATTGAAATCAAATTTTAGTCTTATCAAGTGACATACTAAAATTTAACATCAAGATAGAGTCATACTACTGTGTGCACTAATTTTATTATTTTTCCCTTGGGTTTCCATCTTTAACTTGGGATTGAAAACTTAGGAAATATTTTTGAATGGCATCATTAACTTTCTTTCTTTGTGATATATATTATTTGGCTTGGATAAGGAAGGCTTGGAAAGTTCTTTATTACAATCCAGACATGTAAAGCCCTAATAGAGATACCTTTGGATCCACTCTAGATTCCTTACTCCATTTCCATCCAGGAATTTAAATCCCTAAAGGAGATTACCTGAATCATCATCATGAAGAGAACTTCTCTTATACTATGGTTTGAAAACATATATCTTTTTTTTAGAGGTTTGAGAGCCAATGTAGCTAGGTTATGGGATGCATTAGAAATGTTTGCATAAGCTACCTGAAATAAAAGTTTGAATTATGACAAGGACATGAAATTTATCAAACACAACACTGATGTATTTTAAAATTTTAATCAATCCACTCTAATTCCAAACACCTTATAAAACTCTTATTTTGGGTCAACATTTTTGAAGATAATATAAGCTCTTGGTGAAATTATATGAAATATTGTATTGAACAAGACTTATTAACTATTTACCAATGCTAAAAGAAAATAATAATCTATGAACTAAAAAATACTTAGATAAAACTATATAAAACAATTAAAAAATTCAATAAAATAAAATAATGAAATTACTTAAAACTACCCTAATCTTAAACTAAGATTCATAATTATTTTGATGTAGATGATGAAGGAGAAACAAAGAAGTAATGCTTCAAGTATTTTTATTTCACTGGTAATGATAGGTTATTTCCTTGTAATTATTTTAATATAAATGTATTGTTCCCCAAAATCTTATAAATCTAGTATGGGTCAATCCATAATGGGGAAAGCTTGGCATGCTAACCCTTTTTCCCCTATGATTTGTCCCAAAGTAAGACTAGATTTGAGAATCTAAATGCATTCACATTATCTCTCCTATTAAACCATATTTTGATAATGTCTTGATGTTTACTATTTTTTTAAGAGATTCTTCATGTGCATATTCTATTTAGATGATGTCTAATAATCTTGATTATATTCATTCATCTCCTTCCATGTATTATTTCATGAATTGGTAGGTTGGATCTTCAATGTTATTGCAAAGAATTTTTTTTATTATAAGCCAACAATAAAAAGGAAGATTTGAGGGCTTGTTTAGGTTTTGTCTACACATAATGCATATTTATAAAATAAATTACACTCCCTAAGTTTTTTTTTGGTAGATTTCCTAATTGCATTAATTACCTTATGGGTAATAGTTATATGGAAACATTGTTATTACCTTATTATCATAAGCCCATTCAGTAAAGTATTTTGAATAGAAAGTGGACCATTATAATAGACTAAGTAAAATAATGTTCCAAACCTTGGGACTATATTCTCTTCCAATAATTTGATAGCCTATTTTTTGTGTTTTTATTTGTGGCAATGGATTCAATCCATCTAAACCAATAATATGCATATGTTATCATGAACTTATGACCTTAAAAGAAGTTAGGATTGGTTAACCCAATGAAAGACAATCCCCATTGAGCAAATGAATGTCCTCAAATAACTAGTCATAACAACATGGATACATAAACATCTCTTTTGGAAAATGTTTGGAATTTTTAACATGTTAATACATGGTTGTGTGTATGTTTGAAAATTGTAGGCTAGTAGTAACCTACTCATAATATTTTATGTGCCATTGTGTTTTCATAAGGATGATCATTTCCTATTTTTTATTTAAAACTTCTCATAATTTATTTGGTTGCTTCCTTGGATAGACAATGGAGATATATCCCTTAGTAGTTATTTATTTATAAAACACCTTTATTTATCATGAAATGAGATGATTTGAGCCTTAATTTTCTATTTTTTTCTTATTCAACTCTAGGGGAAAGTCCCAAGTAGGAAATAATAGATGATATGATCATAACAATTATTTTTGACAAACTAAGTTTGTTCTACCTGCATCACAATAATTTTGGGATTAATTTCAGTCATGATATGTGTAAGCCCTTGACCTCAAAGAAATTTGGTTGGCCTGGTCTCTAAAATATACTATTAAAGTTTTTCCATCTATTTTCCTCTACTTTTTCTTGGCTCATTTTATCCTAACATAAGATTTACAATAGGGTATATAACAATATCATAACTTTTTTGCATAATATGTAATGTCTATATTTGTTTATGGAATTAACCAATGCATACTCTCATTTATCTAAAATTAGATGCTTTAATTCAACATACTCTTAAGTTTTTCTCATTAATGTAATGTGATTTTATTCATTACTAATATTTTTTTTAGCACTACTACATTAGTATGGTTGGAAGTAAATATATATACATATATATATGTGTGTGTGTGTGTGTGTGTGTGTGTGTGTGTGTGTGTGTGTGTGTGTGTGTGTGTGTGTGTGTGTGTGTGTGTGTGTGTGTGTGTGTGTGTGTGTGTGTGTGTGTGTGTGTGTAAATCCTTAGAAAAATATGAGCTAACTAGTACTGTAGCTTGGTTGATTGTGTCTTTGATTTTTGGAAGGATATATTAGCTTTAGTTTTACATTATACTTTAGCATCTTATTTCACCATATGATTCAAAGGTCTTGAAATATTAGTTAAACTAGAAATAAAATTTCATAGAAAATTAATTTTACCAAAGAATTATTTTAGTTCCTTCTTTCCATTAGATAGCTAAATTTTAAAAAATTCATTAGCTATTTATAGGTTGATGGTGATACCTTACTTTGTAATGATGTGACCTAATAAATTACCTTATATCTCTTTAAAAATATATTTATTTGGATTGAGTGAAATACCATACTTTGTACATTTGTCAAAGACTCTATGAAAATGATATACATATTTAGACTTATCTTTTGAAAACATGGTTATGTCATCCATATAAATAATAATGCATTTACTCATTAATACTTGAAAATAAAAAACCATGGTATATTGGAAGGTTTAGCTTACTGTTTCTCTTAATTTTGTTTTAATTTATAGGAAAATAATAAGTAGGAAACTAATTATGAGTATGGTAGAAGAACCTATTTATTTGTGTGCATGTGATCTAGATGATTATGAAGAGATCCTCTTTGTATTGGGAAGAATGACCTATAGATAAGAAATCACTAATGAAAATTAGTTGTTAGATGGATAGCAAGGTGGATTGCCTAGCATGAGCTAGATCCAAGAAGTGTGAGCTTACTAGGAGGCTGTCAATCCACTCTTTTCTAATAGTTAAGTTGGAAGAAATAAAGATCAAATACTTGCATCAAATGATAGAAAATGTTGAAAGGAAATACAAGAAGAAATAAATGCATGATAAATAAAATAGACTAATTATATCAAATAGTAGTTCAATACTAATGCTAAATAGGTCAAGTTGGGTTTAGAAAATAGTTGAGGACTCTATGAATAGGCAAAAGGTTAGAAAGTGAAATTTGGTTAGGAGTAAGTAGGTGGAAATAACTTGCTATTATTTTATACCATAGTGACTGTCAGTGGTTGGGATGACCATCAATGATTACGGTGACTACTTATGGTTGGGTGACCATCGATGGTTGAAAGTGACCGTTAGTGGTCGAGATGACCATCAACAGTTGTTGCAAGTTTTGTGTATGTTCAGAAAAGGTTGTAGAATGGATAAAATAGGATGTTGGAGGTTTATCTAGAGTCAAGGGGTCAGAGAGTAATAATCAAAATGGTATGGTTCTAATAAAGATTTTAGATACCAAATAAAAAAAATTGAAACAAGAAATGTACTTAGCTTATTATTTATTGGTTGAAGATAAGTTGAGAAGTAGTTATGATAGAGTAAAAATGCCTTTAGTTGTAGAGTAATTTTGGAAAAGTAACAAGTCTCTATTATGCTTACTAGTTGACTGGAAGGAAGACCTAAAAAGAAAATTTTAATAAAAAAACTCTTGATATTTTTCTATCCTAGTTTCTAGATGATTGATCACTGGATTAATTGCTTGAGTGTTGATTGCTTAATTCCTAAATCCTCTTTCACCTCATACTCCCCTCCTTTTATAGACAAAGATAGATGGTGGTAGAAGGTTATATAGGAGGTTTGGTTGGTTGTTTTGATTCATTAGTTTGTCATCCATATTAAGTTTTAATGTGTTAGCTTGCATATACCTCAATTTGTCTTTGTTTAGATGGGGAAGACTTGATCATCGATGGTTAGGGTGATTATCGATGGTCAGGGTGATCATCGGTAGTCAAGGTGATTGTTGATGGTTGAAGGTTAAAGGTTAAAAGGGTAGGTTAGCGAGTTAGGTTTAGCTAGTTATCTAAACTGACTTAGGGTCATAGGTCGAGGTTGGGTAATGGTCTGATCTAGGGGTGTTTCAACATCTAGAACCATCATGTGTAGTTTTCTAGTGTCTACATTTTACCCCTTTGTTATGAATTTTTTATTAGCAAGATGTAAAATAAAATTAGATTATAGGTTGAAGGTTTGGTTGCCCCAAGTATGGGAGGAGGTGTTCCCCCCTTAAATTAGGAGTTGATGAGGTGAAACTAAATCAAGCGTGGGTTTAACGAGTGGTTTACAGTGAGGTATGAGGTTGGTAAAAATGGTGGTTGGGTATTTGAATTTCAAATGTACATACAAAATGTGAATAAGTGTGATAGCTAAGATCATACATAGACTAAGTTGCCATGGTTGGTAAAAATAAGGTTGGTGCTAGAAGGACTAGTGATGGGGGGATTGGGCCTCAACATTAGGCATATCTAATCAGGTTACCCTATCGAGTCTTCTAGACAAGGTTGAGGTTTTCATAGGTATCTAAGGTAGGAAGTGATCTGAGAAAAACATAAATGGTCTAGTTACATGAGGTAGTGAAAATTTAAATGTTCAATATGTCAATTTTGGTTGATGTGGTCAAAAGGACCAAGGCAAGGTCATTATAAAATATGTGATAGTCTGGGCTAAAAATGGTGAACATCAAGGTGGACATGGTTGGTAGGGTAGTAGAGAAGGTAATCTCTAAAAGTGGGCATTAAAGTATTTGGTGAAAAAAAATTAAAAAGGTTGACATCCTGATCATCGATAGTTAGGGATCCAAAAATCAACCATCAATAGTCACCCTGACCATTGATAGTCAAGGGGAACCCTAAAATCATGGAGGATAAAAAGTGAAAAAGGTAAGTCATTTTCACTTTTTTGCTTTTGACTCTCATGACTCCCATGAATTTTTGACTTTAGAATTTTGTGTAGGAGTGTTAATGAGGTGGTTCCTAATTGATTGAGTATGATATTTGTGTTGAGTTTGACTAGAGTGTTAGACCAAGGATGCAAGGTAGATAGGGGAATAGCTAGGCAATGGGACTTAAAATCCCTCCTCAATGATAGTCAAAGAATGAGGTAGGGGTTACATTAAATTGATAGAATATATTAATTCTAGTAGTTTAGAGTGGAATTTTGCTGATTTATGATTGGTTTTGGAGGGTTTTGGGTTTTCCCTAGGTATTTAGGTTGGGTTTAGGATTTTATTTTGAATTTATAAGTGAAAAATGAAATTTTAAGGGTGGGGTAGGTTATGGGAGGGTAGTGTAAGTATTAGGTAGGTGTATTTTAAGTTGGGATTGGGTTTTGGTTTTTTTTGTAGGTAGGATAGGGTTAGGTTTTTCCACTAGAGGTCACGCATAATGACTATCAATAGTCATACTTGACTATCCATAGTCATACTCAGTCATCAATGGTTAAAGATTGAAGGCCAAATGGTCACTTGACCATCAATGGTCATTATGACTATCGAAAATTGATAACTTAGGATAAAAGGTTTTGATTAAGGTGAAGTTAATGGGGTTGGCTAGGATTTAAGTGGCAAGGGTGTTTTGGTGATGCTAAAAATTTATGTGAAGTGGTTTTTTGTTAGGGTATGGGTAATGTTTTTTATTTTAAAGCTTTAATATAGAAAATATGTTAATTTGATATAAGAGGCAAGTAGTGTTATTAGGAAGGATAAATGAGGTAAAAGGGTGAAGTCCATGAGTAGAGTAACTTATAGAAAACTAAGTGTGTTCACCATATTAAATTGTGTATGTATAGGATTATATCAAAATGTAGGATTAGGTTCCTTAGATCTTTACAAAGATCCATCATGGGATGATGGATGATGATTGGGTGCATATGGAGGAGGTCAGCCTTGGCATGATGATGTACTACTAGGACATGCCATGAGATGTGATGATGATCATGGCCCTCATCGAGAGATGGGATCTAACCATGAACACCTTTCTCCTATCAATTAGAGAGATGATAATCTTGCTAGAGGATATACTTAAGATTACATGGCTACCAATTCAAGGGGAGCTAATATACTATATTAAGAAAGAGGAGAAGAATGAGCTAATACATTAGCTATATGGTTATGATCATACATTCTCTAAATGCCATGCTAGTGGGTTTAGATATAAGCCATTATATTAGAGGGCCAGAGATGATTGAAGGTTGATGACCATGATGATGATTGTAGTCTCATGTTTTGTGGTGCCAGATTCAAGTAGTGGGAGGTTTTTATATCTATTATTGGGTGTATTAGTGGAAATTTTACTAAGTCAGATAGTTTTTGGGTGGGAACCTATTTTGTTGGTTCAAATATATATGGAATTATGGGGATTTAGAGTGCATAAGAGGTATGGCATTACTGTAGGGTTCATGCTGCATTGGTGGGCCTATGAGCACATTCAAGTTCTAAGGTTGATGGGGATGCCATGGGAGGGATACACCTAGATGGAAATCAAGGTAGGTTTTATGTAGTGGAAGAGTGATTATGTGCTCATAGGAGCTAGAGGAGGTATACAAGATATTGATTGGTTCAAGAGGGCACTTGAGGCCCTGGTGGTTGGAGATGTGGTCTAAAGGCAATATGTTGGCTTTCTAAGGTGGGCCAGCCATACTTGGCATATTTTATTGATATAGATCTACAAGTGGATTTATGGGTGGAGAGAGAGTGAGACAAAAATCATCCCATTAATAGGGTTTGCAGATAGTTTGGTCTGATATAAGGGATTCTAGCTCCATTCTTGAGGTATAGGTAGGAAATACTTAGTTTTTGCTTCCAAATCCATAACTAGTGGAGATGGTGCTAGATCATGAGTAACTACCTACCATAGTAGAGATCAATGATGCAAATTTTTTTGATGGTTATGCATCATGGTATCAAACCTCTATGTAGTGGCAGATTTTGGATGGGATGATGGGGGAAGGTAGGCTATGGATGTGGATCCAACTGGTGGGGGTCCATAGGTATAGGTATAGTTAGGTGGCCCTAATGGATAGGCAAGAGTGATGTTACCCACTACATAGGCATAAATCATATATTTATAGGGTAAGGTGTTTATATTACATGGCTAAGTTGATACCTTACAAGGTTAGCTAAACAATATGATGGGTGAGAGGGACCATGCTAGGAGTTCACTAGCCTTGGTGACCTAAGAGAGGGACACTTTGAGATAGAGAGGAGGATTAGATAAACACTATTAGACTAACTAGGTAGTATCCCTATGGCATGGTACTTAACCATATTTAATGAGTTATGTTATTATGAGGCTATAGTTCTAACACATTGTCTTGATCAACCTTGATGGCATGAGTATAGAGCCAGTTTGGCAAACAATGTAGGTTTAATGACTCTAGGTTAGTGGGATGATTATGTGGGTGGATAGGTAGGCACCTTAGGGAGGTAGGAACCAAATGGAAGTGGTGCCCCAAGGGCATAAGATATGATATGATATGTATAGATGTATATAATTCGATACCAGCCCACAAGCTGATGTAGTGAGATGTATATTTTTTGAAAGAGAGATGTGCATTATTACATGTATCATTTTATTTTGAGGAGACATGATATATATGATATAATGATGTGTGTGTGTGTGTGTGTGTGTGTGTGTGTGTGTGTGTGTGTGTGTGTGTGTGTGTGTGTGTGTGTGTGTGTGTGTGTGTGTGTGTGTGTGATTTTATGGTTCATGATTCATGGTTTTGATGTTTATAGTTAATGATTATGCTTATGAGATGTAGACTCACTATCTTAGGCATGTGATGATTATGGATGATGTTTATGATGAATGGTTATACATGATTATGATGTTTAGATTATGTTAATGATCATGGATATGTAATGTGGTTTACAATTATGGTTATTTTTCTATATCTAGTTATGATGTTTTAGTTTATGGGTACGATGTTATAATTATGTGATGTTTTATGGTTCATAGTTATTTTTTGGATGATGGCACATAAATTAAGTTAGATAACAAAATTAAATGTGGGAAAAGAGATGAAAATCATGAGACATACGTTTAAGTGAATATATAAACCAATTATAAAAGGATAAGGAAAAGGCATGATGCTTCTTCATTGGTAATGACTAAACAAAATTGAAGTTAAATTGGCTTAAGGAACATAATCCCTTTGAATAATTCACATTAGTATGCATTGGTTGATAAAAAGGTTTCTTGATCACATTGTGTCAAGTAAGCTTTGAATCCCTTGATTTGGAGAGGGTACAAAGGGAAGATAGGTGATAAGTGGTGTGAAGGGTAGTGTAACTTGTTTTCCCCTTCTATATGTGACCTAAGAACCTTAATAGACAAGTCCATGTTTAAATTCAAGGTCTATATTGTTCGATGTGAGAATTATACTCATGTTATATATGAAATCTTATTACAATTTTATTAGGATAGCTAGCTCTGATTTTGATATGGGTCTCTTTATTGCCTTGTTTTGATAAATTTGTGAAGCTGATTAATACAAGAAGCTTCAAATGATTGCATTAAAAAATTTGACATAACCATACTTTAAGGTAACAATCTATTCAAGGGAATAATCTTGTTTTGATAGGTTCATTTTGGTAGTTATCCTTCAAGGGAACAATCTATCTTTTTAAGTAATTTAGATTTTGGGTAGCTATCCTTCAAGGGAGTAGTCTACATGTTAGAGATATCTAACCCAAGTGATATTTGGGTATCCCAAATTGTTTTTATGTTAGGTTAGACATGGACAAGTCTATATAGTCTTAGAGGTTTACCTTTATGATGGTAAAACCTAAAGCACAAGAAGGTTAATGATAGGTAAAATGGGTGGTTTTGAGAGATAATGATAGGTAAATATAGACAATGACCATGGGATTCCATCTGATTAGGGACAAAAAAGTATCCATGAGAACCATGCTATAGGTAGATCCATGGTACCCATATTTAGGATTAGGATATGACTATGACATTTAATCACATGGTTCTCTGTTGTAATCAATTATCCTCAAAGGGATAAGATGGAAGTGTGAGGAAGTTAAAAAATCTCATAAATTAAGGGACAGGGTTAAGTTAGATAAAAGATGAGTTTGATATTTGTTTAATAAAAGAAAGGATGTAAGTGTAAAGCATTGAGAGGCTCAAGTTCTAGTTTTCCTTCAAAAGAGGATAAATGATAATCTCTAGATCCATAGCTGTGGGTTATGATGTAGGGTCCAAGCCAATTGAAAGCAAACTTGCCTCACTTACTTTTTTCCATATTGGTCACATGTTGATTTTCCTTTAGGATAAGGTCTTTGTTGTTGAATTATCATTTTTTTAGGTACTTTTTATAAGCATGATTGATTCTTTCTTGATAGACATGAAGGTGTTTAAGCACTGCTAGGTGGTACCTATGAAGTAGCTTAAGTCATGTTAAATACTCTTGATGATAGTCACTCTCATAAATGATGTCTTGTAAGGATATGCAAAGAGAGGGAATTTGGACTTTGAGAGTCAAGACTACCTCTACTATAAAGACTAAAAAGAAAGGGGTAGAACCCATATAGGTTTAAATACTAGTGTGATAGGCCTACAAAGTGAAGGGGATGTGCAAGTGCTAATCCCAAATAGAAGCATTGACCATTTTGGTTAACATCTTATTGAGGATTTTGTTACAGGCCCCAACTTGTCCATTTTATTATATAAAATAAGATAATTAAAATCTCAACTTGATTCCAAAGGTGTCACAAAGACCTTAGACTTGCTTATTTTTTGAAAGATTTACCATTATTGATGATGATATTATGGGCAACATCAAAATGGTAGATGATATGATGATTGATGAATTTGACTATATTGTCATCTTTGGTCAAGATGAGAGGAATAAACTCCACCCAATTGGTAAAATATTTTGTGTTGGTGATGATGGAGTGGTGCCACTATGAATATAATGATTGATTTCCCTAATGATATCCAAGCCCCATTGTAAGAAGGGCCAAAATTCCTTGGATAATTGAAGGCCATGGGCTGGCACATGATGTAATTTGGAGTGCTATTGACATTTAACATACTTCTTTACATGATTTTAATAGTTTTGGTTGAGGGTGGGCCAATAATAGCTAAGGTGAAGGATACATTTAGTGATAGCTAGACAACTAAAGTGTCTCCCATAGATCCCATGATACATTTACTTGATAACATGGGAAGCTTCATGGTTGTGTAGACAATGGAGAAAGAGGATTTCAAAACCAATTTTGTAAAGGATTCCCCCTAGTATGGTATAACAAGAGGTACTTTGAGAAAAGGCTCTTCAAGCATTCTAAGATAGGTTGGGAGGAATGATGTTGAGGTTGAGGTAGTTAAAGGTTTGATCATACTAAATGTCTAATGGAGATTCCTCCACATTAAAAATGGTAGAGATTTTATATTGAATATAAGAGGGTGTGATAAAATGATGAATGGTGATAAAGAGCTTAGAATTAGAAGGTGTAGATGGGATATGGGAAGCAAGGGAAGCCATTGTATCCATGAATTTATTTGTAGATCATGGAATATATTAGATGAGTTAATGATCAAATTATTCCAAGATTACATATACTAGGTGTTTTTACCATTATAAGACATCATTATTACATTAGTAAGATCCATTGATCTATTTCACCACAAGTTGGGAACATTCAAAGACATTGATTGTCTTAACTCCCAAGGCTAGAGAATTTTGGATACTTATTACTAGGGATTCATACTCAACCATATTTTTGGTACACTTGAAATCAAGTTTGAAATAAAGAGGAAGAAGTTTTCCATTTAGGGGAATGAGAATAACTCTGGCGCCCCCACCACACTGGCACTTCAAGTCATCAAAAAATATAGTCATTTGGTAGGTGATGTCCTCTTATTAAAGAGTCATGATGGACTTATTAAGAAATGCAAGAGGGAGTGGTTGGTTATCTGGTAAAATATCTTCATCAAATTAGTCGATGATGACTTGCCTTTCAATTTACATCTGATAGAAGAATTCAAGGTTAAACTTAGCTAGGAGCATGAGCCACTTAGCCATATGATGGTTTTCCATATGATGGTTTTGGTATGGTTTAGAGTGCATGTAATTGAGTGGGTTAGTGTTGGTGATGACAAATGTTTTGTGATTGAGGAGGTAAAGATGAAGTTTGGAAGCCACAAAAACTAAGGTGAGATAAAGCTTCTTAGTATGGGTGTACTGAGTCTCATACTCTATAAGTGTTTGACTTATATAGTAGACAACTTGTTCTTTGTTTTATTCATCATGATGAGCAAGCATTTACCCTAAGGAATGGTTAGTGGTGGTTATATAAAGGTAGAAGGGTTTATCTTATTTAGGAGGGACAGGAGTGGGTGGATAAAGGAGGTACTCTTTGAGTGAATCAAAGGCTTATTGGCAGTCCTTAGTCCACTTAAAATATATATCTTTCTTGAGAAGATGGTGAAAGGGTTGAAATCTATTTTATAATTGAGAGATGAAGTGGCAAATGGATTGGAGCTTCCCTTGTAGGATATAAACTTTCTTAAGGTTGTGGGAGGTAACATGTCAAGTATTTATTTGAATTTTTCAGGGTCTACTTTGATTCCTTGAAGAGAGATGATAAAGCTAAAAATATTTCTAGATAGAGATTTAAAAACACATTTAGTGGGGCTAATTTGGACATAGAAATAGATTAGGCACTCAAAGATAATTTTTAGAACTTTTAGATGATCCTTTCGATATTTGTATTTCCCAAGGTGGCCATCTATGTAGTCCTCTATGATTTTGTGGATGAGATTATAGAAAATGTAGGTCATCGCACTCTAGTAGTTTGATCCAACATTCTTTAGACTAAATGGCATGAACCTATAGTAGAAAGCTCCCCATAGGGTGATGAAGGAAGTCTTATGTTGATCTTTGAGTGAAATCAAGATTCGATTATATCTCAAGAAACCATCTATGAGAGATAACATATCATGTCCAGTTGTAAGATCAATAAGTTGGTCGATGCTAGGTAAAGGGAAGTCATCCTTTGGATAAACAAGCTTGAGGTCATGAAATTTGACAAAAAGGTAAAGTTCCCATATGGGTTTAGTGATGGGGATGATATTATAAACCCATTAGGGATATTAAATAGGTTAAATTAAATTGATAGATAAGAGGCACTAAAGCTCTTATTTATTAGAAGGGTGATATGAGGGTACATCCTATAAATCTTTTGCCTAACAGGCTTAGCATCCGAGTGGATGATGTTGTGGAGAGTTATGGAAGGGTCTATTCCTAACATATCTTGATAAGACCAAACAAATTCTATGCTTTGATCATGAAGGAAGGAAGGGAAATCTTATTGCTAGATAGAATCTAAGGATTGACCAATCTTTATGATGCTTGGGTTATCCTGAGTACCCAAGTTAACATCAATAGTGGTTTCATTCAACATGGTTTGGCTCTCAAGAGGAATGGATTTGTGGATATAATAATCTCTCACACTAAGATAAGTGATAATGGAATCATTGTCTTGATGTTGGATGTTGGATGGTAGGAGAATCATTTTCTACCATGTTAATATGACTCAAAGGAAAGGTTCTAGTTTAGCTACCCTTTTGATAGGTCAGAAGGCCCAAACTAATTGTATTGAATAAAAAAAATTAGAAGGGATGGTTTATAAATATTTCAACCTTGAAAGATATGGGTTTGGTGAAGATATAATGTCTTCCTCAATGGAGGTGATGGGTTTGGGTGGATTGGTGGGTTCTTCTAGTGGGAGAACCTGAGGCCAAATGGCTCACAAGATTTTTTGGTTTTGATAAAAGGTAACTCATGGGGTCCATGTTCATAATGGCTAAGGCCAAATCCATTTCAAGCACACCTATGAAGGTATAATTTAGAAACTTTTAGTTTTTCCAAATAGGAAAAAATAGAGGTAAATGGTTGGGTAAAAGAGGTCGTGGAGGAAATGAGAAGTAGATGATCAAGTCCTCCATATATGGAATTGGTTTGGTGGTTAAAAATCCAAAAATGAATGATGGTTATAATATTAGGATCATAACCTAGATTATAGTCAAGATTCCCATACTCTTGAGGAGTAGGGAAGGCATCCAAGGCCAAAATATGATACTCTCCCAATGAGAGATGTTGAAACATAGGTTCCAAGGGGTCCTCTATGGGGGTATAAGAAGAAGGGATAGATTATCTAGTTGAAGATTCATTGATGGGAGGGGTGGAGTTATTATTGGTTGGTGGTGAGGTGGATGAATAAGGAAAAATAATGTCATTAGGTCGCTATGTCATGTTTCAAGATGCAAAGGACAAGGGTCAGCTTGTATGGTAATGACCTAAACTTCATATTCAAACATGACACATCAATGCAAAGTAGATGGGACAAAACTAATGGAGAAGATCCAAGGGCATCCAAGTAATATTTTATATTAGAACTTGCCTTATATGACCTAAAGGAGCTCTAGAAGTGTGAGAGGTCTTAATTAGATATGAAGGATCACTATTCCCAAGGTTGTGGCCATAGTATCTTTAAAGTAATAAAAGACCATTTTGGTTTTCAACATGATATTATTTGGTAGCTAGAGTTGGTCATAAACATGGAAATATATAATATTAATACTATCTCCTCCATCAATCATCACCCTTTTGATATGGGTTTGATTGATGTACCCAGTGATGAATTGGGGAGGATCAAGATCTTCAAGATGAATAGAAGGTATCTCTGATCTTTGAATGTGACAAGGGTGGAAAGATGAAGAGCTCTGACAAAGGATGAAAAAGGTTGAACAACTTTGGGTTGAACCTCTATAGATTATAGGGCCTCTATTAGTACTTGGTAGTGATGGGGAAAGGTTTTGATTAGTTCATATAAACTCATCTTCATTGGTGTCTGGTGAAGTTATTTTAAAACTACTTGATGGATAGATTATGAAGGGTTGAAGGGAGAGGCACCTAAAATGGATATTTTAGGTTTTGGTGAAGGTGAAGGTGAAGGTGCTTGAGTTCAACTGGAAGGTTGAGGGATGGAAGGATAGGTCCATGGATTAGACACTTTGGCCTTTCCTTTATCCTTTTTTTGGGCCTACGATCAAGTGACCATATGGATAGTATGAATGAGGGGAAGTGTTGAGATAGAAGGTTGCTTCGGTTCTTCCTCACTCTTAGATGAGAGTGTGGGAGTGGGAAAATGTTGGATAGGTTAATTTGGCGGTTGGGTTGATGATGGGCTTAAGATATGTTCATCTGATAATAGATCATCCTCATCTCATAATAAATCATCCTCATCTCATAATTTATGGATAAGCTGATTTGATATTTTTGGATGGACAAGGTTTGGATGGTTCTTCCATGGTGTTAGGAGAAAAGGTTTTTGATGAGGAGGTTGGGGTGATTATGGGTGTAAGGTTAGGTGTGATTGAAGATGGGATAGATGAATGTGAGGTTTAAGATGCATGCTTGTTTTGATAATGGATCCCAAGATGGTGCTAAAAGGTAGCTTGATCTGATTTAGGTTGAGAAGAGAATTTATGCTTTAGACTAGTCTAGAGAAGGGTTTTTAATTTGTTTGGTTTCTTGGGCATTGGATTCAAAGATTAGGCCCATAGGTTTAGGTAAGGGAGTGGTTTCTTCACCCTTGTCTTTAATGAAATGTTCCAATATTCAAGAAGATGTTTCCTTCATGGAGGGAGTAGGTAAGGTGATCTCTCCTTGTGGAATGGTTTCCAAATAGAGAGTGGGTGATTCCATGATGGGGGAAGAAGTTGTGATGCAAATGGTCACCTCCTTTGGTATTTATATCAAAGGAGAGGTGGTTAAGTATGTTACCTCATTAATCAAATTAAATGAGGTGGTTGCTTCCTTTGTTTGGGTATCTAAAGGAATGGAGGGTGATTTTACCACTTTAAAAAGTGGAGTGGAGAAAGAGGTAGTTGACGCAGTGGTTTCCTTAAGGATAGGTTTATTGATAATTAAATTGACTATATGGACCTCATGAGTGTGAGATGATTTTGGTTTTTTATCATCATGGTTGATAGAAGGGGCATGATTGGGAAAAAGTTGTTGAAAGATGTCAAGTCACTGATTTGGGGGTGCTTTGGGATTGTCCAATGCAAGTTCTCCTTTATCAATAATTTTTTGGATAATGGTTTTTAAGGTGTTACCCCTACTAACATCATGACCAATGACATGGTGGAAAGCACATAGATCATTCTTAGTGTACCAACTGGGCATGGGGTGAGAAGCAATGAATTATTGGGGAGATTTGATGGGGAGAAGTTGTATGATGTTAGATTTGAGAAACTTATCCAAAATTGAAGTATATGACTACCCTAGTAGAGTGAATTATTTTGGGGTAGCCTAGTTTTTATTTTGGGTTTATTGATTGGAGGAGTTAGAGGAGTTGGTTTGGTTGATAACTAGAGGTGGGGTTATTTTAAAGATAATTGTGTTTAGGATTACCTTTGGTTTGGTGTTAGGGTAGTTAAATTTGTTGGTGGTTTTGGATGGGGAAAGGTCATTAGATTTGAATCTAGATTTTTTATTTCTTAGTTTTAACTTCCCTTCATTGATGGCTCTAGTTTTTAGTTTGTGTGCCATGGTGAAAGCCTCATCAAAAGTTCTAAAGGTTTGAACCTATAAAGTAGGGAAATTTTGTTTGGCACAAGATTGAGAGAAAAGTTCAATAAACCTAAGTAGGGGTAAATAGAAAGAGAGATGGTTGATAATACCTATCTATCAAGATACAAAATTGGCAATTGATTTGTCATCAAATTGCCTAATGGAGTAGAGGTCAGTAATGGAGACCTTAGATATATTGATTAAAAAGTGGTCTAAAAAGGTTTGGACAAGTTAGTAAAAGGAAAAGATGGAGTTCTTAGTGATAACATTATACCAATGTAATGTTGGTCTAGATAAGGACATAGGCAAGGTGCAAAGGAGAAGACCATCATCATAGGTAACTAAGTAGCAAGAATACCAAAACACTCTTAAGTGTTATTAGGGGTCTTCCTTACTTTGGAATTTAGAAAATTTGGGTAGTCCTCATTAAGTAGGGTAAGGTTGGATAGGGATATATGGGTGAATAGTTTCATTACATATTTGATCATAAGATAAAAGGTTGTGAGCCCTAGAGATAGATGACTCTAGGTTGGTCATTTTGTCCATCAATATTTTGACCAAATCTATTTAGGGTTTGGGAGTTCTATAATTGTATGGTAAGTTTTGTTATGTTTGGGTGGATGCAATAAATGATTAACTGGTAGATGGTTGAAAGGATGTCACATGTTTGTATGTGGTCATTTAGGGTTGGGATAATTCCACATAAGGGTTAATTGGCATGAGAGGTTGGGTGAAAGATGGAGATATGTATCCTTATGGATTAGAAACATAGCATGGGTAGGATGTCATACATATTTTTTGAGGAGTTGATGTGGGATTAGTTCAGAGGTATGATTGGATTGGTAGATTTTGGAATTGATATGGATTGGTTTAGAGGTATAGATGGGTTAATTGGTTTGGGGTGAGTGGTGACTCTAGTATTGATAGGTGGGAGGGTATAAAGTATATATAACACCAAATTTTGAAGTGGAGTGGAGATTGGTGGGTTGGAATTTATAAGGGGGATAGTTTCCATATGGTTAGAAGGTATCCCTATGGTGGATGGAGTATGGGTAACAACAAGTGAGGTTACCCCCATGTTGAAGGGGTTGTTGGTTGGTGTAGGGGGTGTTTGGTTATTAGTTGGGTGGTTTGATTGAGTTTATATGGAGGTATTAGATGGGTTATTAGTGGAGGAATATGTTTGATTGATCATAATTTAGGTATAGTTAATGACAACCATAAGATGGGGAGGCATCCCATAAGGTGGATCACTAAGAGTAATCAAAGCAGGGGTGTGGTAAGATAGGGTGTTGAGGTAATGTTTAGGAGCTATAGGATTATTGTCAAGGAAAGTGGAAAAATATGCATCACCTTGGAAAAATATCCAATGCATGGTAGGGGAGAAGAAGGATGGGGAGAACCTTCAACATCCAAAGTATAATCCTTAGAGGAAGAAGAAGAGGAAGGTGGCTCTTGGTTGGTTTGGTTCCTCAACTGTTGTCTAGTAAAAACTATATGAGGAATAGAAAGGAATGAAAGAAATCTCATAACTTAAACACAAATCAAATAAAAGAAAAATATTTCAAGTCAATCAAAAACATACACTAGATTGTGTTTAAAAACTTATAGTACCTTTTATCTACTCTTTTGGCTTATGTGTTAGTTGGAAAGTTTGAAGAATTTGGTTTATAGAATAGGTACTAGAAAAGAAGTATGTGGTTGGTTTTAGGCGTTTAAGGCTCTCAAAAGGATCTATTTTGGAAATCAATACATGGCTTGGTATTGGGGCCTACCCCCTCATTTCACTGACCATAGTGATAAGGGTGTCAAATTCTTAGCTAGTATATACCGATTTCTAGAGTTTAGACTCAACCAAAGAGCTAAGTTTTGGTTTCCCTTCTTGGTAATGACTTCCAAGTAAGATAGCCAAAGGGTGAAGGTGAATCACTAGGAGATGAAACCCTAGTTAGGCCTTATGTCAATTTTTATGATGTTTTGATTGATTTAAGTGGTTTGGTATGGTGTGTGATAAGTAATTAAAGCTACAATTTAATTACTTACCCTTAAATTTTAACTACATGAGATAAAAATGCAAGAAATCAATGTATGCAAGGTTTATATTATATCCCAAATAGATTTTTATTTCTATATATGAACATAGAATAAGGAATCAAAGGGCATCTAGATGCTACTAGGTCCCACCGAGTGTGCCAAAATGTTTCCCCTAATTTTTACTTATTTTCTAGGAAAGGAATAAGTGGAAACCTAATTATGGGTATGGTATAATAACTTATTTGTTTGTGTGCACATGATTTAGATGATTTTGAAGAGCTTTTCTTTGTCTCGGGAAGAATAACTTGTAGATAAAAAATCACTAATGCAAAGGGGTTATTATATAGATAGCAAGGTGGATTACCTAGCGTGATCTAGATCTAAAAAGCACGAGCTTACTCAGAGGTTGTCAATTCACTCTTTTATAACAATTAAGTTGGAATAAATAAAAGATGAAATAATTTCATCAAATGACAAAAAAAGACTAAAAGGAAATACAAGAAGAAATAAATGCTTGATAAATAAAATAAACTAATTATATCAAATAGCAAGTCAATACTAATATTGAATAGGTCAGGTTGGGTTCAAAAAATAGGTGGTGACTTTGTGAACAAGTAGAAGGTCAAAAAGTTGAATTTGGTTAGGAGTAAGTAGGTGGAAATAGTTTTTTATTTCCTACCACAGTGGCCATCAATGATTGGGATGACCATCAGCGGTTATGGTTACCATCGGTAGTTGGGTGACCATCAACAGTTGAAGGTGACCATCGGTGGTCAGGATGACTATTGACAATTATTACAGGTTCTATGTATGTTCAAAAAAGGTTAAAAAATGGATATGGAATTTGGTTGGGAGTAAGTAGGTGGATATAGTTTGTTATTTCCTACCACAGTGTCCATTGATGATTGGGATGACCATCGGTGGTTATGGTTACCATTGGTAGTTGGGTGACCATCGACAGTTGAAGATGACCATCGGTGGTTAGGATGACTGTCGATAGTTATTACAGGTTCTATTTATGTTCAAAAAAGGTTGAAAAATGGATATGGTAGGATGTTGGAGGTCTATGTGGAGTTAAGGGGTTAGAGGGTAATAATCAGAAGGGTATGGTTTAGATAAATATTTAAAAAACCAAATAAACAAAACTTGAAATAAGAAATGTACTTATCTCATTATCTACTAGTTAAAGATAAGCTGAGAGTTTTTTTTGGTAGAGTAATGGGGCCTTTAGTTATAAAGAAATTTTAGAAGAGTAACAGGTCATTGTTATGTTTTTTTTTTGTTATAAGGAAGACCCACAAATAAATTATTAATGAAGAAACTCTTGATATTTTTTTGGCATGGTTGTTAGATGATTGATCATTGGATTGATTACTTGAGTGTTAATAGCTTAATTATTGGATTCTCTTCACCTCCTGCTCCCCTCCTTTTATAGGCAAAGAGAGATGGTGGTAAAAGGTTCCATAAAAGGTTTAGTTTTTTGTTTTGATGCGTTAGCTATCCATTCATATTAAATTTTGATGTGTTAGACATAGCTTGAGTTGTCTTCATTCAGATGGGGAAGACCTGACTGTTGGTGGTCAGGGTGACCATTGGTACTCAAGGTGATCATTGGTGGTTAAGGGTTGAAGTTTAAAAGGGTAGGTTAGTGACTTGGGTTTAGCTAGTTAGATAAACTAACTCAAGGTCATAGTTGGAGGTTGTGTAATGGTTTGATCCAGGGGTGTTTCAACATCTAAAATTGTTGTGTGCATTTTTCTAGTGTCTACACTTACATTTATCAAATTGAAAGGCATTCTTTTGTATGTAAAATTTCTCCACTTCATGGTAAATGTCATTTAAATTATGTCTTTTTGGTCTACTCAAACCTAATTGTAGCCTAAAAATCTATCTAGGAAAGACATCATTTTGTATCCACTGACAATCTAAATTAATTCATATAAGCATAACAATGGGTACTTGCTCTTGTTTGATGTTTTGTTTACAAAAATAAATGCAAATTATAATATCTCTACTTTTTAAATGAACATGCACTAAATTATTGATCCCCATTGAATGTCTAAATGGGAAGAAGACTCATGATGAAATTAACTTCTATACCTCTTTATGTATGATGGTTTCTAACACATGATTAAATTTTCTTTTCCTTTTCCTAAAAGCCTTCTATCTTTCCTTCATTTAAATAATTTTTGTAATAACTTTGTGTTTAAATATTTATAAATCATCATAAAACCATACAATCACGTCTTTATATTTCCAAAGTAGAGATTTCAATTCTTCTCTTTTTATCTCAAATAAACTCAAGACACTATTTATGTATTGGGGTTATTTTACTGTCCCCAAACTAATAAGAGCTAATTCTTGTTTATTAGGCTCTGGTCTTCTAGAACTTCCAACATGCATTTCTAGATCTAAAATTATTTCCAATGAAACCATTCCCTTGAGAATATTATTCTCCTTTAATTGCATAATCTCATCATCTTCTAGTTCATTCTCAATAAGAAATTCCTAATCTTTTTCATCTAAAATATGTGATTTAAAAATACTTAAATTATTCACAAATAGAAAATTTGTTGGTCATCTTCATATACCTAAAAAAAATTCAACATTTTTAGTAACATAAGGACATGAAACTAATTAAATAAATAATAATAATTTAGAGTCATTAAGAGGGAATAAATTTGTAGTTGAGGCTACCTAAGAATCTACAATTTGGTTTCTCTCTCTAGGAACTCATATAATATTGAAAGCCTCAAAGGATTAGGAATATCTATGTTTATTTTTCTTTAGGTATGAAAATTTACATTAAAACTTATTTCTAAAATAACTGGCCACTAAATCTGAGTCTTAAAACATCTACAAATTTTTTACACTACGATTTAAATTAAACTACAATCTAAGGATTAAGGATTCATACTTAACAAGATTGGTAGTATAAGGAAATTGTAAATGATATATAACTAGATAATGTTTTCTTTGTGAGTCCATTAATAAAATCCCTACACCAAATCCTAATTGAGACCAAGATCAATCAAAATTAAAGGTCCATAATCTAATTGAATCAATATTTATACCCTTAACAGTCATAGCCCTAATGGTGAGAGTATAAATTCCAATGTCAAAAGAAGTGAAATTTACCTTTTCACTCTTATCATTATAATCAATAATCATGTACTTCATATTAGGCTCCCTTTCTACCTAGTTTAACCCTAAATTTATAAATGGTGGGGATAGGTTTAATAATATATAAATAGTTCAAACACAAGGAGATAAACTAATCTATAGAAAGATAATTAATTATAAAAAAAGATAAATATTCTGAATTATAATATTAAGATATGTTAAAAATAAAATGTATTAAATTTTAAATATCTTTAATTGATTGCAATACCAAATAAAGATGATACTTAACTAGGCTACTATGTGCAAGTAGAACTCAAATTTAAACAAGTAAAAAGTATGTAGGATCAATATCTTGGGTCAGTCATCAAATTATATAAATTTTACTTCCATAGCTATAGACATGACCATTAGATATATACA
Organism: Torreya grandis; assembly: GCA_037957365.1. Taxonomy (NCBI): domain Eukaryota; kingdom Viridiplantae; phylum Streptophyta; class Pinopsida; order Cupressales; family Taxaceae; genus Torreya; species Torreya grandis. The sequence continues at coordinate 1,168,883 of JARHVA010000772.1, read as the reverse complement.
TTACCATTAATGCTAGTATCTGACTATGATGCAAGTGTCTATTAAGGAATAATAACTAGATCTCAATGGGACCAAATTCATTTTTCTAGGTTTTTATCACCTTTATATTTATATACTCCAATCTGGGATATAGATTCTCACTCTTTATTAATTTATCAAACCCTATATCTTCACCCTTCTTCACCCTTATAATGATTTTGATAAAAATGGATCAAAGGGCTTATGATATGTATCTCACCTCAATGACCCATCTATCATTGAGCACTACCTACATAGCCAATAGTATAAGGAGGGCCTTAGACTTATGTAATTCTCCTTTATGTGTGGGAGTATGTGTGCAAAAGGGTGAAATATACTATATGAAGATGCATGTAGTGATATAACTTCTGACTTAAAAAATATCACTCATGGATTAATATTTGAATGATTCAGACCTATCATATGATTTCTCCCCTACTTGATATGTAAATAGGGATGAATAGGGTAAAATATCTTGATTTTTTAGTTAATGGATTAAGATTTAGTAGGTGCTTACTTGGTATTTTTATAGATGATGGATGAGAATGATTAGAATTATATTTATACCATAAATTTTGAAAATATCTCATGGTAGGGTTTAAAAACACAAGTAAGCTGACCCATAGGTTTCAAAACATTTTAAATTTGGATGAGTTTTGGAAATTGGAGACTAGATAAAGATCTAGACACTAGCATCAATAGTAGTGTCCCTATGTGGCTAGTAGTGTTTAGAATGCTATAAAATAGGTATGGATCTAAAACTGAAAATGAAGGACTATCATTAAGTTTTAATATTTATGTGTAGTTAATAGAATTAGGCTATTAGAATGATATGTATCAAACTAAGAGATAAACACTTAGGCATAGTGAGATGGTGAATGTGAACCTTTTGGCAACAGGGAGGTCTAAAATTGAAGGGTAGATCCCTAATTGATTTTTGTCAAAGGTAAAAGACTAATATGTTATAAATATTCAATTTTTGTATACAAATACCCCCTCCCCCCTTTAATCTAGTAACATATAAGGATGGAATAACTAGTTTAAAGGAAAGAAATGTATAAATGGGTGTGTACAACACACCTTGCCATTGATTAAGATAATTTTGAGTGATTTGATGGCGTATGACATGTAATCAAGAACATGTTAAAATATAAATTAGTGAATATAATCTAAACTTTGAAATAATTTAAATATTTGAAAAGAAAGAGAACAAGGAAGGAGTACACCTATGTGTTGATGCAACCATGTTAGCTCTTAATGTTTTGACAAGGTAAGATGTTTCTTTATGAAGAATTAGAGATGTAATAGGTTTACAATTAAACCTTGGATAATTGAAGATGGATATTATAATGTATTGTGCCCCCAAATTAACTTAAGGATTATTTTTTACATGGTCATTGAGATCACTAAAATCTCAATCACACAAATCAAGTGTGAATATGTAATTTGGTGAGGGTGATTCATTTAATAAAATCATCCTATAAATATAGTGATATTGGATTATTTAATGATTCCAACCTATAAATATGGAATGAACCAATAGTTGTAGCTAAAAAAGGCTTGACAATAATGCATCTTGGTGTGATCAGTGCATCCTAGTGAATAGTATAATTGGTAAATTTTGAAATTTTTGGTACAATAGTATGGAATATGAACCTATAATATGTCTCAAATGGCTTATGTGTGTCATACATTTGAAAAACTTTATTTCAAATCTATGAAAAAATTGGTGCAATGTATAGGATTCTAACCCAAGTGTATATTTGATCCATGAAACTAAACTAGAGATTGTGCAAGTGTGGAGGTCATTGATTTATGGCACACCCACAAGGAAATATAAATACACTAAGAAATTTTGTAAGTGTGGTGGTCATGCTTTTATGACATGCCCCCACTAAAATCTAGAAACTGATAAAATGTCTAAGTATGGAGATCATGCATTTATGATATGCCTGCACTAAAATTTAAAAACTATGAAAATGTGGAGATAATGATTATATTACATGCCCCCAATAATATCCTCCCAATTTTGAGGTGAGGTATATATAAATTAGTATTTACTATACCTCAAAATGATAAGGTATATATAATCAATGTATGAATCATGTAGCATAAAGGGTAACATGTCAAAGTAGATATATTATTGAAGATCATAGTAAGTGATCACATCAAGTCATAAGATTCATGATATGGATCATGAAAACATATAGAGAGTAATAGTACAAGCTCAGAAAAAAAATCAAGAACACACATAAGCATTCAGTGTAATGTAAAATAATGGTCTAAGGAGACTACATACAAGGGGCATGTTTAAATGCCACACAATAAAAAAGAATGACATATTTAAATTCCCAACCAACATATAATGACATTCTCAAATGTCAAATCAATATACAATGGAACAAGGGCCAAAAAAAAAGTAACATATTCAAATGTTTCAAAATTAAGACAATAGAAAGAAATGGGATACACTTAAGGAATTGAAAAATAGATGAATCATAAGCATATCATACTAGTCCCTGTATATATGTGTTATCAAAAAACATTATGTAATAGAACATATCAAGAACACTGTGAAATATATGATCATGGATATTGATGTGTGTAAGAATTAGTATATAATTTGAAACATGATAATGTATAAATGATCATAAAGGATATGTAACCTATATCAAATATGATCAAATAAGTATATGCCCTTAACATACTATATGATGTAGGTAGAAAGGATGTCTGACATCAGTAAATGTATATATCATATGTCTATGCATGCATGTAGCACACTTAAATATGTAGGAAACATATGTATATAAAATAAATGTAATGTTATCTACTAACATAAAATAAACAACATAGATGCCAAGGAGATAATAAAACATGGGAATGTTATTTTTTTTTGTATTTTTTCATATTTTTTATGTTTTTATATTTTATTGAATAATTTTTTATTTTTTTTTGTATTTTTTGAATATTTTTTCTTTTTGTATTTTTGGAATATTTTATTTTTTGGTTAATTTGCATCAAATGGATCGAGTTTGGTAAGATTTGAGCATTTTGATTGAAAACATTTCATAGCATTCTCCTCTTCCCTTACTTGTTTAGTATAATTCACATCACCATCATGTGGTGTGTGAACTAATCTTACCTTGTAGGAGAAAGAAATGCCCTATTGACTTTTATCTATCTTAGCTTCCATTTGGTATAGCCAAAATTCACCCAATGAAAAATTGTGTTGAGTTGTATGGGGCATGACCCATAGTTTTGTTTGGATAAAATGAAGACCACAATAAATTGGTAACATTATGTAACGCAAGGAATATTTCCAAGATCCTTTATATTTTAAGTATTGAATGTTATATCTGAGTTGTGACAAACATATTATATTGCAATATTTTTATTTTTCATAGGATCCATGTGGTAATGCCAAAAATAAGTTCCACCCATGAATAATTTAATTAGGTTCCTTTTAGAGAGGATGTTTTTTGCTTAAGGGATTTGGAAGTGCTTTTAGAGTATGTCCATTTGGTATATATCCTATATTGAGTAACATTTGTAAGGGTATCATATAAATATTTGGAATTCCCCATGTTTGTTCATTTTATTATCTTGGTAATTTTTTCCCATTGTATGTATCATGGACAAATAATTTGTACTTTGTAGGAGATAACTTTAATTATTTTTTATATCTGAGTAGGAAGGAAGAATATATATGCACATTTATGTATAGGTGGGTAAATGATGTATCACATTTATGTAATGCCATTTATTTTAGTGGAGGAATGAGACCTTTAATAAATAATAATTTTATTTCAAAATCTTAAGATCGATATGCTATTGAATATGATACATTTTTAAATCGAATAACATAATCTTGAAGAGATTAATCATCATGTTGCTTAAAGTTTTTCAAATATTCCAAAGTACATTTTGGCACATTATTTATTAAAGGCTGAGAAGAAAACATAGTATAATTTCTTGAATGTAGTTAAGGAACCATTTGATAAAATATATAACCAATCACAAGCTTCATGTATAAGGCTATTATGAAATTATTTTAACTATATTTGCTCATCTTTATCATCTTTATCCTAATTTTAACAAGAGTTTACATCTTAAATTATATGTTTGGAAGGATGTACATATTGATTTATATGTTTGGAAGGATCTTCATGGACAAAAAAAGAAGGTAATATTGGCACGATAAACTCTTGTGGATAAGGATAATGAAATACACATTTTGAAAGAGGTTGAATATGGATAAATTTATTACTAGTAATAGCTTTGTAAGATGACATTTAGACTTTGAGAAGTGAAACTTCCCTATGGAAATCTCCTATAGTTATCATCATAGACATAAGGTAAGTAGTATGAATTTTTGAATTCTATAAAGATGTAATCAATGGGTGTAATTCATCATTTATCTAGAACATCATAATAATGGATGTCTCATCATCATGGGCACTTTGTCTGAGATTTACATCACTTGAAACATTCTAAATTTTGGATAATTTACCTTTTCTTAAACATTTTTGAGTATTTGGTGATGGTGAATATTTTATAAATTTAGGAACCTTTTGTAAAGGTTTTTTATATAAAATTTTTGGCATACTTGTTAAGGGTACCTCATGTGAAAACTTGGGGAATATATATCATATAAGAGTTTTAGAATCTTTGATAGGTATTCATCATTAAAATATTTTAGAACCTTTGGTAATTGTACATGGTTTTTAAGTGTCATAAATTTTGGTAATTGTGCCTTTATTTGGAGTTTTAAGGAATCCGTGTTATCTTTGTGAATATTTCAAAAGGTGTCAAGATCAAAAGACGTAAATTTGGAGTTCTTATCATGTACACAGAGTGCATTATTTGAAATTTTAGGAATATTTAGTAATTTTACTATTTTACATGGAGGATTATTTCCATCACTCGATGTTTTAAAAAGGTCATTATACATGTATGAAACTTTTTAAAAAAATCATGATTAAATAAAATAATATTTTTTCCCATGTGTATCCACAGTTGTTTTGGGAGGGGGAGGAACATGTTGACCATAATGTGATGATCTATCCTATTGTTTATTAATAGTATGAATCACGTAACCCAACATAGAATCATTTAGTGATGGGAGAATGATGGTAATTGTTAAAACCTTGAAGAGTATGTTTCTTACTGAAATAGGTCAATTATTCTTGCTTTTTTTCACTTGAAATTATTTGTGCTCAATATCAATGGCTTTGTAAATATATGCATCTTCTTGATCATAGGTTTTGATTGATCTTAAAAAACACTCTTAATTTTATCTTAGGTAAAATATAGAATTGGATAGCTCAAATATAAAGTATGAAACCTTTTTAAGTTACACAACCCTAGAACAAATAATGGTTGTATATGAAGACTTAAGGTTTAGGTTCACCAAATGGTTTAACCCTAAATTTATAAATGGTGGGGATAGAGTTAAGAATATATAAATAGTTCAAGCACAAGAATGATAAACTACTATGTATTAGGATAATTAATTTCAAACTCAAATAAATGAATATTATGAATTATAATACTGAGATATGCTAAATATATAAAATATCAAATTCAAAAGTTGTTTAATTAATTTCAATACCAAATATAAATGATACTTAGATAGGTCTATTATGCATAAGTAGATCTAAACTATAAAAAGGTGGAAATTATGTAAAACCAATATTCTAGATTAGTCATCACATTCTTTAAATTGTACTTCTATAGTTGCAAATACTATTGTTAGATTTGGACAATACTGTTGATCCTAATGTCTACCTATGATGTAGGTGTCCAATAAATAATAATGACTAGATCTTGATGTAACCAATTTTTTTGTTCTATACTTTTAGTCAACTTTCTACTAATATATTTGGATCTAGGCTATAGGTTGACACTATATGGTGATTGATCAAACCCTAGATTATCATCCTTATTCACCTTTAGAAAAAGTTTGTTAAAAATAGGTTAGTGTGCTCATGGTGTCAAGATGAATGAAATGACCCCTCTATAGCTATGTGTTACCCTACATAACAAATACTCTAATTAGGGCCTCTAAATTATGTAGTTTATCTCCTACGGTTAGGAGTGTGTGTGCATAATGGCAAAATATACTATATGAAGATGCATGTGATGATCTATCTTGTAACTTGATAAATATCACTCATGGACTACTCTTTGAATTATTTATACCTATCATATGATTGATCCTATACTTGATATGAAAATAGAAATAAATAGGGTTGAATAACTTGGTTATGCAATTGATTGCTTGAGCTTTAGTAGAAGATTGCTTGGTATTTTGATAGGCAATGAATGAGAAGGGTTGGAATTGTACTTATACCACACATTTTGAAACTATATTATAGTAGGGCGTAATAAAATAAATATTCTAACCCATAAGTTTTAAAACATTTAAAATTTGGATGACTATTAACAACTAGACACTAGATAATGATATAGACACTATTGTTGGTGGTGGTGTCCCTATGTGGATGGTAGTGTCCAGAAGGTTAGAAAATAGGTGTAGACACCTAAATTTTATTTAGTGTCAAAATTTGCCTAAGTATCATAGTCATTATTCTTAAATTAATAATTAACATTTCTTCTTAAAATCAAATAATTAATTAATTCAAACATTTGGAAAAAGTCAATTATGCACCTTTTAATCTTTATTTTTATTATTTAATTCTAGATTTTCCACCTAATCAAACCTCTCCCACCTTTATCTCTCTCATCTCAACTAAATCCATGAAAGTCTCCACCTCTTATGACTCCTTCCTTGAGTTATCAATCCATTTTGACAAAGTCTTGTTGAGTCACATAACTAACCCCTCTTTTCCCTCAACTAGATTGAAACAGTCTCCATCATCATAGATGAGGACTCATCCTCAATCATTTATCATTTAGAACATTTAAAAATTCAAAATGACCCTCCATCATTTGATCCTTTTCTAAGCTTATATAAATAGGCTTGCAAATCTCCATTTTTAATCATCCTTTTTTGAAATCATAAGAATCCCTTTTGAAACGAGAATCCTTTGCCATCACAATCATCTCTTTTGGGAGAACTAAATATAGTATGATATCCACACATAGACATTGTCTAAGTGGATTATGTAGGCAGTGTTTAAAGACACAAGGTCAGCTCAGCCACTACAATTGTAATCAATCACAAATTTGAGAGATCAAAAGCATACTTTTAAAGAGTAATAATATATTACATCTAAATCAAATAAAAATGATTCAAATTCACCCTTTTGTACCAAAATTCAACCCATTTTCCCTTTGCATTGGAGGAGTGAGCACCACATTCTTGATAGAGTAAATCGGATTCAAATCGTAATGGAGGATTCTTGTATCTCAAGTGTGAAGTTTTGATTTTTATTTTCTAAATTTGTTGCTCTAGATTTAATTGAATTTATTTTAGATTAGTTCATTATATTTGTATTTATATTTAGTTCATATATTTTTGGCATGCTTGGTGGGACTTACCCATGTCTTTTTAATCTTCTTGTCTTCTTCTTTTACATTTAGATAACATTATTTTTTTGGTTTTTGTTGTTTATGTTTGTCTTTTGCATTTAATCTTGTTTGTTTTTAAGTTGGTATGGACTATAGGTTGTTTTCTGAAATTTTTTATTTGGTTGTACATTTTTTCAACATAACATCAAATTTGAAACACTTTTTAGTGAAATTGTTAAACCAAACAACAAAATTAACACTTTTTCTAGCATTTTTGTACTTTTTCTATGTTTTTATAGGTTGAAAGAATTTTTGTGGAAGAACAACAAAATTTTTGCATCTTATATCAAAATTGTTTCACATCATAATGAAATCATCATTTAGTGTAGTATTTTCATCTCTGTCTATAGTGAAATCACAATTTCCCACAGTGAAATCATTTTTGTACGTAATGATTTCATCATTTCTTATAGTTTTAAAAAATTTACCATTGTGTTTTACAATTTTTCCACTATGTTTTATGTTTTTTCTACTAATTTTTACATCTTTGCTACTAACTTTAACAAAAATGACACTGAGTTCTACAATTTTGCCATTTTCTAACAATTTTGGTTTTTCTTACAAAAATACCACCTGAGTTCTACAATTTTTCCATTTTCTAATAATTTCACTTTTTATTAAAAAAATTCCATTAAATTTAACAAAAACATTTCTAAGTGTTAAAAAAATGCTACTAGGTTTTGTGAGTAGTGAATTTGTCAAAGTGAGCAGCAAAATAGTTTTTCATTTTGAGTGGCCATCTTTTAGAGGCCATAACTTTTGACTCGAGACTCTGTTTGATCTCTCATTTTCACAAAAATAAAGGTATAAACATTAATAATTCAACCATGTAAAAATATTTAACTTTTTTCTACTTTAAATAATAAAAAAAAATCAAATTTATATCATACTTCCTTTCGTTTGTTTAGTTTTATGTTTCTAACTAACTAACAATTTTCACCTTTCTCTTTGATTGTGTATCTATGATATCATTATAAAAGATTTGTTTTTTTTATTAGGTTTCTCTAACTTTTTTTAGATTAAATTTAAAACAATCCAAGTTTAAACTTTCTAACTACTTGTTTATAGGGTGCTCATCAAAGACAATTGTAAAAAGCAAAGAATCTAACCATATATTTCATTTGTTTTCACTAACCTTTTTCATTTTTAGTCTTTTACATTCTTATTAAATATATCACACTTTATTTTATATGGGATAAATATATTTACTATTTCACCTTCTTTTTTGGTTTCAAAGGTTGTGTATGCTCTTTACTTGGCATCGCGTTGGTGACGATACTCAAAAATCAAAAGCAATATTATAAATTATCTATTACCTATTTAACCTTGTGTATGATATTTTTATTGGAAATATTTTCATTGATTTCAAATGTCTAAAAATATTGGTGATAAGGGCCCCATAGCATTTAATGTCTAAAGGTGTTTTTAATTTTCATATCTTGGCTAAAGTGTGTTAATATTAATTAAATATTAACGAATATATTTTTGGTTGCATAAAGTCAAAAGAGCACCCATAAGGAAGTAAAAGAGTCACCAAGTAAAGAAAAAGAGGGAAATAACACCTTTTCACATGAAGGTTCACCATGTGACTTTTCATATGAAATAATTCAAAGGGTCATGCAAGTTTGGCATCATTTTCCATGTGAATTGAAAGGTCGCAAAGGGTGAATGCCAAAGGTCATTTGGAATGCTATAAAAGGAATCCATTTATAATAATAAAGGAATAACATGGTTTGTAATTGTTATATCTATCTTGGAAGAGTAGAGGAGAGAAAAGAAAGAGATATAGTAGTGTGTTATCATTTGTTGAGAAAGAAACATTGAGAGATAGTTTGTGTTTTATACACAAAGGGGTTGGTGCTCATAAATCATTATTGTTTTGGTGCTCAATAAAGATTTTGGTACTCCTACAATTTGGTTATTTTAAACTTTGTAAACTTGATTTGGTGTTCATTTATATACTTGAGATTATTCTCTATGGTTTTTCCCACTTTGGGTTTCCACATAAAATCTAGTGTCTCTCTCTCTCTCTCTCTTATGTGGTGCATGTTATTGATTTTAGTTTTATTGAATATATTGAATGTATGATTAAGTGGTTAAATCAAAGTCAATTTTATTAAGTAAAATTTATATCCCATGCTTAATAATTGGTATCAAAGTAGGCTCATTTGGAAAGAGTTTAATAGATTGAAGGTAAATCAGGGAAAGCACAAGATGGCTAAGTAGCTAAGGAAGGAGAATCAAGAATTGAAATATGTGGTCAAGGATATTAATGAGTAGGTATGTATCTTAGAATCTAAGTTGGCTTTAGAATCAAAAGAAGATAATATGTCTATTCATAATTTTAAGAATTAGCTAGAGGTTGCATTTTCAAGTTTGAGATCAAGAGAAGAAGAGTGTGATCTATTGAAGGTTGAGTTAGGTTCATTAAAGGATAAGCATGAGTATCTCATAATAAAGGTTGAGAAATATCATGAAATATCAATACAATGTGAGAAGGATGCAATTTTTAAATTCAAATTGAAGAAGCCAATCAGGTAGCCCAATGCTTTTAGCTTTTTCAATTCTTTTCATGGCCATTGTTTTGTTTGTCATCATGTTGGTCATTGGGCAAGAGAATGTTTGAGGAGAATAAATCAGTAAAAGAGAGATTTTAGTCATCTTAAAGTAAAATGCATGATAAATTTTGTTTGATTTTATTTTCATAAGGTTGGCCATATTGCTAAATTATGTCAAAATGGAGTAAAGAGATCCTTAGGGTATGTCAAAGGATATAGATCCCCTAGAAGGTATGATAATATCCAAACTCAGGTTTGGAGACCTAAGACAATGAAGGTTGATCAAATTGAGTCTAAACGTGAGAATAGATTACTTACTATAGTGGACAAAGAATCATATAGAAAGGACTGTGTGGAACTCTTGTTATTAGGAAAGATAGTGAATACCAGTCCTTAACAGCTTGTAGATCAAAGAGAATATCTTATTACATTTGAACATGGGCCATGTCAAGATAAGATATTTTTAAGAGTTGAGAAGATGAAAAACATCATGGATGTTGAGGATAGTGAGTCAAAGAAGTTAGACATGCTTAAACAAATTCTAAGAGAAAGATGCAAGAAGATCAAGGAAGTAACAGAGGATATGTGGGCATCTCTTGAGATTTTTTTATAGGATCCTTTGTGTGGGGTGCCTCTTCTAGGATTCAAGGAGACACTTTATATAAAAAATGAAGCATGGTGGATGCATTTTGGGTCTTGGCTATGTTACATGACAAGAAAGTCATGAAGGTGAGTTGACAGATTAATTTTGTATATCAGTTGAGGGGGAGAAATACAAGAATAGGTACCGGAATAGGTACAAGAATAGGTTCAAAAATAGGTACAGGAACACAAATACAAGGATAATTATAAGAATAGGTATAGGAATAGGTACATGAATAGGTACAAAAATAGGTATAAGAACAAGTTTAAAAAATAGGATGCTACAGTGAGGGGGAGTTAATATTTTTTTTTAGTTGGTAGTATGTGTAAGTTGGCATGTGCAGTATAGGTTTCAGGATGTGGTAGTTTTAGTTTGAGGTTTCCATTAATGATAAATGGAAATATTGGTTGAAATATTTTCATTGAAATCAAAGGTCTAACATTATTAGTGACAAAGGCCCCATAGAATTTAATGTCTAAAGGTGTTTTTAATGTTCATATCTTGGCTAAAGTGTGTTAATATTAATTAAATATTAACAAATATATTTTTGGTTTCATAAAGTCAAAAGAGGGTCCATGAGGAAGTCAAAGAGTCACCAAGTAAAGATAAAAGAGGGAAAGGATTCATTTTCCCATGAAGGGTCACCTTGAGGAATTTAAAGAGTCACAAGATAAAGACAAAAAAGGGAAAGGATGCATTTTTCCATGAAGGGTCACTATGCAATTTTTCATATGAAATAATTCAAAGGGTCATGAAATTTTGGCATCATTTTCCATGTGAATTTAAAGGTCAAAAAGGGTGAATGCCAAAGGTCATTTGGAATGCTATAAAAGGAGGCTTGGGAAGCCATTTTTAATAAGCAAGGAAGAGAATGGTTTGTAATTGTTATATCTAGCTTAGAAGATCAGATGAGAGAAAAGAAAGAGACATAGTAGTGTGTTATCATATGTTGAGAAAGCAACATTGATTTTGTGTTTTATAAACAAATGGGTTTGTACTCTTGTGGGTTGGTGCTCATAAATCATTATTGTGTTGATGTTCAACAAAGGGGTTCATTCTCCTATAAGTTGGTGCTTATGAACTTTGTAAACTTGAGTTGGTGCTCATTTATATACTTGAAATTATTCTCTGTGGTTTTTCCCATTTTGGGTTTCCACATAAAAACTGGTGTCTCTCTCTCTCTTATATGGTGCATGTTATTGCTTTCAGTTTTATTGCATATCTTGAATGTATGATTAAGTGTTTAAAGCAAAAGGAATTTGATTAAGTAAAAGATATATTCCATGATTAAAATTTTCCTTGGAATCATATTGGTGATGATAATTGAAAATTAGAAATAAGTATTAAATATTTATTTTTCTTTTTCATAGGGGTTCTATCGATCATGGATTTGACCACCACATAGTAGGCCAAACCCTATTTATTGTTGGGGAATATAAATTGAGACCCATCTATTTCAATTACCTAATAGGTTGTGTATTTTAATCACACCATGATGTGAGAGGATTTCATGCTCCAATACCTAAGGTTTCAACAATTGACTCAAGATCTGATATTGCCCATTTTTAACACACTGAGACCCCTATGGCTATGTCGGGCACTTTGGGATAAAACCCAATAGTGTGTGTCTACATATCAATTTATTCCATGTTTTTATTCCCCCTAGATAAGCTCATGTATACCTTAAGCCTAGGATCACCTTTTTTTTGTTTGACTTTAGTGCATCAGTTAGTGGTTATCACCAAGAAGTTATTTTCCCCATACCCTCAAAATCAAAATCAATGAGCCATGGGCATGGTAGGATCATCCATGGTTAGTTCCTTGAAACATTAGGCTATAGATAAAATCATAGATGAGTGAGTGATAATGGAGATCCCAAAATTTATTCACAACCCTTCATCTTAGTTTTCACCCTTTTTGTGAAATTACTTGTTTGTTTAGAATAAAACTTGTTTGTTGTTTCCTTGTTATTTCCACGTAATAAAAACCCTTGTGTGAAAACTAAAAAACTGTTTATTTTTATAGATCAAATTTTTAGTCATTTTGGTATTTTTCTAGAGTCAAACTTCAAGTCTTTTTCATTATTGAGTCAAGCCTTTCCTTAATAACATCATCCATTGAAAAAATCACGGCTATGTGGAATAATCCCTTGACCAATTTTGTCTTGATTCACAATCTTAGTATTCCATATTATAACCCAAAGATCTATCCAACCAACTTTGATTCAAACTCATATTTGAATCAATGTCAATTCAATCACCAAACCAATCCAAATCTAAGTTTGAATATGTATTCATCCTTATCCATCCATTAATAAAATCCAAACTTGAATAACCATTCAAGTTTTCCAAATCAACCTTTCTATATTAATCAAAATCAATCCTTTGATTTTGCATCTAATTCACCTCAACACTCAAACCTAAACTTATTCACCAATCCATCTAGTTCCAACCTTAGCATGAATATAAATCAAACTTTTGATTCACTTTCACCACAAATTTCAAATATATATTTTTACCAAAATCCATTCATAAATCAAACTCCCATTTAGTCCAATCCAAATACATTCCATCCAAATAAACCTTTCAACTCCTATGTCATTCACAACCAACCATTCCAAATCAACCAAATGGTTCTACATCTAACCCATTCCCAAAATTGAACCAAAATACATCAAATTCACATTTTTTCACAAACCCAATAGATTCAAGTCCATCAACCTTCACAAATCAATCTACCTCTCTAGCTAGGTAATCCCACAACATTCTGCATGAACATCACCTTAACACTAGTGATCCTATTTTACAAACTCAACCAAGTCTCCCTTCCATTAGTCATAGCCTTGATTCTAACATCCTCTATCACACTAGAAAAGGGAATCCAATTCTATCACCCCTACCATCTAATATCACTTCACCCACAAAGTTACAATAAATCAAAAACTCCCAACATGTCAAAAATATTATCATGCCTATTAAGAAAAAAATCACTCCATTAGGGGAACCTTATGATGTATTCTTTTGAAAATTGGTCATTGTAAACCTAGTCATATATCTAAACATAAAATACTTTGAGAAAAATATCCCAAAACCTATGTGGTATAGACCTAGCGAATATTGTGATTATCATAAAATTAAAGGCCACTCTATAAATTGTTGTATGAGACTACAGCATTATATCCAAGATCTAATTGACAAAGGGCACATCAAGGTAGATCCCAATGTATCCACATCTAAAAATAATAGCTTGGAGATATGCCAAGATGCCTTTCCTAGGCCTAATAAATCCACACCACTTCCAAGTCAAGGTCATAACCTTCCATCCACTTCTCAAGATTCCATTTTTGACACATCCATTTTCAGCCAATCCATGGTCGATCAACCTGCATTTGAAAACCATGGTTTACCATCCATTTTTTATGAAGAACCCACATTTATTAAAGAGACTATTTTTGACCAAAAACCTATCTTTAATCAAGATCCTATTTTTGATGAAGATCCCATTTCTGACCAAGATCCTATCTTGGACAAAACCTCCTTTAACTAACTTAGCCTATTACCCATTGTCCAAACACCCAAATCCTTAGCACGTATGGAATCTCCCATCACCCCATAACATGTACCCAAAGTGATAGAGGTAATTATAGATAAAATAATCCATGAGCAAGGAATTATCAAACCCATCCATTTTGAAATAAATGATAGATTGTATAGCATCAATTCCAAACCATTTGAAAGTCAATGTAAATATGTTAGTGATACTTTTGTGGTTTCTACGGTAACTTCATCCATAATGAAAATATGATCTATTCATAGTCTCAACAAGGACTGTGCTTCCATCACTCCTTTCATAAACATTACTAATCTTGCCTTTCATATTATAATCTAGTATCCTCCACCTTCTGATTGGGACCAATGATCTTACTTAGAGTTAACTTCTTTCCATGATAATAAAATAATTGTAAACTTCCTAGTTGGTCTCCTACCAGAAAAGTATAAAAAAACATTTGTATATTCTGAGGAACAACAAGTGTAACTCAATCAAAATAAATTCTATAGTCTAAATATAAAATTCACACCCCATAGTGAAGACCTCTTTGAGGCACTATCGGATGATCAAAATATAAATTGTAGTTAAAGTCCAAATTGAAATATATAAAATAAAAAATATGAGTCCCTTAGTGAAAATCTATTTGAAGTGCTATTGGACAATCCAAATCCAAATCAAAAAAATCAAGAATAATCCTTTGGTGAAAACATTTCTATGGCATCAATGGATGATAAATTTAATATATCCTCTTCATTAAAACAAGTGCAAGATATATCTCCATCATAAGTTGAAGATATTATTGAAGAAGCATTAAATTCTCAAATCATCCCACTTACAGTTACTCCTAGTCTTGTTGAACGTAAGATTGTTGGTCCCATTCACCCTTTATATCATGACCCATATACTTATCCCTACTATAATTCCATCCATACAAATCCTTCATGCACTCAACATGCATCCTTCATCCAACATACTTTTCACTTCACCCTATCTAGTAGCACTATCTATTGTAGGGGCTATGACTATATCTTGGTAAATTTGGAAGAATATAACTTAGAAATCAACAAAGTTATTGAAGACATCTTTGGACTGCATACCTAAAATATCAATAGTGGTAAGCATCAATGCATCTCAAACCCTTTTATAATTGAGATGCCAAAAAAAAAAAAGTAAAGCAAAAAAAAGTAGAAAAGAAAAAATCAACAAGATAAAGAGAAATAAATTTTCCCAAAGGTGGAAACCATTTTTATGGTGCCTTGGGAAGTACCATGATGAAAACTAATTTTTGGAATCATGTGTAAATAATTAATTATCTACAATTACCCTACACTTGGGGGAAAGCTCATTCCATTTCAATCTTATGCATTCTAAATCATCCCTCCATCCTTAACCATCCTAAAAAAAAAATCATTTTACCCTAAACCATCCATGGTTGATTATCCTAAATCATACTTACACATCCTATGCCTATCCAACCCATCTTACAACATTTTTAATCACATCCTTTACCAACATACACCATCCTTGTGTACCATTACCTATCCTAATGCATCCTTATCCATTTAACTCCAAAC
Source organism: Torreya grandis (assembly GCA_037957365.1). Classification (NCBI taxonomy): domain Eukaryota; kingdom Viridiplantae; phylum Streptophyta; class Pinopsida; order Cupressales; family Taxaceae; genus Torreya; species Torreya grandis. The sequence continues at coordinate 1,153,005 of JARHVA010000772.1, read as the reverse complement.
CCATTCCATCTTGTCCATCATAAAACCATCCTTATTCCCATCTTTACCTTGATAAGGAAGTGGAAACATCTTGAGATAGTTTCTTAAAAACATCCTGGTGTACCCTTTCAATGTTATTTTGATGACTAGACACTTGGTTCTTACCTCATGTGTTCCCTGGAGTTATCATCTTAATTCCAATCCCTTCTTATTCATCTATACTCCATATATAATGTATTCCTTCCATCCTCTACCACTCACTCTTTGGTGCTAGAATATGGTTTTCTCTTTGCTGGTACTCCTTGTATATACACCTATAAATCCACAAAAAATCCAAAAACATTACAAACTTTAACAAAAAACCAAAAAACATTATAAACTTCAACAACAATCCAAAAACATTAGAATGTCCAATAAAACAAAATCCAAGCAAACAATAAAAAAATCACTTGTCCTTATTTATGTACGCAAGTCATCCCCTATATGGATTAATCATTGAATAGTTTAACATTGTTATGCCAAATAGTTCTACTCTAGCTAAGGACATCTAAAAATTCCATTTGCTTACTTGTTTTAGTCATTTGATTACATGTATGTATATTCATTTACTTTATTTTACATCATGAGTGTTTACTTTATTCTATAGTGTTTATTTACTTCCATGTTTGTTTTACTTATATCATTTTTATTTTACAAACATTTCTTTGCTATCTGATCTTTATTATTGTTTCTTATGTCTAGATCACTATATGCATTACTAATGGTGTTATTATTATCTTCCATATCATGATGCATTAAGTTTTATCCTTATGAATATATTAGTCCTTACACATGTCACATGATAATAATAATGGTTTTTCTATACCATTGGTTCATATTGTCATATACAATATCAAAAATTAGGTTGCTCAACTCTTACTCGATTGGAATTATTTTTGAAAATCTAATGCAAAGAATGAAATAAACACAAGGTAGTTATCTAATCATCAAACCATCTCACATCAAGCATATGTGTTTCATATATTCTTCCATCTATCCTTATCTCATCCATGTTTTCTAAATCATTTTATCCATCATCATTAATTCATGTAACTTCATTTCTTTGTTAATGATTACATATTAATCATCCACCATCATTTCCTAATCTTTTTTTTCAATCTCCTACACATGTCGATTAGGATTGATCAAATCACAACATCCATAATTTCTCCATCATCCACTCAAAATATGTAATAATTAACTTAAGTATAGCATCCATGGGTCAATCTTACATTACATCATTACTTATCTTCCCATATTGGTAGAACTACATCTACCCTGATATCCACACATAGACATTATCTAAGTGAATTATTTAGGAAACACTTAGAGATATGGGTTCTCTAGGGTTAGATCAAACACCACCTTCCCTTCATCCATCCAATTATTTTCATACATATTTTATACTTTCATTTAATCAAAGTGTTATATCTACTTATCACTACTTACAAATATCAATTTTGTAAATATTTATCACAAATTGGATAATCTATATTTTTCATTTTCTATCTTGTGGCCTACCATCATTGGGATATATCATTCCCAAATCCAATTTTGAGACCCCTGAGTCTAAGCATGTAGTCTATAAAGTGGGAAATGTACTTTTTCCAATATATTATCTAGCATTTAACATTTAGGGGTAAATCATTTTTCACATACCCTCTAAAATTTTACAAACATTAGTATTGAGATAAGTATATGTATTAATTATGATAGTTTTCTCATTTCTATCCCTTCATCCATCTCATTATTCATCCATTTTTAAAATATTAAGGCAACATTAAATCAATTTACTCCAAGGTTTGTTTTCAAATTCTTGCAATCATTTGCTAGTATAAAATACACTATCATTTGAAAAATCAATACCTTTTTATACTTATATATATCCATAGCTTATTATTTTTGGGATATTTCATTGCATACCTACTCAATTTACCCTTGAGTCATTAGAAAAAAATAATAAGCCTGTAATCTTTGAGTGGTTAAATTTATTGATTTTCAAATAATAAACTCTATTTTTAATTAACTAGGGGCAACTCTTTTATGTTACCAACATCTTGTAAATTTGACATCAATTCTAAAATAACTTGATTTTATGTTCATATATTTAATTAATTCCACTTTTCATCAATTTTGATAATTTGTCCATTTCTCTCACAAAACCTCAAAGGGGCATCATCACACTCATTTTCATTCATTCGAGGCAAATTTTTTATTTTCTATCATCAACACTCTACTTATTTTATTCTTCAAAATAGTATTTATTTGCAACACCATTTCAAAGAAGGGAAAATGTAGACACCTAAATTTCATTTAGTGTCAAAATGCACCTAAATCATTTAATAATTATTCTTAAATTAATAATTAACATTTTTTATTAAAATCAAATAATTAATTAATTCAAATATTTTGAAAAAGTCAAATATGTACCTATTAATCTTTATTTTTATTATTTAATTCTATATTTTCCACATAATCAAACCTCTCCCACCTTTCTCTCCCTTATCCTAACCAAATCCATGAAAGTCTCCACCTCTTATGACTCCTCCCTTGAGTTGTCAATCCATTTTGACAAAATATTGTTGAGTCAAATAACCAACGCCTCTTTTTCCTCCACCATGTTGAAATAGTATCCATCCTCATGGATGAGGACTCATCCTCAATCGTTGATCATTTGGAACATTGAAAAATTCCAAATGATCCTCCAATGTTAGATCCTTTTCTAGGATTATATAAATAAGCTTAAAAATATTTATTTTCAATCATCCTTTTTTGAAATCACAAAAATAAATTTTGAAATGAGAATATTTTGTCATTACAGTCATCCCTTTTGGTATAACTACATCTGGTCTAACATCCACACATAAACATTGTCTAAGTGGATTATATAGGCAACATTTAGAGACACGGGGTCTCTAGGGTCAACTCGGCCACTAAAATCACAATCAATCACAAATTTGAGAAATCATAAGCATACTTTCATATATTAATCATATCTTACATCCAAAGTGAATCAAATTTAATAAAAGTCACCCTTTTACACCAAAATGCTACCCATTCTCCATTTGTATTAGAGGAGTGAGCACCACATTCTTGATAGAACAAACTAGATTCAAATCATAATGAAGGATTCTTTTATCTTAACTATGAAGTTTTGATTGTTGTTTTCTACATTTGTTGATCTACATTTATCTAAATTTAGCTTATATTAGTTCATTGTATTTGCATTTATATTTAGTTCATACAATAGGTATGGATCTAAACTGAAAGTGGGGGATTATCATTAGGTTTTAAGGTTTTTGTGTAGTGCAGGAGACCTAGGTCATCAAAATGATATGGATAGGACCAAAAGATAATAATTTAGGTGTAATGAGATGGTGAATGTGATCCTTTTAGTACCAAATAGGTCTATAACTGAAGGGTAGAGCCTTGATTAATATTTGTCAAGTGTATAAGATTGAGATGTTTTAAATATTCAATTTTAGTAGCTACATTACCCAAATTTGATTGGAAACACCACTCCATGGAAACCACATTTTTTGGAAATTAGAAATTAGTAGTCGTCTAAAATGTCATTTGAGTGCCAATAATGTTACTTGAGACCACTAATCCTAGCTTAACCCTAGACTTATTTTAGGGCCTATTTAGACACTTATCCAATATTTATGTAGGCCTTACACATCCTTAGACATCTCAAAATTAGTCTGAGACCCTCCCTTAATAATTTAGGCCCCTATTGCCTTAGGTTATGCCACCTAGACATTATCACCATTATTAGACACAAGAAAACCCCACTAGTGTCCCAATTTGACACTATTATCTTTTTCCCTATTTTTAGCCCCATTAGATATATTTTCAATCCTAAAGACACCTAGGGTTAGCCTAGACCTATTTAAAAACCTACACATGAACTAGATGAATATATACATGAATTTTATCCCTTTATTCATTAGATGGAAATTAGATGCAAACACACACAAAAGCTCAAAAAAAGTTGTGCATAATCAAAGTTATTAGTCCCTATTCTACCCTACTTCTACATATAGTCATATACAACCCTCATAATCTCAGAATACATAGATTTCTAGTCTCAATACTCACTCAAATCACTCAAATTAGAATCCATACTAGCTTCACTTTCACTTACACTAGCACTTAGGTGGGGATAACTACATCAATCTTGATTCCTTCTTAGAGTATTGGTATGTAGGAAACTCTCATCACAATGGGGTGTTGAGTATGTCCAACCTACCTAACTAACATCACACTTTTTATAATTTTTCCAATAAGACACCCTAATCACATGGAGTTTTATGGTTTGCATACAAAATTAGTAAAAATAGGTCATAGAAAATGTAGGGTTTATTCACATACAAACAAGCTGGTAGACTCAAATACATGTGATCCTAAAAGTGTAGATCAATTCCTATTTAGAGGACATTACTAATAAAAGTGGACACTAGCACCAAAATGCTACTATTTAAGGTAGGGTGATATTATCCAAGAGGTTTTTTTCACTTGTATCCTATTTATGACACTTAGACCAACTCTTGTACCAGTTTTTAATTTTTAGATCCTTCCTCTTAGGAAGTTTCTAGATAAGTATTCATTTGTGTCATTCATTGATATTATTATAAAATTAGATTAGCTCAGTTACTTAAAAAATTAGTGGCTATATTTATTTCATATTTTATAACCTATTTTACTATACTTAGACCCCTTAACAACCTAGGGCTTAAATTCCATAAACCGTAAAAAGTTAAATCTTTTGGTGAACCTAACTTACTTAGAATACATACCAAACCCTAGCCCTAGATGTTATTAGGATTTTTACCCTTATTTTTCATATTTAACTTGGCTATGTTATGGTTTTAAAACCTTATAAATTATACCCTGTCATCCCTCTTCTAAGTTGCATTGCCAAATTTCATAAATAAAGAAGATTATTTTCCTCCCCCTCATCTCCAAGTGGGTGATAACTAATTTCCCTCTAACTAGATCTATGTTATCACTCCTCCAAGAGGCGAGCAAAACTATACTAATATTTAAAAAAATTATACTTAGCCTATCCATACTTCAAACCCTTCCCTTCCCATATCTCCCATATAGGGTGTGTGCCTACATGTTCAATTAGAAGCAACTAAGGTTTGCACTTGTGAGATTCTATGTGATCAAATTATTAGTATGAGTAAGATAATTATAGAATTAAAAAATTGTAATCAAATATTACATGAAAATATTAAAACATTGTAAAATTATCTTACAAGACAAAAGCTTCCAAGGCACACTAGTGTCAATCATGTATATGCATCTTCACCTAGTCAATTTGTGGCATGCAATGTTATATATCAAAATAATAAATACCAATAAAGTGCATATAAAAATAGTGATTTGACAAGTATTCAAATATTAATTATAATTTAGAGTGAGATTTTAAGGTAAATTATCAAAGATAAGTTGATCGACTTACCTCTTCTACATCTAATGGGGAGATCCAGATATTGTTGTGTATATCATAAAATGCATGGGCACCACATTCATTCATGTTTAGTATTGAAAATTAAAATACAATAGGTAATTTATATAAATGAATCAAATAATTACACATCATCCAAACAACATATAATGGCATAGGTACAAATTTAAAAAGGGTCAAATTTATAAATAGTACAAAAGTGGTTATCAAAGCATAACTCAGAACAACCAAAGGTTCACAAAGCAAAGTTAGATCAAGAAATAGTACAAAAAGAACAATTAAACCAAGTGAAAGATACAAATATACCTATCCATAATGAGGTCCCACTTTAAAATCAATATGGGTTTGGTCAAAAATATTTACAATAGTTTGATTATCATGGTGAAGGTTTGGGCAAACATGTTCAAGGCATCACTACTCCATAATGTTGATTTTTTTTTTGGGGATTTATGAAACATACTAAGGTAAATAATTCATAAATATAATTTATCAAGGTAAAATATCAAGATACAAATTTTATATTATGAAATGAACAACCACATCAGTTGTAAATTCAAAATCATGCTAAGCCAACAATCATTCTCAAAAGAGGCCTTCTAACAAAAGATCTTCCAAATCACCATATAAATAAAATAAGCACAATTTAAAAGGGAAAAATCATAGAAAATATTACAAATAATAATTTAGAAATGTTAATTCCACAGTATGAGGCAATTCCCTATGCTCATCTAGATACAAAAGAAGTCAACACTAGCATTCCATTAGTTCAAAATCAAGATGATAATAATGAGTGTAACAATACCCACTATTATGATTGCCAAGATATCAACAATGAAAAATACTAAGATTCTCGCTATAGATAAATATAGTCATAACACATCCATCACACTTCATGAGGGGTCACCATTCCTCTTTTTGACATAGGATCTATTGAGGGTGGGTCTATAATGTGACTCATTGGTGTCTCTCCTCTTGTATATAGTTTCATTTTATTGATTTGTTATACATATCCTATAATCATAAAATATAAAAACAATATAACATTCTCAAAATATAAAAACATTCACATATTTCTCAAAAACACAAAATTTAGATTGTATGCATTTCCATGTTTACATTCCTACTAGTTCCTAAGTACTACATATGTTATCCATGTTACTATAGTTGATTTTATAATTCAAGAGACTATTTTAGATAATTTAGACTTATTTATAGTCTAACTAAAAAACAAATATCAATAATACACCTATATTATTCAAAATTTTATAATTTTAAATTCTCTCTAATATAATAAATGGGGAATAGATCCAAATTATTACCATACTCTCTACATCCAGCTTGTGTAGAACCCAAAAACTATTCATTTTCAAAGATTACCTCCCATCCAATTTGGGGACATAAGTCCAGATTATATGAAATAGTCCTTTTCATACATGATTCACTTATTATTTTTTGAGTGTTCACAGATCACTACAAGACTCAAGTCCTCTACACATATCCAAATTTGCTACTATCTACCGATTGGGGGCATATACATAGATTTCACATTGATACATTCACCCATTAGGGACATCTTATACATAGATTCTAGTTTACTAGGTTACATATTTCTATACTCTATTTCATAGATTTAACATTGTTTATATTTTGATATTGATCATCCTACACTATATAGATTTTTTTTTATTACTACTACTCTATATTTAGTTTAAGTACATCTTTACTCTTATATATATATATATATATATATATATATATATATATATATATATATATATGTTCATGCATACTTTCATTTATATATTTATTAGTTTATACTTGATTATGTCTATATGATTTTACGTATATTCAAGGACATTTGAATATGCCAGTATTATATAGCTCTATGCAACTTCCTTTCATTGTATGTATAATTTAGACATGTGTCCATGTCCTTATGTGTGCCTTATTGATTATGTACATAGATATTTGAACACATCCTTCCATGTGACTCGATGGTAACTTGATTATTATTTATGTATTTGGACATATGAACATGTCCTTATATGTACTATTTTCTCAAAATTAATGGCATGTGACTATGTCCCTTGTGTTCTGTCCCCTTGACCTATTTTGTGTCCCTCATGCATATTGTATGTATGCTTTCATGTATGCATCATGGCCATGACACTTGTCCCTTGATTGTTACACACTCCAATTTTAGAAGACATGAGGGACATAATGCATCTCCCCTTCCTCTTTAGGTGCCTTAATGGACATCATGCCCCCATCCCCATAGGTAGTTAGTTTATTACTCAGATTTGTTGTCCATCTACATGCTTACATTATTATATCTATCTTGATAGCCTTGTGAATGTTATATCTAACATACATAATATATTAGCATATTACCTACTTATAATCAAATTATCTTAAATTTTGATGTCATGTATACACAATATATTAGTTTATTAATTTAGATATCATATATGTTTGGGCTAATACATATCATGCAAAGCTTTTTATTTTGAGGAAAATTCTTGCACAGGTTCAAAAAATCTGCTCAAAATATGGGGCATTCACATAGGTTTTTCATAGATATCATGCCATCTGAATGAACTCAAAGTATATTTTCTATCACACATGCACAAAACATAGAGCTGAATTTGAGGAAAACATAGTGGAAAACAATCAGGTAAATATCAAAGTTAATTTGGAAGAAAATAACACAATTAGACACTAGAACCACAATACTAACATCCAAGGCATGACACTACTATCCATTAAATCCAAAAATAAGTAAATGTATATTTTATACAAAAATATAATAGTTAAAATCTAGGTTTGCATAGATTTAGTTATAGATTATCAATTTTTTCTTAGTTTTGCATAAATTCATACCAATTTGCTCATAATGGGGGCATCATGCACAACATGATCACTCCCATTTTAGTTTTAGATAATTAGATATATATTATTACAACTCAATCTATAATCTATATGATTTGATATTCTATTTTGGGGCATGTGTGCAATACATTATTTTTATATGCCCACTTTTGCACCAATTAATCAGATGGAATGGAAAAATCCATGTCATTCTCTACGTTATTAATCTAGATACCATTTTCACTAGTTCAAACCAAATTTTACACCTTACTTCATCTACAATAGTTGACATTACTAAATAGTCCCTGAGTTACATACCTAAGTGCTCGAGAGGCCCATAGGCTAATTTTCATTCCATAGTTCTCGAGTGGCTATAGAGCCATTAGATACATTTTTATTTATATTCATATAACTTAATTTACATTTCATAATTCAATTATATATTTATCTACTACACATGGGTAGGCAATGATGGAGTCATAGTCTATTTGATTTTTTTAGCCACCTACATAAGAGGGTTTGACAAGCCATCAATCTAATCTAAGCTATTCACATGTCATGATCCACCAAATATGGTTGGACATGATAGAGTTAAGGATAACTTGATTTATTGAGCCACCCACACATGAGAATTGAGAAAACCATTTAACTCAATCCAATTTATTCATTGATTAATCAATAGCTACACACATATGATGTCACCATGTTTATGCATTAGTTTTTGTACCTAATGAGGTGTATTCATTCCTTTCCTCTATTTTATATCTTCAATCAATTTTGTATTTTATTTTGATATCTATTAAGTAAGGATTGATCTATGCACATTTCATTTATAGGATAAACAATGGATCATGCTTCACATACTTAGATCTAGATTTATGGGTTTTGCCTCAATGAGCTTGGAGAACTATTTACACATCAATGGTTCCATATTTGAATTAATGGGTATATACTTTTGATGTATGGGTTGTGCATCATGATGGATCTCAATTATTTTTTCCACTAAGCTAGGATCAAAGCCTCTAGGATTTTTTTATCCCCATACGAAGAGATCATCATATCTCCTACTGAGTTGAATAAAGCTCTCAATATTTGGTGTGGAACAAACCTTACCAACTTTAAGAAATTTCCCTTTTGAAATGATTATGAGCACAGAGATATCTTTTTTGGATATCATACTATGCCTTTCTGCTTTTAACTAGTCTTTAGAGTCAAATATACTTTCTAGGATGACTAGACCCTTTGGTAGTTTGTTCCCTTTCAATTAGATGATTTTATCTTCATATTGGGCTCATAGTTGTGCTTGGTTCATTATGAAAAACTCTACCTAATTTTTTAGGAAGTTGATGATTTTCTCATCACTTTTAAACACTTTCTAATTCTTTGTGTTGTCAAGAACTATTGATTTGACCAAAATCTTGATGAGTTGTTCAGAATCCTTCATAAGGTTGTGGGGATGTCATACTATGCACCTAAAATTGCAAGCCTATCTACATTGTTGTTTTATGATCTTGATATATAATTGATTTTGAACACATCAAAACCTTTTATCAAATCCCACACTCTATGTTAATAATCTTTCATCAAGCCATTCTTATTCAAGTTCTACACTCTAACTTGATTAAAAACTAGCTCACTATCACCCAGTGCTTGTAGCACCTTGATTCCTTTCTTTTATGCAAGCTTAAGACCTTAAATTAATGACTCATACTTAATATCATTATTCATGCAAGAGAACTATAATTTGAATGCATGGAAGTATTTTTCCTTATGGGGGAGACTAACATGACACTATCTCTTGTACCATTCTTACTTTTAGAGCCATCAAAGTACAACTACCTTGCACCTTTAAGGTTCTTATGTGTTTTCATGAGCTCAAGTAGTGAAAAAAAAATTCATGATGTAATATGTGCCTAGCCCCATCTTATAATTATCATATGGATTGCACTCAAAATTATTGTGTGCCCATTCATCTAATAGATTTCCTAGGATATATTTAAGTGGCATCACAACCTCATGGAGAATTGGGTTCTCCTCTTGGTCAAACATAAGTAGTTTTGCTTAACTAAGTTGGGAGTGTATCACTTGATGTGGATTTTAAAGATAGGTTCTACCCTAATAGTCACTTTTGTCCTATATCTAGTTCTTAATAGCATATGTGACCAATCCAAAGATAATTATCCACCCATCTTTTCCATGAATTCTGTAGAGAGGTAGATAAAAAAGTAAGGAGGCAAGTCAATGACTATGATATCCTATGCAATGGAAAGGCTTAGGCATGCATGTAATGTAAGATTCAAATCCTTGATTATACCTACAACTTTAACTATCATGTCATCATGCTATACTACTCTTTTTGAAATAGGGGCATATGCAATCCCAAGCATATTTTTAATCTTCTTTGACATTACCAGGCTATTTATGTCAAAGTCAATCATACAATTGTGCACTAGGAGATATCTAATAATTAAGGAGATATAAAAGAGAGGTGGCTTATTGTTGATGTTGTGAATTTTCATTTCCTATTTTGTTTGGTAGAAGCTCATAGAAGTGGTAGGCATCAATTTAGGGTCCTAACACTCTTGGAATCCTTTCAGCATGTCCTAGAACAAGTTTTAATGAGACAAAATAGTAAGTGCATCCCACATTATGATGTTAAGGCTTGTATTCTTCATCTTCTATACTATGTTAAAGGGAACTTGAGATACCTTTGATTTTGACTTTGGAATAATGGACTCTCCTGGCATTGGTGCACTAGTCTGAGGTGGTCCCTCCTTTTATGTAGTCTTTTTTAAGTGTAAGGTTTGTGTGGATGCCTTAGCTTATGCACCTATATGAGTGACCTATATCATTGATGATGTGGGCACTAAAATTGGTATGGCCTCCTATATAGATCTTATTTGGAATCTTATATTAAAATCAACTAGAGTGCTTTCTTTATCAGGTGTACTACTTTGATTTATATAGCCAAAATATTCCTCTTCCTAGTTGATGAAAGCAGACCCATCTTATGGGTGAGCTGACACTTAGATCCCTTCCTATTAGAGGGCTATGCTACTTGTTTTCTATTAAAACTAAGGTATATTTTTGCACCATGATCACTTAGTTTAATATTCTATTTACATAGATGGTTTGATTATATGATTGATTTCATAGGAAGTACCACTAGGAATCCTACACTAGATTGTTTTATATCATAATAAGGGCTTTAAAGGTGCTAGCAATGTTAGTTTTTTGTGCATAATACACTTTATTATCGGTGAGTTGATTTTGGGGTTGCATGCTACCTTGGTAGGGAGGTTTTTTTGACTAGTATTGCTAAGTGAAAGGGTGATGATGTCTAGGATACTTCACTGGCTACCTTTTGAGGCCAACTAGTTCATTCCTTAAACTTTGTAATAGCATCTTCACTTCATATAATTCATTGGAAGAGATGATGGGTAGAGTAGGTGGGCTTAATATAGTATGGATAGGCACTAGCATAGGTTAATTAGTTTATTGATTAGGGAGAGGTTATATGAATACAGTAATGGGGGGCCTAAGTACAATCTTATCTGCTTAAATTAGATAATTTCCTATACACACCATACCTTCATAGGCATCAGGGAGGACTGTACCTCCCATAGACTAAATCATCACTACTATATCATTATTAAGGGATTCTAAGAAATATAAGAATGTAGTGTTAGGAGATGGCTTACACAAATTTGGGATTCTATACCAAACTTTCTAAAATATAAATTTGAAGTCGACCATCATTTTGTGTGGCACTCACTTTATAGTCATGAGTTGTTCTATCAGGGACAAGTGATCACTTTGATCTTTTAATTATTTTCATAATTCTTTGTTGAGTTCATCATAATTATGAATAGATTTAATTTTTAATCCTTGATACCATTAAAGATATTTTATCTTAAAGGAAGAAGCTAGTAACTTCACCATGATTTTGTCTTGGGTGACATGGTGTACTGAGCAGATGTTCACAATGCCTTGGATATGCTCCATAGGGGAGGTTAAATTCTCACTCATGAAATAGTACAAGATTTTGAGAGTGGACACTAGAATCTCATCACACTATGTTAATACTAATGGAATACCTCTATTTAAAGGAATAAACACCTAATTCCTTAGCACAACCATTGTGAATGGAATGGGGAACAAACCTCACCTTCTTATGTAAAACCGTCTGAATAGAGGTGTAGACTACACTCTAAGAGGTGAATGGATTACACTAAATCTTCCAATAGGAGATAAGGATATTATGACCCTCCTTATTCAAAGAACTAAAAGCTCACTAAAATGGAAATAGATGCCTCTTGTAGAGGATCTTGTTCTTCTTGGCATGTAGGTAAGGGGCTAATCTTTATGGACCAAAGATGTTTAGAGTCATCAGGTGATCTCATTAAATGTCTACTACACTTATTATCTAAATATAGCACCAATTACTTATATTTTATTCAAATAGTCCCAAAAATCATGCCAAAACTATTGTGGTTTCAAATTTGTACCCATGGATATTTCATGAAGTGGGGAAGTTTGGTGGTGGGGTGTTGATAGTGAAGGCCTTGCACGGGGCACAAGAGTCTAAAGTGTTGAGAATGGAATTATTATCATGCATCTATGTGCATGAGCATCATTTGTCTCTTTGAAATTATGGGAACATACCCAAGGCATGAGACCCTTTATCTCCTTGGGATGAGCCTTTGAAGTAGGCTAGATTCCTTCTATTCTAAATGCACCTGGTTTAAGACTAGTGTGTAGGCCTTAAGAGCATAAAGGTAAACTATTGGTAATCTAAACTTAATATCTTTTAGGTGAAAATAGAGGGATAAGGTAAGATATGCTAAAATTAAAATTCAATACAGATAGAATAGAGTGAGTACTCCTACTACCATAAACACACTACAAACTCTTGAGAATAGGGTAATATGACATAACTCCTACCAAGTTAATCCAAATACATAAGTGATTCACATATAGGTGTGAAAAAATAATGCAACATTGAGAGGGATGAATATTTTCCATAGACAAAGCGTACATAAACCCTCATGTGCATAGGATATGACCTACAAGTGTGCTCTAAGTTTAATGAGTAGGTGCAGGGGATGAATGACAAATGAGAGGGGGAAATATTACCCATAGATAGAAATCAAAAACACAAATAAAACATAGATCATCATAATAATAGAGGTCTAGCAAATACAAGTTCTCATGGAGGGAAAATTTTGGCAATGTGAGGCTACTAAATAAATGTCAACCCTTTTATAGTAAAATAACTAGGATTTTATAGTAGATTAAGCCAATTTTACAATAAATATGCCACTTGAGGTGATGGATTTAACATTTAGTTATATTTTAGCACTACATCCATGCTTATTAAATTTTTTTTGATGATCAGATCTGGGGGTGATGGTAAGATCACCTCTATATACACATATGCATAGATAATGGAAGATTTCCTTGATAGAGTCAAAGGATAGTGTCTACTCAAGTCTCGATGTCAAGTAGTCTCTTATGCATTTAATTGCCTTGATAGTGCATTGATATCTTTTTAACCACCACCAATGACTTTATTCATATTTTGATGCTATCGAGTACATGGTAATTCATGGTTGGTCTTGGGCATAGCTCTGTGGGGGATGCAATCATCTCGATAGGATCTTGGAAGAGTATTTTGGCTTGTTGGGTAGGAGCAGTGAAATTGTGACATGTGGGTGCCATTTATTTACTTTAGTTATTTGGTGGGTCCCTCTTTCCCTTATTTTTCAACCAATGGCATTACTTGAAATTCTATCAAAGGGGACTCTCTTTAGATGAGCATGAGATCACCACATGGAGAGTTGGCACTTTTCTTGGGAGAACTGTGAGATTTTTTTATGTTGAATGAGCATCAAAATTCCACATGGAAATGACGAAAGGAGAGTTTTATACTATGCATCTCATGGTCACAGATGTATGATCTTACGTGTGGGCAAAAAATTGCATATACTAAGCATGAGGAGGATTTTAAATAAGAGCGTGCATGAGGATTGAAGATCCTAAGTGCATTCTTCATAATTCATATTACTTCCTAAATTTGACCATCACTTAACCATTTCAAAACCTAGAGACTTACATCCTTGAATTTTTATGCTCTTAGACTTGCATTCCTTAAAATCTTATGCATAGGCATGTATTGAAATCTTTATGAAATCATGATTCATCATTGCTTTATTACACAGACCTATGCCTTCATCTTTGAGCTCAATCATAGATAAGAAGTATTTGTTTTTACTTTACTTATAATGCTTAGGTCCTCATGGTGTGTGGATTTCATGTAGGGCTTTGATAAGACTCATACTGACTAGGGGTTACTTAGAAATTTAGTGGTACCCATCAAATGTTTTGGACCAATCCATACTCAACAACATCCCATAATCTTTGTGGATATCTACCACATGTATGTTAATTAACAATTGTATCCTAGGTTTAAATTCTAACTAAATGTGTACATTTAGAAATTCACCAACCAACTTAACTTGAAATTTATCAAAATAAACCATAATCCTATCATACCTAATTGGGTTAAGACCTATTTTTATAAAAATCCTAAATTTCATGGTATTGGCTAAATCTATTGAATCAACCAGACAAGTATGTAAGATCTTTCAAAAAATCCTAATGGTGAGAATAAATGGGGGAACTTTGGTGTTGGTCTTATGGATTACTACATTTTCATGTGAAGTATTTTTTTTATTTGAAGTAGGATTTCTAGTTAATTATTTTTTTGATAAATCAAGTTTTATAATCTAAACTAACTCATGAAGAATGATATGTGCCTTATTTTTTTTCATGTCCTCCACTATTTTTACCATTTTTTTATTGAATATAGGTTTCATGTCATTATCATGCCTCTAAACATTTCCTCTCAGGAACAGAGGATCATTATTAGCCTTTGAATTAGGAGGCAAATTATGTTATTTTGTGGTTTATAAATAGTAAGGGGTTGATGTGTCTTAATTCTCAACACATAATTATTACTCTTGAATTGTTGAAATTCATGTATTTCTTTATTATTTTTCTCTAGTTCATTGTTATCCTAGTTAGGGAAGCTATATGTTTCCAACATCATGGTTATATTTTGTGTACTAATAGAAGATCCAAAATCACTATCTGTATTGGAGTTATTGGGGATTAATTCATAACCTTACATTTCATTTTGTAAATTTAAAAAATTAGAGAAAAATATACATAATAAAATTATCCATGTTAGTTATGTTATGGACTTGACACCAATTGGGCAATGATACTTCACAAATACTATTCTTTGGAATCCTATTTGGTGATGGATTAGGGTTTTTATAGATTATTTAGAAGGTCAAACATCTGATAAGATTAGTTTCTAGCATTATTGTCTCTATTTTCACCACCTACTTACCTATGTATATTCAAAAAATCATTGCTAAGTTTCTAAACTACACATTAAATTTCATCTAGTTCTCCTTTATTTGAATCCTTAAATATGGTTTTTTTATTGTTAATAAAAGGGATAAAAGCTCGGTTTTAATTTTTAGTTATGTTATAATCATTCAAAAAACTAGGTTGTTAATTTGGGGTGATTTGTCTCAAGAGAAACATATTGGTAATTGAATAAAGATTTATCAGAGGTGTATTCTAATTTACATTTGGAATTGTATTTAAAACTAGAATATTGGGGTTGATGTTAGGAATAATCATCTCTTTTGGATTCAATTTCTTATCAATTTGAAAGGCCTAATAATATTCATGTGCTAAGTCATCTATTTGTGTAACTCATTTTAGGAATACAATGGCCATGGGGTCTAATGCATTTTTATAAATTTGTAAGGCTAAATAAGTGTATGTCTTATATGGTTCACAAATATTGGTGTACATAATTTATAATATTTCATTAAAACTCCAAAAGACTCATGGGGAACTCTTCTCATGCTAGCACATAATTATTACATAACTCTAAGATCAGTTACTCTTCAAAATTGTGTTGATAATTTGGTTTCAAATTTATCCTAATTATGGATGGAATCTATATGCAATTAAAAATGTGTCATGTATATAAATCAATCCTAACTCAGAGAAGATAGATCATACCATACACTTCTGATTGGGGGCACATTAGATAATCGATAACATGACCAATATGGGGATCTTTTAGACCTGATTAGTGGATCTCTTACCATAATATACTATGCTAGGGAAGGTTCCAAAGCCTCTAGTCAAGCACAATCATGTAATAACCCTAAGGGAGTCATATGTTTTATATTCACTAAACTAATAACAAGTAAAGTAAAATATAATCTACTGCTCACCAAAGCTTGTGGCACAATATGGGGGTTAGTAAATAAAACAAACATCTATAGGAGAATCTCAATCAAGCTATGTATGGGCAAGACCCTAATACATGGAATAATAAGAGTAATATTATACAAAGCCAATATTTATGCTACTTCTATCTAATAAAGAGAGGAACAAATTTAGAGGATACTTACCTAAATGATGAACCCATCGAGACTCAATCTCACCCTTGGCCAAGGGGCTTTACAGGAGGCTTTTATGATTTGTAAGGATCACTAAGAAAGGCCAAAGCATCTAAGACTTCTCCATAAGACTATATTCTCCAAGTAGAAACCCTAAGCTAAGACTCCTTAATTATAATGGTGTAAGAGTAGATTATAAAGAATCACAAGTGAATAATAACTCTTATTCATTATTTAATAATGATTAAATGATCTTATATAAATAGGTGGATTTAAACCTAAACCCTTTTAAAAGTTTTGGCTGACAAGGTTGACCTAGCACAGTTTTGAACAATAATTCACTAGGTCACGAGCTAGATTGGCCAAGGGACGACCTAGACCCTAAGTGAATTTTAACCAAAACTATATAGGGTTAACCTAATTGAACTAGCATAGGAAACTAAGGTTGAAAACTATATAGATTTTACAGGATCGACCTAGTATAGTGAATAATCAAAAAGGGATCAAAGATAGGAAAAGGGGGATAAAAGGTGGAAAATGACTGGAGGAGCATGAAATCAAGGAGTAATATATTAAGTAATGGTCTTAGGATTTATTTAGATTGGTAATAAGTGGCAATAAGGGACAGCAATCATGTGAAGCACCAATGTTATAACCATCCATTTCCCTATGCACCCCTTAGGGCATGCACTTAGAGAGATTGAGTCTTGATGGGTTCCTACAAGATTTAAAGCATCATTATTTGATAAAATTTTGAAGATATTATGTGTATACATGTTCCCCACTCAAATATTTTCATGTGTCACTAAGGTGCAATAGGGGATGGTACTTCAAGAAAGAACATAATAACACACAATGTTGAGGCTAAAAAAAGAAAAGAAAGTTGTAGTATTTTAAAGCATAAAATAAATAAAAGTAAATGAATAAAAGGGAAATGACTAAAAATTAAATGCATTGCATACCTTGAATTACCTTTATCATTGTATGGTTGCATTATGTATTGTTAGTTTTGATTGTGTAGGGTGTAGAAACTACTTTTCACAAACCCAAGAATACAAAACTAAAGAGGAAAAAAAAACAAACATAGGAAAACCAAGAAAATTAGTATTATGTGGATGGGATGTACATAGGAATTTATAAAGTTGGGGTGACAAGTTATATGTTAGACCAAATGAAAAAGTCAAAACTAGATTAAATTAGGTAACTAAAAAACCAAGGCTACTAAAGACCAAAAAACTCAAACAATTAAACCTTAAGTAAGAAAGGCAAACTCACCAAGTAAAACCAAGGATACATGTAAAAAAGGGTAATATCAAACATCAAATGTAAAAGTAGAAATGAAATGGTAAAACAACATTTATGAGTGAGAAGTAACAATCCTTATCTCACTCAACAATGGAAAAAGGTGCATAAAAGGGAAAAATAGACTTAGGTGCCTGAAATAAAGGTGATACAACAAATGATAAATGGTAAAAAGGAAAGTAAAATAAGTATATGAATGTAAATCTTTATTGTAAAGAAACTAATTCATAATTAATCAAAACATGTTGTTTTGCTCTAAGGATAGAAAAACTGAAATAAAGTAGTGCTAGCATGTTTTTAAGATGTGAATAAGAAGGAAGTAGAGAAGAAGGGAAAATAGATTTGGTATCATAATTTGCATATCAAGGGAGGAAATTGAATGGGTGGAGGGGAGAATGAAGGAAAAACTAAGGTAGAGAAACCCTTTATCAAATTCAAGACATTCAAATTAGGTTTGTCAAAATAAGAGAAATATCAACCTTAAGGATTCTAAAGAACTTCTCTTAGCCACACAAGTCTTAGGTCAACAAATGAAGTATATAGATCATCCCATGAAATCTATACGCATGAAAATTAAAATGGACCTACCTTCCCACAACATGTTCCCCATTCCTCAAGACCCCTTATAAATCTATCAATCTACTATAAAGATTGGGTACTTATGTGAGAAAGTAGTTAGCACCATTGAGGTTGTTGAGTTCTCATATTCCAATCTATTGGCCTACTACACCCCAATAGACCTCGGCTCTATTATGAGTCTAACTATGGAGTTTTATCTTTGATTAGAGATAGGATATGTGTTTTTAATCACATATTTTGGTGTGATTTTGACTTTTTTAATTTTGTATGTTTCTTTTTGTATATCATTGCCTTTTATTTCAAATGATTTGGCTTTTTACTTTCTTGATGGATTTTTCTATTCCTCCTCCATATGGATTTGTAAAACCAAACATGGGTGATAAATATGACTTTCATTTTAATACTTGGGACTTGGTTACTAAGAGAGAGAGAAAATTTAGAGAGCATGGTGTCTAAGAGTCTCATAAATTAGGTGAAATAAAAGTTTTATCTTGACTTCAACCTTGTTTTATCCCAGATGGAGTGAAAATAAAGGAAATCAAGAGGAATGACACATGGAACAATTTGAATTACTTTAAATCATAAAAACAATGTGAAAAGGGAAAAAGAAAGGGTACAATGATAGTAAAGTGTGATTCCTTATCATAATAATTAGGGAAATGGAGGAAAATATGCTAACATAGATTCTTGTGCAAATTCCATCCATAAAAAAAAGCTAAAGTCGAGAAAAAGGATTAAAAACACATTCTAAAAAAGGAATAACATGATGGTAATTTTATGAGGAAGGCCAGGTCCTATCCATGGTCTTATACTATAACTCATAAAAGGGAAACCCACGAGGGTACCAAAAATCATGGGAAACATAAGTGAGATAAGTAAAAGATGGTATTTATGAGGAAGATCAAGGCCTATCCATGGCTTTATAATGCAACTCACAAGAGAAAAACCTAAGGGGTGCAAAAAGTGGATAAAAAGTATAAAAATAAAGAAACTATGGTACATCATGAGGAAGACTGGATCCTATCTATGGTTTTACAATGCAACTCATGAGACAAAAGAGAAACCAAAAGACCAAAAAGGAAGGATTAAAGGTTTGTAAATATAGATAATTACTATAGAGGGAAAGGCCCATGTAGGTAACCTACCAAAAGTTTTAGATAGATAGGGTATATAGGAAGAATTAAAAAGAAGGGAAGGAATAGGCAAAATATTTTTTAAAGAATTATGCATTAGTGGGATCTTTGAAAACATGGCCTTAATTGGTTTGAAGGTGTAGGTACTTGGACCAATAATATATTTGACTAAATAGGTACCCCACCATTTTTTAGCGTATTTACCTTCTTTATCATGAGTGTAATATAATTTAAGGATAAGATTACCAACGTTAAATATCCAAATTTTAACACATTTATTATGTTATTTGGTGATATGAGACTTGTATTGGTGATTATGTTACAAAGCAAAAATATGGTGTTCATTAAGGAGATCAAAAGCATGAAAGTGATAATTATGTAATTCTTCATCAGGAATGTGATACACCCTTAAAGATTGGTGTGTCTAGGGATATGTGTGGCCGAATTGTGGCTTACATACCTATTTTATATACTTATTACATTTCTCTATGTTCTTAGATAGGTCAGCCTATGGAATAACCTTGGCTAAGTAGACTATATATAGGAGGTATTGGTTATTCTTTATGGATTATGTTAAGTATTTTTCTATTAGTGCATTATTGTGGAGGTTGCCCCCTCAAAGTGGCTTTGCTATATTATCTAGTAGTCTACTCTATTATCAATTATTATTGTGTGACATTTCATATTTGCTTATTATATGTGATATAAAATCATTCTATGTGAACATCTAAGTAATTTCATTATAAGTGGTATCAGATCTTCAATTTATATGAGTTTATTATAGTGTTTTTTTTAGATATGGCAAGGTGTGGTTTCTAGGAGTGGTGGGAAGAATTAATTTTTTGTATCAGTGTAATATTACTTGAAAAACTTTTTTTTTTTAAATATTTTAAAAAAAAGTCTAAAAAAAAATCCCTTTGCATAATTGTAGTCATTGGATTCATCTCGATGAGAGAATCACAATGGTATATTCTATCGATACACTTTTTTGGTGTCAAAATTTTTACCCTAGTACACAAAGGCAGTCATTAGATTCATCTTGGCAAGGTGATCACAATGGTACCATCTCTTGGTACACTTTTTTTGAGGTGAAAACCCTCCTAGGGTTTGTATATGCTAGGTCCTAGTACTTGGGGAAGAAAATGGGGGAAATAAACTCCTAAGACTCCTATCGATGACATGGAATCTAGTACTTTATATCTAGTAATTTTTCAACTTCAAGTGAACATAAAGAACTTGGTGAGGCATGATGACTTTATTGCAATCCAATCTAATGTTTCAAAGATGTGTAAATAGATTAATGGGGTTCACAATGAATTATATCATATCAATATGTAATTGACTACCCTTACATCTTAGTTTTATCCCAACAACCCTCCACTTCAACATTAAAATCCTCCTCTCAACACCAACAACTCCCATGATAGTATGAAACTGATGTTGCCAAAAGTGGACATGCATAAGTTCGATGGAAAATATCCTTTCACTTAGATTACCCAAATTGATAATTTATTTGAGCTGCATCAAACCCTTGTGTTCTCAAAAGGTGATAATGGCATCTCTATATCTTGAACCTGAGCAATTCATTTGTTATCATTGGTTGTGTGCTTAAAATAAAAAGAATGGTGATTTTGTTACATGGTCTATTTTCATTGAAGATTTTTTGGTTCATTATTGGAATAATGTCTTTGATAACTATTTCAAATAATTAGCCAAATTATGGCAATTAGGAATTGTGAAGGATTATATTCATCAGTTTTAGAATTTCTCTTTATGGGTGGAAAATATCACTAAGGACAATTTGACTAATCTATTTTTGGGTGGCCTCTAAGATAGATTCCAATTTGAGGTTTGAATGTTTAACCTAACATCTTTATCAGAAGCTATCCCTAGGTCATGTATGGTAGAAGAAAAAGAGATGGTCAAAAGGAAAACTTTCACTATTGGTCATGATTGCACATTTCTAACACCATCATTTCCATAGCCAACCATATTAACACAATGAAAAATTGAGGAGAAGCGAGACAAAGAAGGGTTGTGTTATCATTGCGATAGAAAATAGAGCAAAGACCATCATTATGATGAGAAGAAGTACATGGTGAGCATGTAGAAGGTCATCAAGAAGAATCTAAAGACAATCAGCCTACAATTTATTATCATGCCCTTTTAGGTATTAGTACTCCCCAAAATCTTAAGGTGATGGGTTTCCTTTAGAGACAAAAGGTCATTATCTTGATTGATTCTGGAAGCACACACAACTTCATCAACATTAAGTTGGCTTCTCATTTGAACTATTTCATTTATCTAGCTCTAGAATTTTAGATTATGATTATAGATGGTGGTACTATCAGTTGTTCAAGAGAATGTCATAGTATTAAGCTAGCCATGGGAGACTACTTGTTGGATTCTCCTATGTTTGCAATTCCCATGGGTGGATTTGATATTGTTTTAGGAGTATAGTGTCTCACCACTTTGGGCACTATTGAGATGAATTTACATGAATTATTTATGTGTTTTCATTCTAAATAAAAGACATTTGAGCTAAAGGGATTAAGGGCTAAATGTCCACAACTTTTTAGCTCCCATCAAATGACAAATATTCTCTATAAGGGTACTGAAGGATTTGTATCTCACTTGTTTTCCATAGAAGTACAGCTAACTCAACCATCTCCACCTCTTGATCTACAATAAGTGATTGATGCCCATTCTATTATTTTTGGCAACATACCAAAAGGACTTCCACATAGTCTCACTCATGATCATACTATCAAACTTATTCATGGTAGTACACCACCCAACATCAAGCCATACAAGTATCCCTATGTCTATAAAAGTGAAATTGAAAAGATGGTATAGGATATGTTGGATGTATAAATCATTTACCATAACCAAAGTGAATATTCTTCACCATTTTTCATGGTGAGAAATAAAGATGACACCTAGAGTATGTGCCTTGACTATAGATAACTCAACAAGTACACTATCAAAGATAAGTTTCCTATTCCTATCATTGATTATTTTCTATATGAATTGAATGGTGATTTTTATTTTACCAAGTTAGATATGCATTATGGGTATCATCAAATCTAGATCCATGATGAAGACATACCCAAAACAACTTTCAAGACTCATGAGGGCCATTATGAGTTTTTGGTTATGTCTTTTGGTCTAACAAATGCACTGTTTACTTTTTAGAATTTGATGAATATTCTTTTTAGGCCATTTTTGAGGAAATTAGTTATGGTATTCTTTGATGATATCCTCATTTACAGTACAAATTGGGAAGACCATTTGCAACATGTGAAACAGGTACTCTTCATTTTGGAACAACATCAATTGTATGCCAAACCTTCTAAATGTACTTTTTGGACTTGTGAGGTTGAATATTTGGATCATCTTGTTTCTTATGAAGGAGTGAAAGTGGATCCTAAAAAAATATAAGCAATGGTAGACTAGCCAATTCTTAAGACACTCAAGTATTTACTGGGATTTTTGGGGCTAATTGGTTGTTATCGTAGGTTTGTCAAAAATTATGGTAGTATTACAACCCCACTCACTTCTTTGTTAAAGAAAGACTCCTTTTAGTGGACTGATGTAGCTACTCAAGTATTTGAACAATTGAAATTGGCTATGTGCACTACTCCAGTATTAGCCACTCATGATTTTTCTAAAACTTTTGTGGTTAAATGTGATGCATCTAGGTATGGTATGGGTGTTGTACTCATGCAAGAAGGTAGACCACTTGCATTTAAAAATCATCAAATAAAAGGTAAAAATCAGCACAAGCCCATGTATGAGAAAGAAATGATGGCCATTTTGCATGAATTCAAATAATGGAGACCTTATTTTATGGGTCATCATTTTCAAGTAAAAACTAATCATGATAGTCTCAAATATTTTTTGGAACAATGGTTGTCATCTAAAGAACAACATAAATGGGTATCCAAGATGTTAGGATATGATTAAGAGTCTACAAAAAAGGCAAGGATAATGTGGTGGTAGATGCACTATCCAAAAAGGATAAATTAGTTGAGGCATTGTTATGTGCCATAACCATTTTATAGGCAGAATGGGTAGACGAAACATGATTAGAATGGGAACATGATATTTATACCCATGATTTGATTCACAATCTTCAGCAAGGTTTAGGTGGATTTGAAAAATTCACATGAAAGGGTAATGCATTATGGTATAAAGATAGATTGTACCTATGTAAGGATTCTCTTCTTAAACAAAAAATCCTTCAGAAACTTCATGCAACTCTAATCGAGGGTCATTCAAGATTTTTGAAAACCTATCACAGAATCAAGTAGGATTTTTTTTGGGAAGGACTCAAGGGGGATGTCTAGAAATATGTGGTTAAATGTATGATTTGTTAACAAAATAAATGCTAAACCATCAAAAGTCGAGGTATTTTATAGCCTTTATCCATCCCTAGCCAACATTGAGAAGAGGTATCTATGGATTTCATTACAGGGTTCCTAAGATTTGATGGTCAAAATATTATCATGGTTGTTGTGGATCATCTCAGTAAGTATGCTCATTTTTGTTCTTTATCATAGCCATTTTTTTCTAGTATAGTATATGTTGCTTTTCTCAATATAGTTCAAAAATTTCATGGGACCCCTAAGATCATTGTCAATAATAGAGATCCCATTTTCACTAGTAATTTTTAGACTAAGTTATTTACATGTTTGGGTACCCAGTTGGCTCATAGTTCATCCTATCATCCTCAATCTGATGGAAAAATTGAGGTAGTCAACAAATGTCTATAAAGATATCTCCATTGTTTTGTTTTTGATAAATAAGATAAATGGGTTTATTGGTTACCACTTGTTGAATGGTGGTATGATACTTATGTTCATAATTCTTCCAAAATGTCTCCCTTTGTGGCACTCTATGGATACCACCCTCTATCCATCACTTCAACTTTGAAGGTCTATCCTAAGGTTCATGCAATTGAATAACATATTCACCATTAACAAAAGGTCCTTGCAAAGTTGCATGAAAATTTAGCTATAGCCCAGAATCACATAAAGCAATAGGCAAATCAACATAGAAGTGAGAGGTATTTTGACATTGGTGATTGGGTCTTTGTTTACTTACATCCATATAATCAAATGTCATTGAAGAAACAAAAAAAGGATAATAAGTTATCCCCTAAGTATTATGGGCCTTATCATATCTTGCAAAAAATTGGTAGTGTGGCCTACAAATTAGAGATTCCTTCATCCACTCACATGCATCTAGTATTTCATGCATCATGCTTGAAGAAAGTAATTAGATAAAGAGTTTCCATTCAAATAGAATTACCAGAATTAGATGAGGAAGGTAGAGTTATTTTTGATCTTGAGGTGATCCTTCCCATGCACACTAAGCAACTATGTTCTAGAGTGATTATAGAGTACCTAATCAAATGAAATAATATGCCATGTGAAGATGACACTTGGGATGATGAAGCATTTATGTAGCAACATCCATATTTGACACAACATTGAGGACAACATTATTTTGAAGGGGAGGGGCTTGCTATACCCTTAACCATTGGTGTGTCTAGGGATATGTGTGGCTGACTTGTGGCTTACATACCTCTTTTATATATTTTTTACATTTCTCTATATTCTTAGATAGGTTAGAATATGGAATAAACTTGGTTAAGTAGACTATATATAGGAGGTAGTGGTTAGTCTTTATGGATTATGTTGAGTATTATAATATTAGTGCCTTATTGTGGAGGTTACCCCCTTGAAGTGGCTTTGCTATATTATCTAGTATTCTACTCTACTATCAATTATTATTGTGTGATCTCTCATAATTTATTATTCTATGAAATATAAAATCATTTTGTGTGAACATCTAGGTAATTTCATTATATAATGTTACCATGAAGAGATATACGAAGAGAAGGAAGATCAAATTCTAATGGAAAACTGATTCAAAACCATAGACTAGAGAGAATGGTGTTGCCCAAGTGGCAGTATGTATGCTATTCCAATAGGCCCAAAGAGAAGGATAGAGGTGAATGTGTTAATCCATGCAGGTTTCATGAATTATATTTAGGATAATTTTGTTGAGAATTTTTTTAGTGACCTCAACTTTTCCATTTCATTATAGATGATAAGGCATGGAAAATTTGTGATTCATCTTGAATTTAACACAGTTTTTTGGCATCCTTATTTTTTAAGTTACCACCATTATCTAAAATGATAGTATATGGAACACCAAAATGATAAATAATTTGATTAAGAATGAATTATGTGATGGTGTTACCAATGACATTAACAAGGGGCATAGATTCAACCCATTTGGTAAAATATCTTGTAGTTATGATGATAAAAACATGCCCATTTCTTGAGAGTGAATAATTTTCCAATGAGATCTAATCCCCACATGGAGAATGGCCAGGGAGATTCAATAATTTTAAGCTTAGCTAGAGGTGAATAAATTAGATCATCATGAAGTTGTCAAGGAGTACACTTTTTTGTGAATTTGATTGCATCATTTTAAAGATTAGGCCAAAATTAACCCATATGTAGGCATTTATAGGATGTAGCATATCCATTATAGTGACCACCATAAATGCCTCTATGTACTTGTTCAAGAAAAGGAGGGACCTCATCTTGCATAAAATAATAGAATAAGGTACCTTTAGCATTTTGATAATAAAGGAATTTCTATCTAAATACATATTTAAAAGATTATTTATGAATGTGTGTCTTTTCATGAGAGTCTAAGTTAGGAGGATAAGTTTGGTGTTCTAAGAATTGAATAATGTCTTTATACTATGGGCTTTGTCAAATGGTGATATCCTCATTGTGGTAGATAAGTGAATCTAGTGGTTGAGTAGAGGATGGAGATTTTATTATCTATGTAAGAAAAGTGGGGTCAGAAAGAACTTGGTGTGGATGAAAGAGAGAGATGCTGAAGAGGCCAAGGAATCTATAATGGATTTTTGATCTTTAGGGATAGGCTCAATAGTGAAAGAGATGAAATATTTAGCGAGAGTGGTTAAAATTTGATGATAGATAATGAGATTTTCATTTTTTCATTGTTAATCATCATTGAATTATTATAAAATAAGTTGAGAGTCACCTTAGGCATGCAGGTATTGAATGTCTAAATCAAGAGCAACTCTCATGCCTAAGGTTAGAGATTTGTATTTAGCCATATTTTTGGTCACATCAAAGGTGAAGTAAAAATCTAAAGGTATGATTTTTCCAATGGGATTGGTAAGGATAAAACCTACCCCAACTCCTTAAAGGCATTTATCACCATCAAAGTAAAGGGTCCAAATATCTTCATGCAAGTCAACATTAATTTCAGGAATCTCTTTGATAAATACTTTTAGTTTATTAGTATTAGGGGCAAATAGAAGATTCATCAAGATTAATAGCTTCAAGATCAATGGTAAAGTTACTAAAGTAATCCTTGAGTGAAATATCTTGAATGAGAAATTTAATATAGATAATGTTATCATCTAAAAGACTATCTTGAAGGTAAGTGGTAGCTAGCATAGGAGATGTGACAAGTTGGTTAGCTATGACTTATTCTTTGATAATTTTTTAATTACGATTTAGAGATAAAATTCCATAAGGACCATATATTTTATAATTATATCTCTGGGAAGAAAGGATTTGGAGAAGAAGTGATGAAAGGGGTCATAATGAATGATGACATAAGTGGTCTAGTATAACATGTAGTGGCAAAGATTTTCAAAGATGAAATAGATGGTAAGGCAATCACGTTCAAATTTGGTATAACATTTCTCATAATCAATGAGGCCTCGATTAATGTAGTAGATAGCATAATCACTTCCAATATCATCATGTTTGGCATGCATTACCCTAAATGATATAGGTGTAGAAGAAGTATATAGAATCAAGGGTCAGTCTTTGGAGGAAGGAAGAAGTGTAGGAGGGTGAAGCAATGACTCTTTCATGTTATCAAAAGATTTTTGACAAAGGTCTATCCATTCTAAGGTATTACCTTTCTTAAGAAGATAATTGATAGAGTGGATGTGATAAGCCATTTTGGCTATGAATCATCTAATTTCCCCAAGTTTGCCTAAGTAAATATGAATGTCAGGAATGGAATGAGGAATGGACATGTTGATGATAGCACTAATATTAGATGAACAAACATCGATGTTGTGGAGAGTAACTAGGAATCCTAAAAATTTTCCAAATGTGACACCAATGACATATTTGTAAGGATTTGGTCTAACTTGGTATTTAAGAAGATGATCAAAGATGATGGCAAGATCGGAGAGATGAGTCTTGTGACTTTTAAATTTATAAATGAGATCATCCACATAGATTTTAACACTTTTGTGGATAAGATCATGAAATATGTGAGTCATTACTCATTGATAAGTGGTTTTGGAATTTTTAAAGATGAAGGGCATTTCGTCATAACAATAGGCACCCCATTTCATAGTGAAAGTGGTATTATGTTGGTCCTCAGGGGCAATGTGAATCTGACTGTAACCCATGAATCCATCCAGAAGAGATAACATTTCATAACCAATTGTGGAATAAATGATGGCATATATAGAAGCTAAAGGGAATTTGTCCTTGGGATAAGTGGGGTTAAGATCTTGAAAATCAATATAAATGTGAATGACCATAGTGACCTTATTCTGAATGGGAACTATGTTAGAAACCCATTCAGAATAGTCCATTGGTTTGATAAACTTAGAATTGAGTAATTTTATGATCTCCTTATGACATAAAGTGGAAACCTCAAGTGGAAATTTCCTTTGCTTTTGATGTATAGGCTTGACATCAAGATAACTAATGATGTTATACACCATAATGATGGGATCCATACCAAGCATGTCCTCATAAGACTAGGCAAAAATATCATGATATTTATCAAAAATAAGCTAAAATTATCATGTTTGATAGGTGAAAATTCACAAGAAACTATAATTGGTTGAGGGCAGGATGGAGTACCATACTCAATATGAGTGGTTTATTTGATAATCATGGCATTGTCATCTTGGAAATGATATGGTACATTATGTAAAGATTAAAATGGATTAGCTTTGGGATCAATGCTAGTAACAAAGTTGTTAAAACAAAGGGTTTTGGTTTTAAAATTATTGAGTGTATGATGTTGCTAAGGAAGTTGAGGTTCTTGGGAATGAAGTGTTTCAAGAATAGGTTCATCACTAGACAAGGTGGGAATAGGACCATAATACTCAACATCTACTTCAAGATATAGAATCTGATTACCATGGTGATCATACTCAGAATGTATTTGATGAACATCGATTGCCTTGGCATAGAGTGTAATCTCAGGAGTAGGAGAAGTAGATGGATCAGAAGTGATTAGATTATTGTAAGTTTCATTTATGGGGGAAGGATAAAATGCAATTATGGGATCTATAGGTGTTAAATAAGAATTAATAATTTTTGGAGGTTCATAAGGTATAATTTACTCTACCACCTAAGGAGTATCAATGAGTAGATAATTGGTAAGAGGGACATAACCTTCAGGATCAAAGTCACTATCCATAGAAATGGTATGGACATCCTATTTAAAAACATGTATTTTGGCTAAGTTTTTTTGATAATAATGGACATCCAAGTCTCGAGATTGAACTTGGTCCATTATGTAATTATCATCATATGTTAGAGAGATTGCACATGCTTGAGAGTC
The DNA here is from genome assembly GCA_037957365.1 of Torreya grandis. NCBI lineage: Eukaryota > Viridiplantae > Streptophyta > Pinopsida > Cupressales > Taxaceae > Torreya > Torreya grandis. The sequence goes on along the minus strand of JARHVA010000772.1, from coordinate 1,123,474 downwards.
AAGGAGAGTTTTATAAATTGAAATCCCCATATTACTAAATGTATGTGGAGACATAATGAGATAAACTTGAAATAATTTTTCCACTCTAAAATAATTGCAAGTGAATGCATCTCTAGGTAAAGAAGGCTCCTGAGAATTACATAGAAGGGAAAATCAGTGATCTCATCACCAAGAGGAATAGTACAATCCCAAGGTAATAAAGGAGGAATCCACTACATAATGTAGAGAGGTAGCTTGGCAGTATTGTAAGTATGTTATAAATCATTAGGTTCATCATCATCTAAATCAATAAGAGTGACTTGTAAATCAGCATTAATGTTAATGAAATTGGGTAAAGGAACACTATTGATCTTAGGAATGGTAGGAATACGATACTAAGATTTAGGATTAGGAAGTTGAATACTCCATGGGTTGGGATCAGATTCATACTTATATCTCTTACCATTATAATAATTTAATGCATTGGCCACCAAAAGAATTAATATCCCTCATTCTATGAGTCTATGGGTGACCAAAGAGTATGTTATATGATAAGGGTAAATCGAGGACCATAATCTTAGTTCAAATGGTCTTAGGTCTAATTTTTAATGGAAGTCAAATACAACCAAGTGGCTTTTGATTAGTCTTATCAAAAACATGATAGGTAAGACAAGTTTGCTTGAGATGATCCTTGTATAACAAATTTTTTGGATAAGCCACAAAGATGTCACTTTAATACCAGAGCCTTCATCAACTAGACCTTTACAGATAAGTATAGTATTAATGTCTATTTTAATAAAGAGTATAGGATCATTAGCATGAAATATAATTTCATCATTGATCATGTCTTCTTCAATAAATTCAATATAAGGTTTGGAAGGACACAGTTTCAATGGTATGCATGTTGGTAGGTTAAGATTTTATAGAAGATGGTTCTTCATCGATAGAGCATGGATCTTCAATTTATTGTAGTTGTTTCATAAGGAACTTACAATGATAGGGAGAAGTACAAACCAACTCGATGAGTGTAATTTTACAAGGCATAGAGTTAAGTTATTCAATAAAGTTCCAATGAGATTTAGAAGAAGAACCAGCATGAGGTTTAGGAGGTAAAGTGTATTTAGAAGGAATAGATGTGGTTGTAGGTTCATAAGGAGGAAGTGGTATTCATGTGCTTTTGAATCTAGATTGGTGGTGGTAGTATCTTCAAGAATTTTTTCTTCTAAAGATGGCTTCTTAGGTTTGGTAACAGGATCTTTGTGACCTGGCTTATGATAATAATTAACCTTGGTAGTGTTAACATATTAGGAACTATTATAATATTGATCATAATTAGCATCAATATCATTAACATCCTTGGTATTTGGTTGACTATTTGAAAAATATTTTTGGTTATTTGAGGTAAAATATTTAGAGACCTATCATTTTTGAGAAGTAATGGTGTACGCTTAATGATGAAGGTCGATTATGACTTCATGATTAAATGAATCACCAAGCATATAGGAGACATCAAATTTAGTGAGCCCTCTAAAAGATTCATAGGAATGACCAATATCATCATGGAACCAAAAAAATTGATTAGGGTCATAGCACTTAGGAGGATTGTTAGGATAAGTGAAAGGTTTAGAGGGTGGTAAAAATGATTTCATTATTGTACATAAATTGGTGTGTGAGAAGATGAAGGGATGTTAGATTTGGTAACTTCAAGTTTTGTTTATGGAGTATTATTAGTAATAGAATTGGTAGATTTTTGAAAATATCCTTTTAAAAGTTTAGGATTAGGGTTGAATTATTTCATGAGAACATCTTGATGTTTAGCTTGATCAAGAGCTTCATTAAGTGTTTGGGGAGCAAATGTTCAAACCTTATATTAAAGAGGGCTCAAAATATTTATAAAGAGTTGAAACAAGTTATCATCAGTCATGTTATGGTTGGATTTATGGGCCAATGATTTCCATATTTTGATAAAGTCATGAGATGATTTAGTGGGAGATTATTTAGCGTTGATGAAGTGGCTAAGAGACTTTTTGGGAAGATCATTGTGTTGAAACTCTTTAACTAATGGATTGACCAAATATTCAAGTTGTAAATAGAATGTTGGGGTAAATTGTTGTACCATTCTAATACATCACCAGTGAAGGTTTTTACTAAGAGTTTATCTATGGAAAAAGTATTACTCTGGATCCACTCTTTATAAATATTGCCAAATGATTTGAGAAATGAGACTAGGTCTTTAGTTCCATCATACTTGATAGTTGGAGATATGTTACCAATATCAATGGATATAATGAAGGGACATAAAGTCTCATTTTGAATAGTTTGAAATATCTTGTTATTCATTATGGATTGAGAAATAGCATTACTTGAGGCTTCTCTAAAAGGTGGAGGAATAAAATTAGAATTAGCTTGATGATGGATAGCCAAAAGTTGATTATCCATATTAATCAAATGATGGTGTAGTTGCATCATTTGATTAGTGTTAAAATTTTTGATTATTTTCATTTATTGTATAACTTGGTCAAGAAGTTGAGTTGTATCAATATGTGGGTTGGTGTTGGTAGGATCACTCCCTGAATTGGTATTAAGGGGAGGGTTATTAGAAGATGAATTATTAGTGGGATTATCGATTAAACTTGTGTCAATTTCTCCCACATTAGTTTGAATATTTTAAAGATGAGAAGTATCTTGGTAGGTATAGAAAGGATCAGACCCATCAACTTCATCTTGTGGTGTGATTTTCACCATGTTATAGGGCATGGATGAATGAGGGGAAGAGGTGCCCCAAGAGTGATGGTGTTTTTGGGAGGAAAAGAGAGGGAGAAATGAACATCCCATATAGTATCTAAATGGATTAAAGATATCCAAGAAGATTATAATATGAGACTTCAAGATGACTTGAGAGAAATAATTAAAATTCTAAGAAAGAGAAATAGAGAATTGAATTGATAGATAAGGAAAGTAGAGAAACGTACAGAGTCAATTGGGTCGACCTAGTACAAAAAATAGGGTCTAAAAACTATATAGAGTTGATAGAGTCAACCTTGTATAGGAAATATGAGCTAAAAAAGTGTACAGAGTTGAAAAAGTTAACCTAGTATAGGAAACAGGATCTAACAAAGTGTACAAAGTCGATAGAGTTGACCTAGTACAGTAGCTGGGGGAAAAGCAAATAGTCTATAAGAGATTGTGTCAAGTAGAATGATTGTGTACTAAAACAAGAAAAAAAATTCAAGTACTTTTAAAAGCAAGAAATAGAAGGAAACACACAATCAATTGGATCAATGAGGCTGATCCAATTGATGCACACAACACAAAACCTTGCACCAATACTAGCTAATGCAATTTTTTACAATACAACATAAAATTAAGCAAAGAGACAATAGTCAACTTAGAAAGTAAAATGTAACTAAGTGGTTATCCTAAAAGTTTTTAGATTATTAGAGTATGATTTTAGATGTGATGGGAAGTTGGTTGTAATCAAGGAACTAGAAAGTAATCTAAGGATGTTTTCAAGATATTTAAGATAGAAGGGATATATATTAGCAATGGTATTGGCTTGGTATTGGGGTCTACCCCCTCACTTCACACAATATAGTGATAATGGTATTAGGTGATTAGACAATATATACCATTAACCATGTGTTTATAATTGGCTAGAAAACCAAGTTAACTTCCCCTTTGGTAATGAAATCTAAGTAAGTAGGCCTTGGGTAGACAATTTTTAAAATGTGTTTTAAGATTTTTTGATTTGGTAGTATGTGCATAAAAGAGAAAATAGTGAAATTAAATGGTATATTAAGAAAGCACCTAATTAGACTATGTGATCTATTATAGGAATGCAAGTAAAAAGAAATGAAAGTGTGAGCTAATTACTAGCATATAAGTGTTAATTCCAACTTTAAAACACAATATAGTGTTGATTTTGATGATAGTGTATCAAAGATTATAGAAAAAAATTGATAGTATCCCTTCTATATTGTGGAAGCAAGGGTCTAAAAAATAACTACAACAATGTTGACCTAGTTTTATAGATAGAATACATAATACAAAACTATGTTAATAGGGTCAACCTAGTTGACTTTACAGAGGTAGTTTTAAAGATGGAAAACTATGAAAAATAGAACTGTAATGAATAACAAAAATAATATATAATTATAGAAAGGAACCTTGGTGGGTTGGAGAATGCAGATAAAAATAAGATTGATATTAAAGTACCCTAATTTATACTTATAAATTCCTCCAACCATGTTGACTGGGTCAACCTAGCTTTATAGTTCCCTGCTTATTGAAAACTTGTAAAATGTACTATGTCGACAAGGTCAACCTAGTATGTTTTTTGAAAGTCTACAAATGTACAAAGTTGATTGGTTCGAACTAGTAGCCCAAACTATATGTTTTAAAATTTACTGTGTCAATAGAGTTGACCTAGTAGCTTAAACTTTATAAATAACTTGCACAAATAGAATAGAGTCATATTGATGTAACTATGTGTTAAACCTACACATAGAATTTAGAGTTGAATCAACACTATCAACTCAGTATCATAAATATAGAGAAATAAAATGATAAAATAATGAAAAATGTGAAGTAAAACCTTCAAGGGTTAGATTCACGTCAAGTTTACCAGAATGTATGTAATAAAAAATACATCATGTCTATAAATCAATCATAACTCAGAGAAGATATATCATACCATACACTTTCGATTGGGGACACATTAGATAATCAAGAACATGACCAATATGGGGATCTACTATATCTGATTAGGGAATCTCTTACCATAATATAGTATGCTAGGGAAGGTTTCAAATCCTCCATTCAATCACAACCACATAGTAACCCTAAGGGAGTCCTATGTTTTATATTCACTAAACTAATAAAAAGTAAAGTAAAATATAATCTACTACTCACTAAAGCTTGTGGCACAATATAGGGGTTAGTAAATAAAACAAACATGTATAGGAGAATCTCAATTAAGCTATGTATGATCAATACCCTAATACATGGAATAATAAGAGTAATATTATTCAAAGCTAATACTTATGCTACTTCTATCTACTAAAGAGAGTAGCAAAGTTAGAGAATACTTACCTGAGTGATGAACCCATCGAGACTCAATCTCTCCCTTAGCCAAAGTGGATTTTCAAGAGGTTGGTGTGGTTTGTAAGGATCACTAAGAAATGCCAAAGCATCTAATACTTCTCCACAAGACTAGATTATCTAAGTAGAAACCTTAAGTTAAGACTCATCAAGTAGAATGGTGGAAAATCAAATTGTAAATAAGTGCAAGTGAATAATAACTACTATTCATTGTGTCATAATGATGAAATGATATTGTATATATAGGTGGATTTAACCCTAATCCCTTCTAAAAAATTTGTTTGATAGGGTTGACCTAACATAGTTTCAGACAATAATTCACTAGGTCACCGGTTAGGTCAGCAAAGAGCCTACCTATACCCTAAGGGAATTTTAACCAAAACTATACAGGGTCAACCCAATCGACCTAATATATATAATTGAGGTTGAAAACTGTACAAAGTCGATAGGGTCAACCTAATATATTGAATAGTCAAAAGGGGATCAATGTTAGGAAAAGGGAGAAAAAAGGTGTAAATGACTAGAAGAGTATGCAATAGAGGAGTAATAGCTTAGTTAATGGTTTTAGGCGTTAGTTGGATTGGTAATAAGTGGCAATAATGGAAACCAATACTAAAAAGTACTAATGATCTCTCCACCCCTTTCTTAGTGCACTCTTTAGGGTGTGAAATTAGAGATATTGAGTCTCGATGGTTTCTTTAAAAATTTAAAGCATCATTATTTGATCAAAGTTTTAAAATATTATGTGTATGTAGGATCCTCTATAAAGTTAAGGAACTAAGCATATGTATCATCTTGTAAATAAAAAATGAATATTTGGCAAACAACATCTTCATTTTCTACATTCAATATCTTTAGGGTTGGTTTAGATGATGTAACATGTTATTCTAGTATTTTGATTCGAATGGAATAAAATTAAGGAAGATACCTTTTGTCATTTCTTATGAGATTATGGATGTCTCTTGGGACATTAATTTTAGTTTCAACCAACCACACAACCATAAGTGTAAAAGATTTGATATTGAGACTAATTGATTAATTTTTTTGGGTGTGTAAACATTTGGGTATTCATTTTTTATATCTAGGATTCATATGTACTTATAAGGGTTGAAGAAAAACTATGCCAGATTCAAATTTTGACCTAGTTAATCTTGTAGGGACATCTAGATTTGGTCCATATTACATATATAAAAATTTATAAATGGTCAAATATTGTCGGCCATTCTTTTAGAGCTAGCTACATCCTATTTATGTGATTAAAACCCACCCAAATTTTTTGATGGTAACACTCCCTCTCATTTTAGGGTAGAAAAAATGTAACCCAGGGCATGAATTTTAGGTATTCAACTCTAGAAGTAACCACATGGTATATTATTGGTTGTTCAATTTGGTTTTTACTCCCAAAGATCCTCTTTACCTATTTGACAAATATAACAAATAGTAAGACACCATATCTTAAGGTGAATATTAACAATTGTGTTATTTTATATAATTTTTGTTGATAAAATAAATTAAAAAAAAATGAAGGAAAGAAAAGGTAAAGTATAAGGTTTTCTGAATGAAAATTATGATGTCTTTTAGTTGATATATTTATGAAATCTAATATGTGTTCTAAACTAATGCTTGTGTATCTCTAAATGAAACTTAAATATAAACAAACATAGTGAATATTTTGAGGAAATTAAATTTCAAAATTAATTTTCATAGCATCTTCACATTCATTCATTTTATCAATTGGAAATTGGTGGAATTCCAAATGGAGTAGGTATTTCAAACCTTTTGTAGGAAAGGGAATGAGATGTCTAAGAGGGGATGCATATATTCCTATATATTTATGTCTTTAATCTATATATTTAATGTATATATTAATATATTTTATTCATTTTAGTAATTAATATATCCATTCCGTCCATATAAGAAATAAATTGATCCATTATCATGTTTATCCTCTAATGTCCATAATTCAATTCTATTTTCTTAATTTCATTTAATTCCATGGATTCATCAATTCTTTAGGAGAATTGATATTGTTAAATAAGATGATTAATTGATTCCATCAATTCATCTACATGAAATAAATATATAGAGAAAAATATAATCAAAATATTTATTAAATTTATGAAAAATGAAAGACAAATGGTGATTGATTTGACAAAGGTAGCAATTCTAAATTGTATTCATGAATTACAGTTCTAAGCACTACCATGTCCATTCTATTTAACTTAATAAGCAATTTGTAAAGACATGTAAAGATGATTAGTTGATTACATTCTAGCTTTAATAATAATAGAAAAGACTAGGGATAAAGAGGTATTTGTTTCCATTTTATAAAGTAAGCATACTTATCTTCATAGAGTGAGCATAATTAGTTCACTATAAAATATGCAACATCACATTTATTTATTAATACACATATTTAGGGGAGCTAGTGAATATGATTATGTAGGTGGTGGTTCACTATAATGAACCCTTATCTTGGAATCTTTTTGAAAGAAACAAAATGTATTTTTATCATGACATTGTATATATACAATATAGCCTAGAATATACATAAGAAGATGGGGGTGCTCCATGAGTCTCAAATAAATCTTTGCATTTAGTTTTCCAATTTTTACTTGTAATAGGTCATTGAAAGAACTAAGTATTAAACATATATTATATTTAAACCTTCATTGTTATTTAGTAGCTTAGTGGTCGAGTGGTCAATTTTTAACATATTGTTGTTAGATTAAAAGCATATGTCAAGAGAACCTATTTTTGAAGGGTTTATTTTTAACACTTATCTACTCCCCTATATTTTTATGATAATACCATAAAAAGAGGAAAACTATGTCAAATTTAGATAGTTGAATTGAATGAAACAACTATTTGATATGACACATTATGTCAAAACCATCAACTATTGATTAATTACATTCAATAGTAATTTGATCCCAAAAATAATGCTAAGATCTCATTACAGATTGGGAATAATCTACACCCTAGAGCTAGTTCATTTCAACTATCCAATTTTTGAGCCCAGGTTGATTATTTACTACCCTAATACTAGTTTTAGTATAGTAGTAGTTTTATATATATGAATTCATCCATTTTAGATTAGTATTTGAATTATATATCATTTATAATTATTTATTACACTAGTCTAACATCTTGTGTTCACACCTAAACTAGTTAATCTTATTTAGGGATTGATATAGAATAAGTCAAAGTTGTTATTTATTTTAATAAACTTGGTTCACATATATGTTTTATTTAGTTTTTTATAGTTTTATGGGATTTGACTTATTCCTTATTTTAGGCTTTCCAAGCTATTTTTTAGATATGGATAAACTTTTTTGTGGTTTGTTTGATTTTTTTATTTTTTTTGGATTGTCTTGAGGATCACTTTGCCTCCTAAAAACCTAATATGGTATCAAAAATTTAGATATTCTTCATTTGTAAATTCTTATTATTTTTGAAAAATTCAGTAGGAATATATTGACAAGTGTGTTTTGAGTCTTTCTAACCCTCACCATTGTGTCTAGAGGGCCCAAAAACCTACATTTTGATTTAAAACATGCTTATGTTCTAGAAAAGTGCAGTTTGCTTCAAAACTATTTTATAGGTTTCTGGTATATAGTAGATGTCATATAGTTTCATATAGTCAACAGTGTTGTATTGATTTTTATGCATAATGAATATTTTATGTATGGTCATGTTTTTTGAGATTTTTTTTTAATACAGAGTTGTACCATATTGTATTGGTTGATGTGCCCACATTACTTTATTACATTAGTTTTTGTGCCTACTAACATCACCTTATACCTTTTTTATGCCATCAAACCACCAAGCCTAATTATCATATCTAACCACCCATGATACCAATCTACAAACCATTATTGGTTGGTGCTCACCAGTGCACTTGGTTTCTCAAACTAGTTATCACTTTGGAGGCCATAACTTATAAATCATGGGACCTAGAGACCTCTCACTTTTTTGTTAGAATTGTGGTTACAATGCAGACATAATAAATCTAACCTCTCATCATTTTTATCTTCATTTTTTTTGAATTAAGTTTTTACCTATAAAACTTGTCTCTTGCCTTGGAAGGGCACCTTTGCAAACTCATAATTTGAGTAAGGAATTTTAAGGTGCCATTTTTTTTTTTTTTTTGTTTCAATTAAAATGCTCTAAAATTATTAAATTAGACATATAATATAAGGATTTACAAAATTTAATGTTTAATCCTTTCATTTGCTTTAGAACTAAACATTGTAACTCGTGTCTACATAATTATAAGTTGCGTGAGAATATAATTCTTAATCCAAGTTAGATATTAGATATTTAATTGTAAGGGGTGCACAAATTTATATTCTTATTGGTTTTTTGGTGTTTTTATTTTTTTATTTTAAAAGAGTCAAATTTGAAAAATAAGATAACTATTTCTAGGGATATGTATGTATGTATGTATGTATGTCACACACACACACACACATGTATATATACATATACATAGATATAAATGCATACATATTCATGTATATGTATGTGTGTGTGTTTGTATGCATCCATATACATACATACATATATGTATATATATGTATGTATGTGTGTGTATACATACACATATACATATACATATGCATATACATACATACATACATAAATACATATATGTGTATTTATGAAAAAATGTCTAGACTATCTCTCTCTTTCTTCTACCTTCTCTTCTTTAGTGGAGAACAAATTATTTGAACCATTGAACATGACCAACGACCATGTCTATAATCCAAAACTTCAATGATTTCTATAGTCTACAGGTTTGTGGATAGTCTTTGATGACACTATTTTGGAATTCACCTCAAAGAAAGATAAATACATGTATTCATGCAATAAGATGAAGCTCTTGGTTTAATCACTCTCAATTTGTTATAAAATATGGTGATCCACATCATTGATTCCAAAACTCCAAAAGAGGTATAGAATTATCTTGAAAATTTATTAAGTAAAATCAATAAATTTAAAATGTTGCAATTAAATGCCAAATTTATGTCATTATTCTTAATTTTATCTCAATTGAGGATCTTCTAGAAAAATTTAAATCAATTAGAGCTTAGCCAAAAGCTGGTGGAAAATAAAAACAGGATGAGAATTTATTTTTCTAATTTTATCAAAGTTGAAAGGTCCATTCAATGTATTTTATTATGTTTTATATTATATTATGGATTCCCTAAGAGATCAGTTCAAAATGCTATTTTTCAAGATATTTTTTGAAATTTTATCTTGTGAACAAAAAACTTAATGTCACTAAAGGCTTTACATAACTCAATTCATGCTTTGGTGGTAAATTCTCCTAAGGGAAAATGGCATTCAAAATAGAAAGCATGACCTCCTAAAAACCAATAGAATCAAACAAGTCATTAGATTTCACTATTAAGTCCTCTAAACCTTTTCATTATATAAAAAACAAAAATTCATTTAGGAAAAATAATTGTTATAAAAAATGTCCATATTACCGAAAAATAAATCATCATGAGTACAAGTTATAAAAAATGGAAGAAACATTGAAATAGAACAACATTATTGTACCTTCACTTTCACCTTCTTCTAACATAAGGAAATGGAAATATATTTCTACTAGAGCATATTCTCCCAAGTCAAAGAGATGCATATTTTAATATGGTTCCTCTAATCGTCTAACTCATTCTCTTGGTATTTTTAGTTCTATTTCTCATTGCAACATTTCATAGATTATCATGGGTAACTCATCATCAGTTGAAGTTTTGGGCTTCAAAATTGATATTTAGGATAAGTTAATTAATTATGTACTCCTTTTTCCTAATATTTATTAAAAATTATGTATTTATCAAATTTTTAATTATGTTAGTGGAAAAACTATGGATTTTACTCCACATAATGTTGTAATTAGAGAATTTAATGATCCACGGGATGTAGTAGAAACATGTATGGGGGACCATAATTCACACATGTATATACTTGATAAATTAAAACCTCAATAGGTTATTCTATATTTATTATTCTAAAACTATGATAAAATTGTGGCATGAAAGTTTTGGTCATCTTAATTATAGGTATCTACAGTAACTAAGTTCACAACACATGGTGATAAGCATTCCTAATGTATAAAGAATGATGATGTTTGTCTAGGCTAAATGATTGGAAAACAACACCAAGATCCATTTCAAAATGGGTAAGATAAGATAGTTAAGGATCCACTAGAGTTAACATATAGTTATTTGATGTGTATTCCCACTCATTCATTTTTTGGTGAGAAATATATACTAGTCTTCATTGATAATTTTACTTGGAGGACTTGGGTGTATTTTTTGTAGTATAAAAGTAAAGTTTTTGAGAACTTTAAATACTTCAAGGCATTTTTTTAGAATCAATAAGATATTCAATTAGAAAATATTTTCATAGACAATGGGGGTATAATATGTAAGTAAATCCTTTCAATCTTATTATACTAAGCATGGCGTTCAACACCAATACATAGTGTTTTACACACCTCAATAAAATGGTGTTGCTAAGAAAAAAATAAAACACTCAAGTAAATGGTGGATGGTATGATACAATATAAGGAATTAAAACCTCAATTCTAGGTTTAAGTATTTAATTATGTAAATTACATAAAAAAATCACATTCCACACAAGGTAGTGGTGAATAAGACTCATAAATAAACTTGTTCGAGAGAGAAATTTGATGTTTTTGGATTTCATATCTTTGGAAGTAAGGCTTGGGAATTTTTTTCCTAATTAAAAGTACAAATATATGGAAAAAAATATCCAAAATATCATATTTGTTAGCCATTATGAGGATATGAAGGCATATCACCTATTTTAGCATGTCATATATGATGCCTTATTTTGATAAGATATTAGAGTTGATGAGATCACTCCATTTATACCAAATTAATATTCTTATCCACCCCTAATATGGATGGAATACTGAAAAATATTTATGTTGACACTAATCATGAAAATACTCATCTACCTCCTCCTGTACAACACATGCCCAAGTGGTCATAATATACCTTGCAAGTAGTTGGTTATTTATTTGGTGATCCTGCTAATCGACACCATACTTGAGTTTATAATTATGGTATTTCTATTTTTATTGATGCACTTTATAATGATCCAATTTTATTTTTTGAAGCAATAGGTAAACCTAAGTTCTAATATTATATGTAAGGATAATAGTCTTTGCTTATGAATAATAACATGTGGGAGATATTACCTCTTCTTAAGGGAGTAAAACTTGCTCAATGTAAATGGGTTTATAATACCAAATATGCAAAAAAAGGTACTATAAATTAATATAAGGCTCATCTTATAGATAATGGTTTTTCACAAGTCAAATAGGTTAATTAATCTGAGACTTTTTCCCTTGTTTAAAAGATGGATTTTATACACCTTGTTCTCTCCCTCACTACATCACACTAGTGGCCAGTATACTAGATGGATGTCAAGAGTACTTTCCTACATGGTGACCTCTAAGGGGAGATATATATGGAGAAACCTTAGGCTATGTATGTCTATATATTCCATCATTCTCTTTATGGCCTTAAAGAATATCTTGAAGCTTAGTACAATAAGGTGGACTATTTTTTACTATATTTTAGCTTTTATCATTGTGAGTCTGATCATAATGTTTACATCTTGAAGCAAGGTGAGTATATTTTGATTTTGGTGTTATACATTTATGACCTCATCCTCATATGTAGTTTAAATACCTTGATTTAGTACATTTATCACAAGTTAAATGAATGGTTTGATATGAAATATATAGGATTTCTACACTACTTTTTTGGCCTACATGTTCATCAATCCCTTGAGGGGATTTATATTGGCCAAAAAAACATATGTTATAATTATAATTCATCACTTCTTCATGGTTTATTTCAATACTAATCTCACACTATATTATTTAATTATTTATTTGAGTATTGATTGTAAATCTAATTTGGTTGTCCTACACTATATAGATAGTTGGTAGGCAGTCTTTTATGTACAACACATACATGTCCCAACATCACATTTATTGTTAACCTTATCTCTCAGTTATCTTTTGAGAATTATGAGAGTCATTAGAAAGTATTAAAGTGTATTATGTTTTATATTTGGGGTAGTTTTAACTTTTGGATTCATTACACACCATAGGGTTCTTTAGAGATTGAGGGATTCACATACTCATATTGGGGTAGATGTGTTGATACCCACTGATTTACTTTCGGATTTACCTTTCACCTTGGATAATTTCCTATTGCATGGGCATGTAATATGTATACAAATGTTTCATTTTCATCCATTCAGGTAGATTATAGAGGTGATTTTAAATTTATACATGAAGCTCTTTACCTATGGCAGTTACTTGGTGAATTTGGTTTTCCCCAACTTCATCCCACTTTGATTTATTATGATAAAAAAATTGTTATTCATATTTTATTTAACCTTATAGATCATTAATATACTAATAATATTTATATTCACATGCACTTTATTCATTTTCCTATCCACGATGGAGTTGTTTGATTAAATTTTATCCCTACGACTGGGTAGGTTGCTGACATCTTCATTAAGCCCTTAGATTATCCATGTTATCTTCATTTTAGATAATTTATTGGGGTAAAGGAAGATAAAATTTGGAGGGATTAATTCTTAAGTTCTTCCTTCCTTATTTTTTATTCTTTGAGTGTTAGAGTAGTATTCACACTAGATAGCATTTATAGCTATTTATTTCACTAGTATAACATCTTGTGTTCACACCTCAAATAGTTAAGATTATTTGGGGAGTGATATAGAGTAAGCCCAAGTTGTTATTAGTTTTAAAAAACTTGGTTCACAAATAAGTTTTATTTAGCCTTTGTTATTTTTATGGGATTTGACTTATCCCTTATTTTAAGGTTTCTAAGCTATTTGTTAGTTATAGATATAAGACAATTTCAAGACTATATATGTATACATTCCCATTAGTTTCATATAGAGAGATGAGTATGAATAATAAAATATTACTTTGGATTTTATTGCATTATTTAAATCAATATTAATTTTCCTTTGAGTTTCCTCATTGTTGAACATATAATATTTGTTGGAAAGAGTTTCTTTTTATGATTTTGTTTTTATAGATTTATCTTGAGGATCATTTGTACCTCCTACCATCTCCAATATTCAATTATTTTTTATAATGATAATATGATAAAATAAGCATATTTACTAATACTCTATGTAACTATAATAGTCACCAAGAGGAAGAGTTATAGAAGGTCATAATCATAATAATATACACTGTGTACAAACCCTTATTAATGAAAGTTATAAAGATTCTCATTTTATATACTAATTATAATATCCTATCCCCCAATATGGTTTTGTGTCATGTCCCCTTTTTCGTGGACATTGACAGACTTGATGGTTAGCCTATTATACGACCTTCGTAGGCTAATTAGGATGGATAGAGGGTCATAATGGAGCTTGGCTTGACTTTGATTCACAGAATTTCTACATTTGGTTTTCATTCAAGTTATTTCAGACACATTAGGCCTGAGCTCCTACTTTTTAGGGATATTTGATATACAGTGGAGCACCTTTATTTTGGTATGGTCATGTGCAGAATCACTCCCTGATTCACCTGCTTCGATCGATTTGAGGATCTGACGTATATTGAGGGAGATATTAATATTTGATTGATTTAATCAAATATTAATTATTTGGTCTCATTAATAATTAATTATTAATTATTAATTATTTGGTCTAATTTTAAATTAGAAACCCTAATGCTAATTTAAGAAACCCTAATTAGGGCAAGCATATCTTTTGAGGGTATAAGGGTTTCACATGGAGGCCATTATTGATTATGTATGTATGAATTGATTATTGAAATTGGAGAAATTCTTCTGTGAAGACTGAGCCAAGGGTTCTAGGATTCCATTTTCAGTGGAGAACGTCAACTCTTCATTGTGTGAGATTTAGAGGTTGTGAAAGATCAGCCGATCTATTGCCAAATTGAGAGATAGCTTCATCCAGAAGTTATCACAGAGGTACAAATTTGAGAGATAACTTCATCCAGAAGTTATCACAGAACTTCAGGGTTGAGAGATAACTTCACACAGAAGTTATTACAGATATTTCAGGTATTTATCTTTATTTAGTTTTTGATCCAATAAATTATACAGATAGAGATATTCTATATTAGAATAGTATATCTTGAGATCAGGTGGTTCAGCAATCAGGGGTTAAGAACAGACAGGTTGGCGGCCGTACTAAGTTCGTACAAGTCCGTATAGATTCCCATAGATACTGACACCGGCAGACAGAGATCCCCAGTGACCGACATTGGCTGTCTGAGGACCGATGTCGGCAGATAAGGACCTACAGAGACCGACGTCGGTAGTATATCGACCGACGCTGGCGACTGTGTGTTTGACACAGCAGGCTGAGACTTCCAGAATTGCAAGTTTATTCCCAGTTTGCATAATTTCAGGGTTTTAAGACCATATCTGTAATATTCCTTGATTTTCATAAGAAAGGACATCTATTGTAATTAGCTGGATGAATGATAAGATCTGTGATTTGTTTATGCATGTTTGAATCTATTCTGCAAATTGTATCTGGTATCAGAGCTTTATTTGCTATATATCAGAGTTGTGTAGAGACAAAAAGAGGCCCTAAGTAAGGGACATCACAATGGTATCAGAGCCAAATTCCTGCCATCCTGTTGGGCACATCAGAGCTAATGTCTTGTCATCCTGTTGGGTAGCTTGGGTATCAGTATGGCTTTAACAGATGTCAAAGATTTGGAAGAAAGAATGCACAATGCGAAGAAGAAGCTAGATAAACCATTCCAGCAAGCAGATGACATTCTAAAAACTTTGGAGGAGTTAGAAATTTATTTGAGTAAGGTGGAGCAATCAAATACTTATGATATGCAAACAACGTTATCTCCAGCATTTAATTCATTGGTGAAGCCCCGATTATTGAGACATCATGATGAGGTGGTAAGACTTGCAACTCTCTCTTGTATTAGTGAAAGCATGAGGATCATAGCTGGCTTTGATTTTTATGATGATCAGATTATGAGAGAGGTACTTTATGTCATGGTGAAAAGCTTCGAAAAGTTGGATAACATTAGAGACCCTCATTTCTGAAGGAGAGCAAGATTACTTGAAACATTTGCAAGGTATGGGTTTGAAAACATTATGATGTTATTAGGTTGTATTGGTGAAATTCGCATGATGTTTAAAATATTTTGGAATATTTTAGATGAGTTTCATTCTAGCAATATATTGGCATCAATGCACTCTATTATGTTCACAATCTTGTTTGAGGAGGAGGATAAAATTTCCAAACTTTTGGCAGAAGATTTATGGTATGTCTGGACAAAAGGGAGAAATGTCTCACCTAGAGCTTGCATGTGGTTAAAGAATTTAATTAATAGGCCCAAGGATCGTAGTGCTTTCACTATGACATGCAGCCACTTGCATGATGAGTTTGACAGTCATGCTGATCTAGTACAGGGAGATATTAACACATCTTCAGGTAATGATTTATCCACATTATCTTCACAGGCAGGAGTAGTTGAGGATGTTGTGGATGAGCTTTGTCTTAAGGTGAGTCTAACTCAGGAGTTAGATAGTGAGGATGATTCTGATGCTTGCATTCAGAGTGTGGAGGTGTACTCAGATGTTAGTACACTGAGTGTGGGTGATGAGTATGTTTCTATAGCTGCTTATGAGGAGCATGTGGTTGAGGATCACACACATATTTAGGACTTGGGAGTACCTGATTCTGAGGAGTTTGGGATACCAGTGGAGTCGAGTCTCCAGATTGATTCTTATCACACATTTGACAGTGTGGTACATTTAGTTGTGCCACAGTTACAGAGGGATCAGTTATGGGATGGATTAACACCATCTTTTGTAGATGGAATTTGCAGTTGCCAAGTACATAGTCTACAGTATCGACACATCCAGGGCAGTTGTGATTTTAGAGATTGGTTGAGTTGTGTTCACCAATTTGATGATGGGTTCCTCTTTGTTTTACTTTTGATGATATTGCAGGTACTCACATTGATTCACAGTAGTGCAGAGCATAACTACATTTGGGATCCAGGTGGATCGAGTAGTTCATTGTTCCGAGATTGCTTGGGGACAAGCAATTTTCGGAGGGGCAGATTGTCATGTCCCCTTTTTCGTGGACATTGATAGACTTAATGGTTAGCCTATTATACGACCTTCGTAGGCTAATTAGGATGGATATAGGGTCATAATGGAGCTTGGCTTGACTTTGATTCGTAGAATTTCTACATTTGGTTTTCATTCAGGTTATTTCAGACGCATTGGGCCTGAGCTCCTACTTTTTAGGGATATTTGATATACAGTGGAGCACCTTTATTTTGGTATGGTCATGTGTAGAATCACTCCCTGATTCACCTGCTTCGATTGATTTGAGGATCCGACGTATATTGAGGGAGATATTAATATTTGATTGATTTAATCAAATATTAATTATTTGGTCTCATTAATAATTAATTATTAATTATTAATTATTTGGTCTAATTTTAAATTAGAAACCCTAATGCTAATTTAAGAAACCCTAATTAGGGCAAGCATATCTTTTGAGGGTATAAGGGTTTCACATGGAGGCCATTATTGATTATGTATGTATGAATTGATTATTGAAATTGGAGAAATTCTTCTGTGAAGACTGAGCCAAGGGTTCCAGGATTCCATTTGCAGTGGAGAATGTCAACTCTTCATTGTGTGTGATTCAGAGGTTGTGAAAGATCAGCTGATCTATTGCCAAATTGAGAGATAGCGTCATCCAGAAGTTATCACAGAGGTACAAATTTGAGAGATAACTTCATCCAGAAGTTATCACAGAACTTCAGGGTTGAGAGATAACTTCACACAGAAGTTATTACAGATATTTCAGGTATTTATCTTTATTTAGTTTTTGATCCAATAAATTATACAGATAGATATATTCTGTATTAGAATAGTATATCTTCAGATCAGGTGGTTCAGCAATCAAGGGTTAAGAACAGACAGGTTGGCGGCCGTACTAAGTCCGTACAGGTTCGTACAGATTCCTGCAGATACCGACACCGGCAGACAGAGATCCCCAATGATCGACATCGGCCGTCTGAGGATCGACGTCGGCAGATAAGGACCTACAGAGACTGACATCGGTAGTATATCGACCGACGCCGGTGATTGTGTGTTCGACACAGCAGGCCGAGACTTCCAGAATTGCAAGTTTATTCCTAGTTTGCATAATTTTAGGGTTTTAAGACCATATCTGTAATATTCCTTGATTTGCATAAGAAAGGACATCTATTGTAATCAGCTGGATGAATGATAAGATCTGTGATTTGTTTATGCATGTTTGAATCTATTCTGCAAATTGTATCTGGTATCAGAGATTTATTTGCTATATATCAGAGTTGTGTAGAGACAAAAAGAGGCCCTAAGTAAGGGACATCACATTTTGGTTGATTTATAGGTATTTTAAGCTTTTTGGCTGACTAGAAAGTATTCAAAGTCACTTTATTAAACTATTAAAGTGACACTTAATCTCACTTTAAGTGTGGGCAATGAGGGATTCAAACCCCCAACACCATGGTTTGTATCCACATGCTCTAATATTATAATATAATTGCACCATATCCATGGGATTTTTTTAATTCCTAGGAGTCCATCCAAAAACCTTTCCTTAGCCTAAGATAAGATAATTTATCTCTATGAAAAAAAAAAGTAGGTATTACATTTCAAAGTGTGGAGTCAGAAATAATGTCAAGGTTTTGACAATATGACCTTTTAAATAATAGAGTTAGTTTTCCATAAGGATTCACCTAAAATAAATCACCATAATAGATTCTAACCACCAAGTTTAGGATGGATTAGTGTGGTTCCCCTATGCTAGAGACACTATAATTTCAAACCATAAATGAATAAGGGCATAAGAGAAAAGCATTTTTGGATAGTACTTTCCAATATTTAATCCTAGAAGAGGCACAAAGAATAGGTGTTCCAATAACTTAGAATGATATTTTTATATTATTGAGTCTTGATCTATCCCAATAAAAACTCCCTTGACACCCTAAGTTTTTTCTAAGGAAAAACAAAAAAAAACCTCTTCAACCAATGAATATTTTGGTTTAATATGAATAAATAATCAATCCCTTATTTATTTAAATATATTTTAAATATAAAACTAATAATTATAGTAAAATATCTTTTATGCTTTATGTGCTTAATCAGATCCATCAGGATATGTACAAACAAGGTTTAAATATTTTAGTTGATTAGGATTCCTCAACTAAATTGAAAGTGATAATGAATATAGAGGTTAAAATCAATAGGGTAAGAATAATAAAGACATAAAACCATCCAATGTAAAGATGTTTATTTTTTATAGTGATCCAATCATAATAATGATTCCATAGGCTTGTGATTTCATGTCTTTCTAGAATTATAATCATGCTTAGAACTTGATTTATTTATATTTAATAATTAGAATCTTGTAAGCATATACATAAGGCTTCTTATTCTCCAGTATAACATGATTCATATTTGTATGTTAACCAATATTTTGACATATTTATTAAAAATATAAGACTAAGATTAGTCTGCAAAAATAAATTATTTTACTTTTAATAGAGAAATTAATAGTATGATATTATACCTATAGATATATACACTCTATTACATTCCTTCTTACTTTATGGTTACAATTAATAATAATTAATACTAAATTGGATTGTATTGGACAAATAATTAGTATATATAAGTCTACTTGTTATAGGACTTGGATCCCATTGATCTAGGTTGCTTGGGATTTGAACTTGGAGCTTATTGGATGTAGTTGATTATCTATTCCTTTTTAAGAGTAAAAAATATCTCCCCAAATCATGCTTGAAATTTACATTTCACATGGCTTTATCCATGTATAAATTTAGATTCATGAGTGGAAAAAACCATAAGATCATGAATTAAGGTAATTGATCAATAAATAGTTCATTGGTCAAATTAATTTTATACTTGTTTATTTTGTAGCTTTTTCTAGGAATTAGATAGGGGATTTATTTGGATAATATCATAATAATAAAATCACTCTCTTTGAATGAGTCTTTTAAAATGATGATTAAATTAATTCATGATCTAGTTTAACAATTGAAAGGTCCTCAGGTTAATCGAAATAAGAAAATGGGTTGCATTACACATACATAACATGATACAATATTAATTTAAAAGTATTCTTGATAATAAAATAAAAATGGGTATTTTTTTATAAAATTGATAGAAAATTCTTTACATTTGACACCCATTATCGAATAAACCTCATTCTTGTAAAATTTACTAAACAATAAATCATAAGGAGGGACTTGTTTATGTAACAAAAAATAGAGAGTAAAGAAAGTGTTGGATTATAAAAGATTACATATTAACTTATTATACTCTAGAATATCAGACCAAATATATTGATATCTTAGAAGAATTCTCAATCACTCAACCTAATGTGCCCCCTAAGGAAGTGGGAATAAGAGTAGATACTAAATCTTCCACTAGTACATGGACCACTATTTTGATAGATGACTTACTAGTACTAATTATTATAAGGGATAATGTGTTATGATATTGATCTTATTCCTGGAGAGAAAAATAATTTTGTTACCATGTAGTTTACCCTTTAGATATTTTTGAAGAAGATTATGTTTCTAGCCTATTCACTTCTATTGTAGGTAATGTATTTTGATTCAAAGCATTATGAGATCCACATCTATATAATCTTAAAATTCCTCTTGCTTATTCAAAAAAAAATCCAAGGCACACCACATGGTATCCAAGTGGGAAGATATAAACTAAATAAATATGGTCATTATTTATTGGGATGTAATATCAAACCAAAATTAGGCCTATCTACCAACAATTATCTTATAATAGTTATAAATATCTCTAAGTTAGACTTAATTATAGAAAATGAAAATGTGAATTACCAACATGCAAGTGCTAGAGATATTATTTCTACTTTTGTGAAAAATAAATTTATAAATATTAGGCTGAGATAGGTGAAATTAAGGGACATACTTGAATGATACTATAGGTACATGTGAATAAATAATACAAAGAATAGTATTATCTAGAGAATTGGGAGTTATTATAATCATGCATGATGATCTGACTATAGGTTCTATGAAAAATACTTTGTTGGCTCAGTATTAATAATATAATGAACTTATTCTTCATATTCACTGTGTAATGCATATAGTTATTAATAGACAAAAATCATGGTATACACATTTGTGTGATAGCTAAATCAATGCATATGTCTAGTGGAGATAATATTTATGTGATACTATAGTAGGTAAAATTCAAGGATAAATATATATCACTTTAGGTTTTGTTGATCTATTACATAATGATTTTGTTAAAAATTATCGAAGTCATGGTATTTATTTCACTCCATATTGGATATCTATGTTAGGTGTCTTGTCTATAGCTTCAAAAGGTATTAATGTTCAGCATATGTCTACTCTAATCAATATATTTATCCCCTTGGTTTTTTCTATGAAAAAATAATGATGTGTGTGTGTGTGTGTGTGTGTATGTGTGTGTGTGTGTGTGTGTGTGTGTGTGTGTGTGTGTGTGTGTGTGTGTGTGTGTGTGTGTGTGTGTGTGTGTGTGTGTGTGTGTGTGTGTGTGTGTGTGTGTGTGTGTGTGTGTGTGTGTGTGTGTGTGTGTGTGTGTGTGTGTGTGTTCATCTTAAACCTATGAAAAATTTGGTTTAGGACAAATGAATAATTGATCCCTTATTTATTTTTATATTTTTAAAATTAAAAAAATATGGTAAGAAAATATATTTTATACTCTATGTGCCCAATCAAATCCATCAATACATGTATGAATAAGGAAAAAATATTTTAGTCTTTTATCATGTCTTACCTGCATAATAAGTCCATCTAATGCTATTGAAAATCATCGAGATTAGCCTAAGATATTTTTTTTTTGAAGACTTAGATTATTTGTATTCAGCACAACCTATTTACCAAGGAGGAATAGTACATGAACCATCATTGTAAACTCAAGGTCATGAGTTGGAAAATTCAGCTCATAATCCTTGAGCTTATAAGACTCCAAAGTTATGAATCGATTATCACGTATGATAAATTTTCCAAAGACCAATTTAGAATAACCTATGAATATCAATAAATTTCCCTTTGGATAAAGTACTACTTAAATTGATGCACTAATTAGTCACTATTTCACATCTGAAAGGCTTGCTTTTACTTCTCTAACAAAAAACAATTCATCCATTTTTGCTACATAGAAGTAATGGGATGTGTTATTTGAGAAAATTCTTGAAAATGGGTTATAATATCCTACTTTTCCCATGAAACTATGCACCTCTATAACACTTTTGGGCATTAGTGTTGAGCACTCTATTACATCTCAAATATTCAAGGGATTTACAAAGATCCTCTTTCTATAATTTATGTGACCAAGGTAATATATTTATTTTTGTAATAAGGAACACTAGATTAGGTTTCCATATAATTTATTTTTAATTTATTATTTTGAAAAATATGAAATACCTAACATAAGTGATCCTCATGCTCATTCTCATTCCATTAATGCCCTAATATGTCATTAATCAATATCAACAAAAAAATGTAAATACAAGTCCTAAAGGCACTATTTTTGAGATTCATGAAAAATAAATGGGCATTGGTCAATGAAAATGACACCATTATGAATTCATAATACATGTATCATGTCCAAAAATTAGTCTTATGAACATTTCATTCAATTATCCTCAACTGATGATATATTAAATTAAAAAGATATTTTGAAGGGGGTGATGATTCTAAATCATTTCTTGACTTATTTTTTTGAAATATATTCATAAAATAATATAACCATCATTTTTATTCATGAAGATAACAAGTGCACCCCATGGGAAAACACTAGATTCATGACCAATTAGATCAACACATTCATTCATTAATCAATAATTATAAAATAGTTGAACTTGATAACATTCAATTCAACTAATTTATAAATTATACATAGAAATTTAATATATTAATCAAACAAGTTTAAAATTTAATGCATATAAAAATTGAGAGAAAAAAATAGTTTAGAACTCATCTAGACTTTCCATATAATTCTAAGCTTCTACTACTAAATCCTCATCTCTTGGAGAGGTGAATACAAAGTGTTTTTATAATTGGATGGGAACCACCTTATATTAATTTAGAATACATGAAAATATTTTAAAACATATTTTCTAAATATATCTAAAGCTATAGTATCATGCAAAAGAATACAATGCTTTAAAACAATCAATAAACTTCCAAAATTATCTTTTCCATCCCTTTGCTATGTCTTTGGTGGAGATTTGGAAGTGTCAACTTGTTGAGTTTGGAATGATATTATACATGCCTAATAATATTCATCTATTCTTGGTAGGTTTCTAATAGGTTATTTTAATAGTTACATTGTCTCGACCAAAAGTGTTGCATGGATAGATAAGGGGTTATCAATGTGCCTTTCATTGCAATGGCATGTCCTATTTTATCCCTAGTTTATATTTATAGGTTGATAACCTTTTAAATTTCCTCTCATGTTCACTTAGTTTAAATTTAATTTAAACTTAGTCATGAACTTGGATAGCTTGGATGCAAACTTAGTTAAATATTACAACTTTCCATTTAGATCAAACAATGAGACAATGCATACCTTTTGAAATAGTTTGAATATTTTGTTTATGGAATTATCAATAGAATTGAGAACCATATGCATTTTATCTATCCATCCCTTTAGTGAGGTTATCATGTCATAAACCTTCAACATA
Source organism: Torreya grandis (assembly GCA_037957365.1). NCBI lineage: Eukaryota > Viridiplantae > Streptophyta > Pinopsida > Cupressales > Taxaceae > Torreya > Torreya grandis. The sequence continues at coordinate 1,099,543 of JARHVA010000772.1, read as the reverse complement.
ACCTAATTTCATATAAATTCATGATTTTCAAGTGTGGAAATATAATCTTATACACAACCTTGGTTAAATTCCATAACTTGGCATCAAAATTAGCCATGTGGCATTGCTAAATTTTCACCTTTTTCTACCAAGGTGTGCTTCCCCATTTTTATTGGTATATCTTGACAAGAATATCATATAGGTACCTGAGTGCCTTATCTACTACTTTAATGATCCCCTCAAATATTATTTCTTTGGTTTGGGTCTCTAATTTTTGCATCTTTTATTTCATGCTTTAGATGACCTTATTTGCTAGTTTCCTTGTTATATCCACCATAGACATAGGTTCCTCTACATATTTATATCTTTCCCATATATTTTATTTTATCTTCCTAGTTAGAGTAAATATTTCTTCTTATGTCTCATAAAACATCAAAGTATCCCCCATAGTAATATTTATTTTGGTAATTCTCTTAAATTTCCCAACATATTTCTCAAATTCTAATTTTAATTTGTTTTCTTTGACTATGATCATTTATTTTATTTTATCCTTGTATAATTTAATGTTTTCTATCCAATTTTATTATTCTTGGAATATAGGAGTGGCAATGGATAAGGGTGGAGTGGCTCATGTAGTTGAGGATGGGAAAAATAGAAAAGGCCTAAGGATGGATATGTGGGATAAGTCATGAAACAATATTTAGAGGTGGTGAAAACTAGGGAATTTATTCTAAAATTAGTGCAATATGGTGGTGGAATAGATGTTATAACTATAGGAGTATAATCTATTGATTGGGAAGTAGAGACTATTATTTCCATTAGAAAATTTGGCTGATAAGTAACCGATTTAGCTTGGTCTAGGATAATAGTGGTTACCTCCTCTATTACTTTAGATTATTTAGGCTTGGATAATTAATGGGAAATAACACTTGGAATATATACCATGTGAGTGACTTTAAAGGTAGGAAAAATCATTGTTCAATCCATAGTAGGTATTACCACTCTTGAAGGATCTGCTAAATGGAATTGTATATTCAAGATAGAAGTAGTGGCCAATGTTGAGGATTTTTTTGGTCAAAATAATTATAATGGGTGCAATTTCTACCTAGATAATATGTTGAGCTTGATTGATTATAGTAAATTTAGAAACTAGAGTGAACTAAGTATCATTTCTTTGTGTGAGTTATTTAGTAAAAATGTTAGTAATTGGGATAAATTTATTTTGGGGAAGAAGTGTGGTCACTTCCACTTGAGAAATTTATTAAGGAGTGTTAATTGGGACATACTTAAGAGGTGGAATTAGATGGGAAGGAGGAGGAGTGATCATTATTTATTATATTTCTTATGTGGTAATAAGAGGAGGAATATCTGAGGATACACATGAAGAAAGAGATTTAGGAGGAAGAGAGGCAGATGAATTTGTTACCTCATACATAATAATGGTCCTCTTGGAGAGTGTAGATGGATGAAACTATGTAATAATTTTCTCATTAAGTGAGACTATATGCCTATACAATCATTAGGAACTTCAAATTTCCAAGATATATCACCTAAATATCTATGGATATAGTTTTGAAAATTGAAAATGAACTAGTGTTCTTGTAGCATGGGTCCATCATGGAATGTTTTCAAATATTATAGTGGCATATGTATAATAAACAAGATACAAAATCATGTAAAAAAAGTATTTTCCTTACCACTGATACCTATTGTTTGAGATTAAATGATATTATCTATCCCAAGGTAGGGTCCTACTTATCATTGATTATCATGAAGAGAAGAGATGGCCAAACCTTCTTGACATGAAATATATTAATGTCACCATATATTTTATTCATTATATCTATACCAATTTTGACCCCTATTTTGAATTTATGGTTGGTATTAGATTAAACAAAACACAGAGAGAAAATGAGATTGAGAATAGTAGAGCACTTATTCAACATGTTCAACCAAGCATGAAGGACTATTAAATAGGCAAACAAATGAAATACCTGTGAAGCATGAGATGGGTATAAGAAAACTAACCTACGTCAGCTTGCATGAAATAGCAAAGACTGAACAAATAACTAACCTCTTAACCAAAGTGGTTAAGGTAACTAACCAGCATAAATTACCTTAGTAAATAACCTAAGGTAAATACAATAATATCCTAACACCCTCCCTTAATGACTAAACCATAAAAAAGACCAAGTTTATCTTAGAATTTTATGAACTTGTCTGTACCAAGTGGTTTGGTCATTATATCAGTTGGCTACTCTGCAATGGGGTAGTGGAAGAGACTGATGTCTTCATTTGTAACCAACTGTCAGATGTAATGATGGTGAACTTCAATGTTTTTGGTCCTAGCATGAAATATTGGATCCTTCACCATCTTCAAAACACTTTGGTTGTCACAAAAAATTGGAGTAGGCTTTGATGACTCAAATTGAAGATCCTCCAAAATTTTCTTTATCCACATGGTTTCACACCCTGCACTGACCACAGCTTTATACTCTAATTTTGTTGAAGATAATGCCACTATAGTTTGTAGTTTGCTCTACCATGAGAAAACTCCTAAACTAAAAGTGAAAACATACCTTGTTGTAGATTTTCTTGAATCAACTAAACCTGCCCAATCAGAATCAAAATATCCTAAAAGTTCAAAATCTATAGACTTCTTATACAGTATGCCAAAGTCAAGAGTACCTTTGACATATCTTAATACTCATTTTGTAGCTAACAAATGGACTTCATGTGGTTTAGACATGAATTGAGATATAAAACTCACTGCAAAACAAATATTTAGTCTGGTGGTAGTGAGGTAATTGAGACTACCCACTAGCTGCCGATACACTATTTCATTGACCAGAGGTGAATCAGTGTCTGTTGAAATTTTAGCTCCTGCTTCCATAGGTGTGTGAGTTGGATTACAATCCATCATTCTAAACCTTTCTAGCAATGAATCAGCATACTTATTCTATGACACGAATATAGTATTACCACTTTGCCAAAACTCAACACCTAAACAACATTTCAATAGTCCTAAGTCTGTCATGTCAAAAGTATAAAAAACATCAGCTTAAATTTGTTTAATGAGACTAGTACTACTCCTATTGATGGCTATATCATCAACATATATAATGAGAATCAAAATATCATCACCAGACACCTTTACATAGAGAGTTGGTTCCAAGTTACACCTTTTGAAACCTGACTCCCTAAGATATGAGTCTATTTTTGTATACCAAGCTCGAGGAGCCTACTTAAGTCCATACAAGGACTTGATCAACTTGTAAACTAGATGTTCCTTACTAGGAACTTGAAAACCCTATGGCTAAACCATGTAGACTTCCTCCTCCAGATCTCCATTCAAGAAAGCACTCTTTACATCCATTTAGTGTACCTGCCATCCAAACTAAGTAGAAATAGAAATAATCAAATGAAAAGTTACCATCTTGGTGGTTAGATCAAAAGTCTCCTCATAATCAACCCCTTCCTCTTGTGCATAACCTTTTGCAACAAGTTTGGCTTTGTGTGTCTAAAGAACCATCTGCTTTGTATTTTACCTTATAAATCCACTTACAACTAATGGATTTCTTTCCTGGTGGTAGTTCCATCAACTTCCAAGTCTTATTTTTCATCAAGGAATCATATTCCAATTGCATAGTTGATTCCCACTTAGACTTCCCTTTGGCCTCTGAAAAAGAATTAGGCTTAAATAATTGTGAAACAGTAGTTGTTAGAGCAAGATTGATATGCTCACCTTTAATACCAAACTAATTCTTGATCTCAATCTTCTACCTTCCACACCTTGTGGCAAGTATCCTTCTTTTAGTGCTTCAATTATGGCAGTATACCACTTTGGCTTCTTTGGTTGTTCTGCTGGAACCTCACAATGACCTGTATCAATTCCCTCCCTGGAATGTGATTCCACTAATGAACAAGAATCCTGCTCACTTTTCACATTATAACTAATAATTGAATCATTAGATAACAATGACTCAATATCTGAAACTTGACCAGTTGCTATGAAGTATGGCATTTGTTCATTTACTATGGCATCTCTATTTACCATAACTTTGTTAGTAGAAACATCAAGTAATCTGTAGGCCTTTGACTGATCACTGTATCCAACAAACATGTATGTTTTGCTTTTTGCATCCAAATTTCTTCTCTTTTGTCTAGGAATAACTACAAAAGCTACACAACCAAAAATTCTAAAATCACTTACATCTTGAATTTAACCTGACCAAGCCTCCTCTAGAGTCATATTCTCCAAAGATTTTGTAGGACTTCTATTGAGGATGTATACTATTGTATTCACTACTTCTACCCAATACTTGTATGGGACATTTCTACTTTGGACCATATAATGAGCCATGTCCATCACCATCCTATTACACCTTTCCACAACTCCATTTTGTTGTGGAGTGTAAGGTGTAGTGTATTGTCTGTGTATGCCTTCAGTGGCACAAAACTCCTTGAACTGTTTTGAGATGAACTCACCCCCATTATCCATTCTAAGAGATTTCACTGGCTGTCTTGCCTATTTTTCAACCATAGATTTCCAAGTAAGAAAGTTAGAAAAATAATCAAATTTCTTCACTAGAAAGTATACCCACTTTTACCTAGAGAAATCATCAACTAGTAACAGGAAATAATGGGCACCAAAAGGGGTAGGTGTCTGCATTAGACCATGTAAATCTGCATGTACCAAATCTAATACTCCCTTTGCTCTCAAAGCTTTACCAACATCAAATGAATGTATAACTTGCTTCCCCAACTAACATCCAGTACATACATGATGACTATGTCAAATAGAAGGAATCCCCTTAACCATCTTAGTCTTACTCAATGTAGTCAAATACTGAAAATTCAAATGCCCATATCTTTCATGCCATAGTGAACTTGTGCTATCAACTGCTACAAGTGCACTTTCCTTTACTTTGATTGGATCTGCAAGCTTATACAAGCCTTTCTCACCAATCCCAATAGCAATAATCTTGTTATCTTTAGTGGTGACTAAACATTGTTGTTCTTGAATTTTTACAACAAAATTAGATTTTGAGGTGATCTCACAGATTGAAAGAAGATTTTTGTTCATATCCAGTACATACCTAACATTCTTGAATGTATAATTTACTGAACCATCAAAACTTATATGAACATTACCAAATCCTTTCACAAAATTTGTTGTACCATCTCCCAAAGATATAAATTCATTACTACTATTATCTTCAACAAAATCCACATACTAGTCCTTATGGCATGTATAATGGTGAGATGCCCTTGAATCAAAGTACCAAGCTCGATCCACCACAGAATTACCACTGGAAGCCATGAAAGCAAAATCTAGTGATTCCTTGCCTTTACCTTCAGCTACATTTGCATGATGAGCTTTCTTTCTGGGGTTAGCCATATCCTGTTGTCTTTTCCTATAATCTTTCTTAAGGTGACCAAGTTTCTTATAGTAAAAACATTTCCATTTAGATCTCTTATTACCACTTGTGAAGATTCTGATGGATAGCTATTTTTACCAGACTGCTTACCCTTTTCCTTGATAAAAATTGACTCTCTATGGAAGTGGATGTAGACAACATTGCCTGCTCTTGTCATCTCTCCTTTTGCAATAGCAATGTAGACAATATTTCAAAATCTAAAGTCTGCATCTCAGCAATCATGTGTAAGGACTCCACAAATGACTCAAATGATGGTGGAAGATTTTGCATAACAAGAGCAATCAAATCTTGCTCATCAATAGGTTTTTGTACTACTTCCAACTGGTCATTGATGTCCTTGATCTATAATAAAAACTCAAAAATAGAGCCACCTTCCTGCATCTTAGTGGAAAACAACAAATTCTTCAAATACAACACTCTACCAGCTTCAGAAGCCTAATATTTTGAAGATAAAGTTTTCCATAAATCTGATGCTATAGTCACATTTCTAACCTCTAAGATTAGATTATCTGCTACTAAAAATTTTAACAACATGAGAGCCTCACAATGACGTTTATCATAGTCATTGGTAGCAATGGCAGGCCTTTGCTCTTTATCGAGCACTATTTGATCAATATTCATATATTCACATATTGTCAAACCTTGTGACTCCACAAACTAAAGTTCTTGCCAATCAATTTCTGAGAACTTAGTAGTAACAAGTGTTGAATACTAGCCATTTTACCTAGTTTTTCACAAAAATGATACCATCAGAAAAAACTGACTTTTTTTTTTTAAATTCCTTCTACACACTGATTCTATATTGACACTAAACAACCCTATCCATTTTTAGCAACAAACTTAATATTGTTTACAAGAACACAAAAAAAATCTACTACTGAAACAATTAAATTGAGAAAACTACAATTTTGATTTAAAAAATTCTTTCTCCGTTGACATCCAGATAAAAAACCCAAAAAATGGTGAAATTTTTAGCTTCCCGAATGCTTTTGTGATTATTAGTAAGCTGTAGGTCCCCAATAACCCTTATTGGCTAAAGTTTTTATTTATTTCAATTAAAAAATAAAAATAATTGAAATATTAAAAATTTAGGCTAAAAATTTTATAAAAAAATTTAGCCAATCAAAAAATTGGCCTACCTCTGAAACTTCAAGCGAAGATTTTGAGCCCATTTCTTAACCAAATAGCAAACCGTTTTCACCAGTGTCTTAGTTTTGATTTAACTTGTGATTTAGACTTTTGTTTCAATGAAAAAGATGAAGAAATGAATTTTTTTATTTTTTTGAATCCATATGGCGCCCTTGAGAGAAATTCAATAGAGGCTTATGAGCCTCTAAAACAGCCTGTTTTCACTTCCTTTTGGTCTTATTTAGCCTTCTGATGCTTCCTGGCAATTTTCAGACCTTTTGGTTGAGTTTTCCAAATTTTGTGATGTTTTCTCTCTCCTTAGCTCTCCACTGGGCACCTAAAGCTCCTCCCCAACAAGACACCGACCTCTCTCTGGCTTCCACAAACCTCCACTCAAGTTCTACAAACCATAGGCTCTGATACCATATTAGATTAAACAAAACACAGAGAGAAAATGAGATTGAGAATAGCAGAGCACTTATTCAACATGTTCAACCAAGCATGAAGGCTTATTAAATAGGAAAACAAATGAAATACCCATGAAGCATGAGACGGGTATAAGAAAACTAACATACGTCGGCTTGCATGAAATAGCAAAGACCGAACAAACAACTAACTTCTTAACCAAAGTGGTTAAGGCAACTAACCAACATAAATTACCTTAGTAAATAACCTAAGGTAAATACAATAATATGCTAACAGTTGGGAATGCTATCCACATCCTTTTGGTTAACACATCTCTTTAGATTTTTATACAAATCCTTCAACATTTACTCAAAGTTTTCTTGGTGAACCACTCTAGTACTACATATTGATTGTATAAATCTATGATTCAATGCATTTTTTAGTACCCTTTAATGGTGAGACCATCCATGAATGCAATCAAATTTTTAGTTTTTAACAATAATACCATGTCATTTAAATATTTTTTATAACAAACACATTATAAAATAAATTTGTGTAAGGTAATAACTCTAACTTGGTAGTGATTTGTTGTAGCTCCGCTTGTTAAATTTTCATTAGGTCATCCACATAATCAGTGTCCTATAAAGTATGGGTTTATTATTCTATTATTGTTATCATTCTATTAATTTTTTAATAAATATTGATATAATGCTTGAATTTCATACTCAAGGCATCTAAGTTGAACTAATTTCCTGTGAACACCCATGCAATGTTGAATGAGAACACATGGTAAGCCATGGATATGCAGTAGTTTACTATGTCAAATTTTTCTTTTAATTCAAGTCTCAGTCTCTTACCTCATGAATAATAGACTTAGTTCTTTGATTTATTTGAATTCTCTAAAGGGAGTTTGATATGAACTAATTTCTTTAAATTCATATAGTAATCAAATGAATGACATTTTCTACTTATGTTTATCTTAAATCTTTGGATGATTGGTTGATTTTGTTGGTTCATGTGTATTAAAAATAAAGATCTACTTTTAAATTTATTTAGAAGCTTTTTCTCATTATAGTTTTTATTTTTCCTTGTGTTTTTTCTTATTTAATAGAGTGATTTTAGACCATACACATGTATTTAGTGTGATCTTTATGTAGGCCTCATTTGCACTTAGTTGATGTGTGTCTGTCTAGATTATCCATGTGTCCTTATTTGATTGTTTCAAAGTCTCTCAGTCCTCATATTCATCAATGACTTTTAGTAGTATTTTTTTGTGAATTTTGGAAAATGGTCATGTTGCATTTTATGTTTGGTTCACACTTTTGTCATTTTTCTCATTTTTGAAGTATTCTCATGGTTTCAAGGTTCATGGAAAATATAATAGTGACACACTTATTATCCTAATTTCTTAACAATCACATAATTCAAAGTACCTTTGGTTTATTTTAAATTTACATTTCATACATGGTAGTAAGACTAAAAGAGAGTGACGCGTAGAATTCTAAATTATATTGATGTTACTTTGCTCTTGAACTTTGGTCTAGGCCTTTTTTATAGACAAAAAAGTTGTGAGAGTGTGAAAATATGAAAATTTTAATTATTAAGTGAATAACTTGGGATTCTTATGATTTTAATCTTTATAATTTGGAAGTATGAGCATTGTGAAGATTTGAGGGTGTGAAAATCAGGGATGTAGAAGTATGGGTTAGATATATAGCATGATCTTAGTATTTCATGGTTAAATAATTAAAAAATTTGATGTGATGAATTATGAGGACTTGATAGTGTGTATAGAATGAGACTCCAACACTTGGCATGTTGTGATAAGTTTTTGGCATCATGATATGTGAACATAATGTGTAGCAACATGAAATTTATGAAAGGATGAAAAGAGACATGTGTATCAAAAACAAATAATATAGTGCCAAATAGAAATAATTTTATTAATTTAAATGATAAAAAAATTTTGAGAAATAATGTGAAAACAATAATGAATTTTGTTTTAAATCTTCATGAGTCTCATAGTGTGAACTTGCCCAAATAGTGTGAAAATGAGTGAAATTGTAGTGAATCCACGATTAACCTACATAGATAGGCTCAAAGAAAAGCAAATTCATTTTCATAAACTCAAATATAATTAAATTTTGAGGTGATCATTTTCCAATATTTTAAAATGAGTTTAATTATAAGGATCATAAGACTAAATAACAAAATATTTAAATAATTATTTTAAGAAGTCATGAATGCTTTGTAAGTTTATTCATATTTGATGTGGGTCCTTATTCAGAAAATAATGGGAGTGTGTTGGTTACAAAATAACCTTGTTGACATTGAGAACATATCTAAAAACAAATATTTTTCTTATTATTTATGCCTTTATCTATCATATTAGGGTTTTGAATAAGGAGATAAAATTATCATAGATATGCATTGAATTTTATAAAGGCAAGTGAGGTTTTAAGATCCCTAAAATTAATGTATATATTCATCAAATTAGTTTTTGCATGTATAATATCCATCAAAAATGTGTAATGTACAATTTTAATTATGAGAATCATCATGTATACAAAGGGAAATGCAATTGATCTATTAATCAATCCTAGTTTGGATAAGATAAATCCCACTTACACTTCTGGTTGTTGATACATTAGATATTTGGGGTCATGACAAAGATGTATCTACTAAATATAAACAAGGGATCTCTTACCACAATAATATCACTAGAGAGGGTTCCAAATCCTCTAGTCAAGCGATAATTTGCAATAACCCTAGCTAGGTCCTATGTTTTCATATTCACTAAGTATAATACAAAGGAGAGTAAAATCTAATCTAGTGTGCACCAAAGCTTGTGGCACAAAATGGGGGTAATAAATATAAAAATTAAACATGCATATGATAATCCTAATTAAGTTATGTATAGGTAAAACCTTATTCATAAAGGGAGTAATATATTCAAAAACCATTACTTATGCTACTTTTATCTACTAAAATAAAGGAGTAAAGTTAGAGATACTTATCTTAAAGATGAATCCATTGAGACTCAATCTCTCCCTTGGCCAAAGGTGATTTGAAATAGGTGGTTGTGGTTTTTAAGGATCACTAAGAATGGCCAAAGTATCTAAGACTTTTCCATAAGACAAGATTTTTTTCCAAGTGTAAACTCTAAACAATGACTCCTCAAGTAGAAGGGTAGAAGAGTAGATTGTAAAGAAGCGTAGATGAAATATTAACTCCTTGTCTCTCTAATAAATGGTGAAATGAATGTGTATATATAGTTGAATCTAACCCTAAACCTTTTTTAAAGTTTAGTCAATAGGGTTATCCCAATCAACTATGTATCATTATTGATGAAATAAATTAGGTCTTGGTCTAGGTCAACTAGGGGTTGACTTAGACCCTTAATGTGTTTTACCAATTTGAATACATGGTTGATGTGCCTAATAGTGTAACATAAACTATAAAAAAGGTTTTTAGGCTTAAGAAGGTGATAATGAAGGTGATGAATGCTTAGAATAGGTTTTAAGAGAGGAGATAAGGCTTAGGGAAGTGTGTAGGAGAAGATTAGATTGATATCAAGTGGTAGTATAAGGGATAAAAATATTGCAAAGCACCAATGGTCTACCCACCCCTTTCCCAGTGCACCCTTTAAGGTGTGCACTTAAAGAGATTGATATTTCACAAGTTACTACAAGAGAGAAAACATCATTGATTTATAAAGTTTGAAAATGTTATGTGTATATATATGCCCCACTCAAATCTCATCATGTGTCACTCAGGTGCAATAGGGGATGGTGATTTGATAAAAGAACATAGCAACACATAAATCTAACTCTAAATAAATTATAGTATTTTTTATCATAAAATAATTAAAAGAAAATGATTGAAAATTAAATAACTAAAATAATAATAATGTATGCATACCTTGAATTTCCTTTATCATTGGATGGTTGTCTATTGCATTTGTATTTTTAGGATGTAGAGAATACTTTGGACAAACCCAAGGATACAAAACTAAAGAGAAAAAATAAACAAATGTAGGAAAGCCAAGATAATTGATGTAGTGTAGATGAGATGTACTTGGAAATTTGGTAAGATATGGTGACAAATGCTTAGAACCAAATGACAAAGTCAAAATTTAGATTAAATCAGGTAATGAAAAAGTCAAGGCTATTAAATGACTAAAAAAATAAAATAAGTAAGCCATAAGTAAGAAAGGCAAACTTACCAAGTCAAACCAAGGATACAAGTCAAAAAATGGTAATTAAACAACAATGTGAAATAAGTAATAATCCTTACTTAAACAAATATGGAAAATTAAATGGTAAAACAATATTGATGAGTGATAAGTAACAATCCTTACTCAATCATCAATGGAAAAAGTGAATAAAATGGTAAACAACATTGGTGAGTGAGAAGTAACAAGCCAACCTCACTCAACAATAGAAAAATTACATGAAAGTAGAAACAGATGTAGCTGTCCAAAAAAAGAAGGTACAACAATGGTAAAATAAATCTAGGATAATTCTAGGAATGTGAAGCCATGGTGTAAAGAAAATAATCCATAGTTACTCAAACTTTTTTTTGTTCTATAAATAGATAAATCTTAAATAAAGTAGTGCTAGCATGTTTTTAATATGTGAAGAAGAAGAAATATAGAAGAGGGAAAACATATTTAGAATCACACTTACTTGTTAATGAGGGAAGCAAAATGGGTAGAGGGGAAAATGAAGGAAAAATTAAGGTGGAAAAACTCTTTAACAAAGTCAAGACACTTGAATTAGGTTTATCAAAACAAGAGGAATTTTGACATTAAAGACTTTGAATAATTTCTATTAGCCAAAAAAATCTTAGGTCACAAAATAAAGTATGAATATCATCCCATGAAGGCTATATACATGAAAATTAAAATGGAACTACCTTCCCACAATGTGTTCCCCATTCCTCAAGACCCCTTATAGAGTCGTTAGTCTATTTTGAATATTAGGTACTTACATGAGAAAGTAGGTAGCACCATAGATTATTTTTAATTCTCTTATCCCAATATACTAGCCTACCACACCCCAATGGACCTTATCTCTGTGAAGAGGCTAACTATGGAGTTTGAGCATCAATTATAGATAGGAGATGTGATATTAATCACATCTTGTTGTGTGATTTTAAATTTTCACTTTGTATGTTTCTTTCTGGTCATTGCCTTTTGTTTCAAATGATTTAGATTTTAACTTTTGATGGCTTTTTCTATTCCTCCTCCATAAGGATTTAGAGAAAAACAATGGGTACTAAATATGACTATCATTTGAAAAATTTAAAATTGATTGCTAAGAAAGAGAACTTCAACATCATGGTGTCTAAGAGTGTAAGGAAATTACTTAGATGATTCAAAAAAATGGAATTATATATGCTAGAATTAAGAGTAGAATAAGCATATCCACAATAATAATTAGAAATAGAGCATAATACTTGAATATTATGACTGAGCCACTTTGAGGGATCAAACTCCACAATAATGCAATAAGAACATAATTCATAATATGATGATAAAATACTGACCACTACCTCCTATATATACTTTACTTAGACATGGTTATTCTATAGAATGACCATACTAATAACATCGAGAAATACAATAATCTAATATGAAGATTTGTAATTCATAAGTCAGCCATACATATCCCTAGATGAACTATAGGTTAAGGGTAAAACATGACCCTTCCCTTTAAAATAATGTTGTCCTCTATATTGAATCAAATTAGGATGTTTCTATAGGAATTCTTCATCCTCCCATGTTGCATCTTGAAAATGTGGGTTCTTCCATTTTTGCTTTAGAGACATCTACTTATATGGCTAAAAATGCAAAAAGACCCAATCACCTATGTCAAAATATTTCTCACTAAGGTGTCAATCTGATTGTTACTTCATTCAATTTTATGCCATTACTAAAATCTCTCACAAACTAACACCTCATATTTATAGTGAGTGTGTTCCTCAATATCTCAAACCTTATGATGCACTATCAAAAATAAAGTGATGGATGGGGGATGATACCCATACAATGTCATAAATGGAGTGGAATAAGTGTGAAAATAATTGTTATACCACCATTAAACAAGTGGTATCCAATTGACCCATTTATCTTGTTTGTCAAAAATAAAACAATGAAGATGCCCTTCAAGACATTTATTGACTACCTCCATTTGTCCATTAGATTGAGGATGATAGGATGAGATAAGATATAACTAGGCACCCAAACATGTAAATAATTCATTCTAGAAATTAATAGTAAATATGTGATCTTGATCACTTACAATGATCTTTGGAGTGCCATGCAATTTTTTAACTATTTTAAGAAAAGTATAAATATTGTACCAGTAACAAATGGTTATGATAAGGAATAAAAATGAGCATACTTGGTGATTCAATCCATGACTACCATGATAACATTTTTACCCTCAAACCTTGGTAACCCTATAATAAAATCCATGGAAACCTCTTCCTAATGTTGGATAGGGATGGATAAAGGCTATGAAAGACCTGGGGTCTTAATGGTTTCACATTTATTTTGTTAGTATACCATGCATTCAACCACATAATTCTGAACATCCCATTTGAGTCCTTCCCAAAAGAAATCTTGCTTGATTCTATGATATGTTTTCAAAAATATTGAGCGTCCTCCAAGTGGAGAGGCATGAAGTTCTTGAAGAATTTTATGTTTGAGGAGAGAATGCTTACAAAGGTATAATCTATATTTATACCATAATGTGTTCCCATTCCATGTAATTTTTTTAGATTCATTATAACCCTACTGAATATTGTGAATCAAATCCTTAGTAGCACTATCATTCTCCCATTCTGATCTTGCTTCCTCTAGACAATATTCCTGCCACATGTCATGGTGCATAATAATGCCTCAACTAATTCATCCCACTAAGAGAGGGCATCTACCACCACATTCTGTTTTCCTTTCTTATACATTATCTCAAAATCATAGCCTAACATTTTAGTCACCCATTTTTTTTTCTTTAAATGAAAATCATTGTTCTAAAAAATATTTGAGGTTATTGTGATCAATATTTACCTAAAAGTGATGACCCATCAGATATGATCTCCATTAATTCACTTTATGTAGAATAGAGATCATCTCTTTTTCATATATTGGTTTGAGCCTATTTTTTCCCTTAAGTTGGTGACTTTCAAATGTTAGTGGTCTGCCTTCTTGCATGATTACATCCCCTATGCCATATCCTAATGTGTCACACTCCACAACAATTTTTTTTCAAAAATTAGGAGTATCTAGAACTAGAGTTGTGCATATAACCATTTTAAATCGTTAAAATGCATTGGTAGTTGAATCAGTCCACTAGAAGGATTCTTTATTCAGAAAAGAGGTGAGTGGGGCTATAATGCTACCATAATTTTTGACAAACCTATGATACTAACTAGTTAGCCCCAAAAATCCATAGAGGTTTATGAGGGTCTTAGGAACCTACCACTCCATCATTGATTAGATTTTCTTAGGATAAACTTTCACTCCATGTGAAAAAATATGACCTAATTACTCCACCTCTTGGACACCAAAATCACATTTGTAAGGTTTTTCATAAAGTTAATGTTGTTCTAGAACTAAAAGCACCTATTTCACATGCCAAAAATGGTCTTCTAAATTTTTGTTTTAGATGAGGATATCATCAAAAAATACTAATACAAACTTTCTCAAAAATGGCCTAAAAATAGTATTCATCAAACTCTAAAATGTAAATGGTGCATTTGTGAGGAAAAAAGGCATGACCATAAATTCATAATAGCCTTCATGAGTATTGAAATATGTTTTAGGTATGTCCTCATTGCAGATGTGAATCTAATGATATCTAGAGCAAAAATCTAACTTGGTAAAATAAATATCACCAAAAAATTCATTTAAAAAATCATCAATTACTAGAAGAGGAAACTTATCTTTGATGGTGTATTTGTTGATTTATCTATAATCTAGGCACATCCCCTACCTATCATCTTTCTTATGTACCATGACCATCGAGGAGGAATATTCACTTTGATTGTGTCAAATGATTATTACTTCCAACATTTCACATACCATATTATTAATTTCACTATTTTGGGCATAGGGATACCTATAGGGTATGATATTGGGTGGTGTACTTCTTAGAATGAGTCTAATGACATGATCATGTGCATGAATTCAAGGAAGTCCTTTTGGCATGTCACCAAAAACAACATAATGGTCATCCAACAACTTCTTAAAATTAGGATGTGTAGACTCCTTGGTGGTTGAGCCACCATGGAAAGTAAGTGTGCCATAAAACCTTCTACACCTTTTCTAAGAATTTTTGTCATCTAGTGGGAACTAACCAAATGTGGAGATTTAGCCTATAATCCATGTAGTTAAAAAATCCTTCCTTTTAAATGAAACCTCATGAATAATTCTTGTAAAGTCATCTCAATAGTTCCCAAAGTGGTAAGCCATTACACTCCCAAAATAATATCATCTCCTCCCATGGGAATATCAAACATAGGGGAATCAAACAAATAGTCTTACATAGCAAGCTTACTACTATGACATTTTCTAAAATATTTGATCATACCACCATTATAATCATGACCTAAAAGTCTTGACTTGGGTAAATAAAATAATTCAAATGAGTAACCAACTTATTATTGATGAGGCTATGTGTACTCCCAAAGTCAATTAACATAGTCACATTTTATTTCTTCAATAACCCCACCACCTTAAGAGTTTGAGGAGTACTAATACCTAAAAGTACATGATAGGAAATAGTAGGTTGAGAATCTTTAGATTCATCCTAAAGTTATTCTAACCCTTCCCCTGAATCCTCCTCATCTCCTTCCAAATCATTGGCACTATCAATGTAAAATAAAGTTTTTTCAACACATTGATGCCCTTTAATCCATTTTCTATCATAGCCAAAACACAAACATTTTACATGTTTTTATTCCACTTTTTGATGTGTCAATCTGGTGGGATAATGAAATGATGGTGTTAGAAAGGTGCGCTCATAAATATTGGTGAAATGTTTTCATTTGATGAGCTCTTTTTCCTCAACCATGCATGTCTTCAGTATGGCTTTAGATATAGTACTAGGATGAAACATACAAACCTATAATTGGATGTTATCTTTAAGGCCACCCAAAAATAGGGTAGTTAGAGTTTCCTCAGTGATGTTTTCCACTCATAAAGAGATTTTAAAATTGAAGAATGTAATCCTTGATAGTCCCAGTTTGGTATAACTTGGCTAGAGAACTAAAGTAATTTTTAGATACATTGTTACAATAGTGGAGCTACAACTCCTCAAAAAATACTGACCATGAAAGTGGGACACCCTTCTTTTTCTTTTGAGCACACAACCAATGATACCAAATGAATGGCTCAGGTTCTAGATAGAAAGAGGCCAAATCCACTTTGTGTAAACATGGAGTTTGACATAGATCAAATAAATTTTAAATTTGAGTGAGCAAAGTGAGTGTATAATTACCATCAAACTTGCATAGGTCCACTTTTGGCAACATCAGCTTAGGGACAAAATTAGTATTGGTATTATATGGAATAGGAGAACCAAACTAAAGTGGTGGAAGATTATTTTGTAGTGGCTAAGCTAACAAGTTATCTAATTTTCTTGATATTTATTGTAATTAATCCTTCACAATATCCAAGTCCATTCTTCTCAAACCTATAATGTACTCTTGAACCATATCAAAATCATTTTTTTCACCATGCCCTACAACTCTGACTTAAGTTGTTGAACTACCTCCGAAATAGATGGATCAAAACTTTCAGTTTCCATGTCATCCTTGTGAAGATTTTTGGGAGTTTCTTTCCCTTTCCCATTTCTACGAGTGTTTAGACCTGCCATGCATAAACCCTAGGATGGTTTCAGCCCCAAAAAATGTTCTATTAGAATACACCACTATGGTCATCTCATTAAGATGAATCCAACTATTTGTATTATGTGTAAGGGTGAAAATTTTTGACCCAAAAAGTGTACCAATGGAATACACCATTATGATCATTTCACATAGATGAATCCAATGACTATTAACTTGCATAAGGTACAAAAAAATTATAGACTTCTTTTTTCTTTTTTGGTAAAAAAACCTCATGAACAAAACTATGGTGATGAAAAAATCAAATCCTCTCAGATCATTAGTTATGTTTTTTCAACATTCTAGTGATCAAGATGTTAGATCCAAAAAAATACATTGTAGAAACTTTCCCGAATTGATGCTCTGATACCACTTGTAAGGAAATTACTTAGATGATTCATAATAATAGAATTATATATACTAAAATTAAGAGTAGAATAAATAGATCCATAACAAAATTTGATGAAAGAGTGGAATACTTGAATACTATGACTGAGCCACTTTGAGGGGGAAACCTCCATAAAAATTCAATAAGAATAGAATTCATAATATGATGATAAAATACTAACTATTGCCTCCTATATATACTCTACTTGGCCATGGTTATTCAATAGGTTGACCATACTAAGAACATCAAGAAATGTAATAAGTTAATATGAAGATGTGTAAGCCACAAGTAGGCCACACATATCCCTATACACACTATAGGTTAAGGGCATATCAAAGATTCTTATTAATTTATGTGAAATAAAAAATTTATCTTGATGTCAACATTATTTTATCCAAAGTGGAATGAAAGGAAAGGAAGGGAAGAGGAATAAAACATGAAATAATTTGAATAACTTCAAATCATAAAAATGTGACAAAGGTAAAATAAGGATAAAATGATATGTAAGAGTTATTCCTTATCATAAGTATATTGGAAGTGTAGGGAAACATTCTAACATAGGTTGTTGTGCAATTTTTATCTACAAAATAAGCAAAATCTAAAACTAAGAATAAGGAGTCATAATATTGTAACCATTTCTTGACATTCTAGAAAAAGAATATGAAATTAATTAAATATAGTGATTTTATGAGGAATGACTAGTCATGTCCATGATCTTACACTCAACTCATGAAAGATAAACCCAAGAGGGTGCATAAAGTATGTAAAAATAAAATAAATGAGAAAGATGGTATTTGTGAGGTAAGCCTAGTCCTATCCATGGTCTTACACTACAAATCACAAAATGAAAACCCAAAGGGTGTAAAATTCATTGTAAAATAATTAAACAATAAGATAAAATGAATTCATGAGGAAGACTAAGTCCTATCTATGATTTTACAATGCAAATCATGATAAAAAAGAAAATAAATGACCCAGAGAAGGAACTAAGGTTTGTGAAAAGATAAATTATTATAGAAGGTGAGACCCATGTGGATATCTTATAAAAAAATTAGTAGGATAAAATATAAAAATCATGATAATAAGGGTAATATCTAAGCAAAGTACTTGCTTAGAAATTATGCATTGTTGAGCTCTTAGAAAACATAACCTTCAATAATTTGAAGGCAATAGGTGATAGGACCAAGTATGTATTTTTATTAAATAAGGGCCCCACCATTTTTGTAAGTATTTACCTCATTTATCATGGGTATAACCTAATTTAATGACTAGATCACCAACATTGAAATTATAGACTTTAATCATTTTATTGCATTGTTTGGCGATACGAGCTTTGTATTGGTAATTATGTTGTAGATCAAATAGACAATGTTTATCAAGAATATCAAGAGAATGAAGGAAAGCTTCACATAATTATTCATTTAGTATGATACCATGAAGATATATATAAATAGAGGGTAGATCAACTTATAATGGAAGGATAGATTCAGAACCATAGACTAGAGAGAACAATGTTGTCCCATTGATAGTGTGTATGCTACTATGACAGGGCTAAAGAGTGGGATATAAATGAAGATTCCAATCTATATAAGCTTCATAAATTGTATTTTGGATTATTTTATTGAGTATTTTTTTAATGGCCTCATCTTAGCCTTTGCATTATGGATGGTAGGGTGTGGAAAAATTTTGATTGATTTTGAATTTAGCACAAAGTTGTTTCACATCTTTATTTTTTAAATTACTACCATTATAAGAAATGATAGTATGAGGATATCCAAAATGAAAAATTATTTTATTGAGTATGAATTTATAAATACTATTTCCTATGACATTGATGAGAGGCATAACTTAGACCCATTTGGTAAAATATTTGATAGTCATGATGATAAAGACATGTCCATCATGTGATCTAGGTAGTTTGCCTATGAAATATAATCCCCACATTGATAATATCCAAGGAGATTCCATAGTTTTGAGATTTTATGGTGTCAAATGGATGAGATCATCATGAATTTGGTAAGGACTACACTTTTGAGAGAACTTGATAGCATCCTTTTCAAGAATGGACCAAAAGTATGCCATACGTAGGCATTTACATGTTGTATAATGTTCATTATAGTGACCACCAAAAACTTCTCCATGTGTTTGTTCAAGGAGAGAAGGAACTTCTTCTTTCATTACACAATGGAGTAGGTTACCTTAAATGTTGTGACAATAAAGGATGTTATATCAAAATACATATTTGAAAGCTTGTTTGTGAATTCAAGTCTTTTCAAAGGAATCTATGTTCATAGGATGGGTTTGATTCTCAAGGAATTGAATGGTGTATTTGTATCATGGGCTCTATCAAATAATGATATACTCAACATGATAGATAAGTGAATTTTGTGGTTAAACTGAAGATGGGACCTTTTTATGTGAATAAGAAAGGTAGACTTAGTAAGAACTTGGTACAGATGAAATAAGGAAGTTGAAGAAATGAGTGAATCAACGTCATAGTTTTGATGTCAATGGATGGGATCGATGGTAAAATAAGAAAATTCTTTGGTAGGGGTATTTTCTATTTGATGATAAGCAATAATATTTATGCTTTTACATTGATAATCACTATTAACATATTAATAGATGAGTTGGGAGTCACCCAAAGCATGAATATGTATAATATCTAAGTCAAGTGTCACTCTCATGCCTAGGATTAATGATTTATATTCTTCCTTGTTATTAGTGACATTAAATTTAATTAAAATGCCAAAGTAATAATTTTACCATGAGGACTAGTGAGTATACAACCTGCCCCAGCTCCTTGAATGCATTTGGTGCCATCAAAATTAAGGGTCTAAGTATCTTCATTTAAATTAAAATTAATTTATAGAATCACTTTGATGACTACTTTATATGTATTAGTCTTGATAATGGTAGATGAATCTTCTTGATTACTACCTTCTAAATCAATAATGAATTTATGGAAGTAATATTTAAGGGATATAGTCTGATTAAAGTCTTCAATATATAAGATATTATCATCAGGGAAAATATCTCGATGGTGATTAGTAGTAGGTATGGGAGATGATGCTATTTGGAGAGTAGTGACTTATCCTTTGAGAGCTTTTTGTGTGATAATTATAAGATCAAATTCCATTAAAAGAACCATCCACTTGCCAATTTTATATCTAAGGACAAAGGCTTTAGAGAAAGAGTGATGAAGGGGATTAGAATGGATTATAACATAATTTTTTTGATAAAAACATATAATGATGGAGATATTTAGCTACAAAATAGATAGTGAGGAAATCACATTCTACTTTTATATAACATTTTTCATAGTAAATGATACCTCAACTGATATAGTAGATGGTATATTCTCTTCTAGTATCATCTTATTGGGTAAGCATTACCCCAATTAATATAGGGTGGAATAAGTATACAAAATTAAAGGATGGTTATTGGAGTGTAGACAAAGGGTGGGTAGATAGATAAATGATTCTTTAATATTGTCAAATGTTTTATGACAAGGGCCAGTCTATTTGAGATCATTACCTTTCTTTATAATGGAATTAATAGAAGAAATATGATAAGCCATTTTAGGGATGAATCATTGTATTGGCCCCATATTACCAAGGTAAGTACATATATCTAAAATAGAATGAGGAATAGGCATGTTGACAATAGCATTAATGTTATCAAGATCAACATCAATACCATGAAGAGAGACTAATAGCCCTATGAATTTACCAAATGTGATGTTAAAGACACATTTGTATGGGTTTAGTCTAACTTTATATTTGATAAGTTGATCGAAGATGATATAAATATTAGAAAGATGATTTTTATGGATTTTAGATTTGGCAATGAGGTCACCCACATAGGTTTCCACAATATTATGGATAAGGTCATGAAAAATGTGGGTCATAGCCCACTGATAGTTAGCTATAGTGTTTTTAAGTCCAAAGGGCATTTTAACATAGCAATAGGTGCCCCATTCTATGGTGAAAGTTATCTTGTGTTTATATTTAGGGGAGATATGAATTTAATTATAACCTAAAAAACCATCCATGGGGTACAATATTTCATATCTAGTAGTGGAATCGATGATGGCATCTATCAAATATAATGGGAAGTTATCCTTAGGATAAACAAGATTGAGGTTACTAAAATCAATGCAAATTCAAATGACCATGGTGACTTTTTTACAAAAAAGGATAATGTTTGAGACCCATTCAGAATAGTCCATAGGCTTGATAAATTTAGAATCTAAAATTTTAATGATTTCTTTATGACATAATTTGGAAACTTTAGGAGGAAATTTATGTTATTTTTGTTGCACATGTTTAGCATTGGGATAGGTGATGATGTTTTGTACCATAATACTAGGATCAATGTCAATCATGTCCTCATATGACCAAGTAAAAGTCTCATGATATTTATCAAAGAATAAACTAAATTTATCATGTTCAATTGGTTTGAGTTCTCTATATATTCTTATAGGTTAAGGACATGAGGGGGTGCCATATTTGATTCCTATTATTTCCTCAATAAGCAGAGCATTATCATCTTGGAAATGATATGGCACATTAGGATGAGAGAAAAGGGGATTTGTTTTAGGATCAATGCTAGTAATTAAGTTATTAAAATGAGGGGATTTTTGCTTGAAATTCCCAAGTTTATGATGTTTTTGAGGAGGTTGAGGTTCTCAGGCATGGAGAAATTTAAGGATGGCTTCATTGCTAGGAAACATAGGTATAGGGCCATAATATTACACATATACTTTGAGTTCAATAATTTTTTTACCATATAAATCATAATTAGAATGTATCTATCATACATATATAGTCTTGGCATCAAGGGTGATCTTAGGAGTAGGTGGAAATATAGAGGAAGGTTGATCTAATTTGATTAATTTATCATTGGAATCATTAATGGAATAAGGGTTGGGTATAATAGCCGATGTGGTAGGAGATATAGGAAGCTTCATAAGTTTTGAAGATACAAGGGGTAAAAGTTTTTCAACCACCCAAGGAGTATCTAGAAGAGGAGAGTTAATTAGAGGTATATGACCTTTGGACTTTATCTCAAAATCCATGGAAATGGTATTAAAATCATGATTGAAAGCATGTATTTGAGCTAAAGATTTTTTATAATGTTGAACATCCAAGTCTCATGATTGAGCTTGGGCCATGATGTAGTTATCATCATAATTTGTAAAGGTGAGATGTCTAAATCACTAAATTTATGTAGAGATATGAGTAAAGGATCTTGAAATAATTTAGATATGCCATAATCATTACATGTGAAATCATCTTCTATATAATATGCTTCATGGGTATTGCATGGAGGATGGAAATCAATAATCTCATCAATGATAGGGATGGTAAAATCATGAGGTAATAATGAGGGAGGTAGCTACTCTGAGATGTAAGGAGGTAGCTTTGTAGCATTGCATGTATTTTCTAAGTCATTGAGCTCATTTTCATTAAAATCAACAAGGGTAACATGTAAATATGGATTCATATTGATGAATTTGGGTAAATGGTCACTATTAATCCTCAAAATAATGGGAATCCAATATTGAGATTTAGTATTTAGAAGCTGAATACTCCATGGGTCAGGAATAGCCTCAAGTTTATATTTTTTTCCATTGTGAAGGAACTTGATACATTGGATGCCAGAAGAGGTGATAGCCCTCATTTAATGATTCCATGGGCATCCTAAGAGTATATTATAAGATAATGGCAAATCAAGTACCATAATCTTAGTTTGTATAGTTTTAGGTCCAATAGTAAGAGGGAGCCAAATACAACTAAGTAGATTTTGATTAGTTTTGTCAAATCCACAACATGTCAAATGATTTTGTTTGAGATGATCTTTGCTATATAGAAGTTTTTTAATGATCCAATGAGATGTCACATTAATACCAAACCCTTCATCTACTAATACTTTTCAAATGAGGGTGGTACTAATGGATATATTAATAAATAGGGGTGGATCATTGGATCAAAAGAGGATTTCATCATTGATCATGTCTTCTTCAAGGAACTCTATGGAAGGTTTAGAAGAAGGACAAATGTATTTAATGGTATGAACTTCAGTTGGTTGAGGCTCATGAGAATATGGGTCCTCTTATAAATGAGATGGCTCTTCAATTTTGTGAAGTTGTTACATGAGGAACTTACGATGATAAGGAGAGGTATAAACTAACTCCATGAGAAGAATTTTGCAAGGCATATAGTTGATTTATTCTAGTAATTTCTAATGAGTTTTGGAGGAATAAAAACCAACATGAGGCTTAGAAGATAAAATAGGTTTAGGAGGAATAGAAGTGGTTAGAATTTTGGAGGGAGGAGGTGGCTCCTCATTGGTCTTTGAAGATAAGTGAGTAGTATTATTCTCTTTGAGAATTTTCTCTTCCAAATATGGTTTCTTAGGTTTGGTGACATGATATTTTTGGGATGGTTTACATTGATAATTGACTTTAGCCACATTTATGTATTGGGAATTGGTCTAATATTAATCATAATTGGTGTCACTTGCACAAATATCCTTATTTGCTTGTTAAGGGTTAGATGTGGAGAAATATTTTTGGTTTTTATAAGAAGAAGTTTTGAAATTTTTTTTCTTTTGAGAATCATTAATGTAATATTGATGACATATTTAAATCATGGAATCATGATTGAATGAATTTCCAAGCATAAAATAAATATAAAAAAGTTGTAATCCCTCTAGATGTCTCATGGGAATGACCTATGTCAATGTGGAACAAACAAAAATGATTCAGGTCATATCATTTATGGGGATTTTTGGGGTAAATGAATGGTTTAGAGGGCGCTTTAAATTATTTCATTTGCTTACAATCAATGGCATATGAGAAGGTTGGGAATTGTCAACTTTGGTGACTCTTGGTTTAGGTTGAGGAGGATTCCTAGTTATAGCATTGGTTGAATGTTGAAAATATAATTTAATGATTTTAGTATGAGGTTAAAACTATTTCATTAATAATTCTTAGTGATTATCTTGGTTAAGAGCTTCATTTAACATGTGGGGAGAAAAATTTCAAACCTTGTATTGGAGTGAAGTTGTTAATGTTATTATAAAGAGTTTAAACAAGTTGTCATCAATCATGTTATGATCAGACCTGTGATCCAAATATTTATATTATTTGATAAAATCATGAGTTGATTCGATAGGATATTTCTTAGCATTGATGAAATGTCTATGGTAATTTTCATGAAGATCATTGAGTTAAAGCTCTTTAGATAGAGGATTGATTAAATCCTCTAGTTTCCATATATAATGTTGGGGAAGTTGTTTATACCATTATAATACATCACCGATGAAGGTTTTTACTAGAATTTTGGCTATGGTGAAAGTATTAGTTTGGATCCACTCCTTATAAATATTGCCAAATGCCTTAAGAAAAGATGAAAGGTCTTTAATCCAATCATATTTAATAGTTGGAGATATATTATGAATATCAATAAAAATATTGAAAGGGGATAAAGGATCAATTTGGATGTGTTGAAGCATATTATTATGCATGATAGGTTGGGGGATGACATTCCCCATGGCATCTCTAAGAGGTGCAGGAATAAAGTTTTGATTATTTTGAGAGAGAAGAATAAGAGGTTGATTAGCCATGTTGATCAAATGATGTTGAATTTTCATCATTTAGAAGGTGTTATGTGTTTACATTATGTTCATTTGTTGCACTATCTATCTAATAATTTTGTTTGTATCAATTGGTGTGTTAGTGTTTATAGGAGGATTCTCTGAATTGATGTTAGGGGAGGATTACTAGGTGGTAGATTCCCTATGGGGTTATTGGATACATTTGTGTCAATTACCCCCACATTATTACGATATGTTTGAATAGTGGAATTATCTTAATAGGTATGAAAAGGATTTGATCCACCAATCTCATTTTTTTGAGTGATTTGAACCATGTTACAATTGAAAGATGAGGGAGGAGGAGAGGTGTTCCAAGAGTGAGGATATTCTTGGGAAGTAAATATAATAAAAAAATATCACCCCATATAGCACCTAAATTAATTCAAGTTATCGAAAAATATTCTAATAGGGTATTTCATAATGATTAAAGAAAGAATCTGAGATCAAGAAATAATAATGAAAAAAATAGAGATAGAGTTAGCCAAATAGATAAAATTTCAGCTAATAGGTACAAAGTTGACTGGGTTAATAGATTATTTGAAGAAAATTCATGGAACATGAAAACAAGATGATACAATTGAGCTTGTAGAATGTGTTATAAGGGATGAAATTGAAACAAGATAAAGAGATACATAGTCATATGGGTCAATAATGTACTAATGAATGGGGAACAGGCCAAGAAATAAGAAGACATGTTCAAATATATTGATTATTTACTACTTAGATATGGGATGAATAAGAAGATAAAGAAACACAGTCAGATAGGTTGATTGTGTACTTCAGGAAAAAAGGCTAAACAATATATAATAGATTGTATCAACAAAAACAATAGTGTTTTGAAATAGAGAAAGGTTTTACAAGATAAAATCTAAGAAAATGAATTTAATCACACAAGCAATTGGATTAGTTTGATTGATCCAATTTAAAAACACATCAAAAACCTTGAACTAACACTATATAATGCAATCTTTGCAATACAACATACAATGATCAAAGAAAAAGTAAAAACTTAAAAGTAAATGCTAACTAATTGGTTATGTTAAGTGTTATTAAGTTATAATGAAGTATAATTATATTATGATTGGTAAGTTGGCTATAATGAGGAACTAAAAATAAAACTAAGGTTGGTTTTAGGATGTTTAGGCTAAAAAGGATATGTATATGTGATGGTAATGGATTGGTATTGGGGCCTACCCCCTCATTTCACAATCCCTTAGCAATAAGGGTGTTGGGTGCTTTGTTAATGTATATCATCATCTGTGCTTTTATACTTTGCCATAAAACCAAGTCAGTTTCCCCTTTGGTGATGAAATACAAGTAGGTAGGCCTTGGGAATAAAAATATTTCATTATTTTTTTGTATAAAGTGATTTGGAAGTGTGTGTAAAAGAGAAAAATAGTGTGACTAAAATAGTAATTTTAAAAACCACCTATTTAATATATGTTTATTACTCTAAGCATACAAATAAATGAAATGAAAGGTGAATTAATTACTAACAAAATGAGGTTAATTTCATAACCATGAAGAGTATAGAGTTAGTTCAGGTGACACTATATGTAAATAGTGTAGAATAAGTTCAAATGGGTCATTACTATTCTACAAAATCAATATCTAGAAGAACATAATCAAATAGGTTGATTATGTATTCAATATATAAGACAAACTATAGAATTATGTCGATCAGGTCAACCCAATTAGCTATAAAGCTATAGTTTTATAGACTACAAACTTGTGAAAAAAAATACTGAAAAGGAAAAATTGAAATGATAGGGATAAGAAGGATGAATATTATTGGTATTTAAGACATTTATATTATGAAATTTTATGATGTGATTCTCAAATGATAATTCAAAAATTCTTCTAATAGAGTCAACTATTACAAAACCTATGTGTTGAAAAGGAATTGGCAAATTGAATCGATTGGGTCAACTATGTTTGTAGACCTATATGCTAAAAAAAGGTAATTATGAATAGAGTCAATTGGTTTGACTATTACAAAACCTATGTGCTGAAAAGGAAGTTGCAAATTGAATCAATTAGGTCAACTATGTTTGTAGACCTATATGCTAAAAAAAGGTAATTATGAATAGAGTCAATTGGTTTGACTATGTATGTAAATTTGGAATTAAATAATAAGACAATGTTTAATTAATCGATCTAGTCACCTATATTTGGAGAAGACTAGCACAAATAGAACATAGTCATTTTGGAGTGTCTGTGTGTTAAACCTACACACAGACTATTAGAACTATAT
Organism: Torreya grandis; assembly: GCA_037957365.1. Taxonomy (NCBI): domain Eukaryota; kingdom Viridiplantae; phylum Streptophyta; class Pinopsida; order Cupressales; family Taxaceae; genus Torreya; species Torreya grandis. The sequence continues at coordinate 1,072,392 of JARHVA010000772.1, read as the reverse complement.
CGACTAGTTCAATATAGTATTTCAAAAATATAAATATATAATATGATGACACAATATAATATGAAATAAAACCTACAAGGGTTTGATTCATGTCAGATTCATCAAAATGTATACAAAGGGAAATGCAACTAATCTATTAATAAATCCTAGCTTAGAGAAGATAAATCCTACTTACACTTCTGGTTGTTGATATATTATAAATTCAATGTCATGACCAAGATGTATCTACTATACTAACCGAGGGATATCTTACCATAATAATAATAATAGAGAGGGTTCCAAAGCCTCCAGTCAAGCAATACTATGTAATAACCCTAGCTAGGTCATATGTTTTCATATTCACTAAGTTTAATGCAAAGGAAAGTAAAATCTAATCTAGTACTCAACAAATCTTGTGGCACAAAGTGGAGGTAATAAACATAAAAATTAAACATGCATAGGATAATCCTAATTAATATATGTATGGTTAAAACCCTAATGCATAGAGGGAATAATATATTCAAAATATATTAATTATTCTACTTCTATCTATTAAAATATATGAGTAAAGCTAGAGATACTTACCTTAAAGATGAACCCATCGAGACTCAATATCTCCCTTGGCCAAAGGTGCTTCATAAGAGGTTATTATGTTTTGTAAGGATCACTAAGAAAGGCCAAAGCATCTAAGGCTTTTCCACAAGATAAGATTTATATCTAAGTGCAACCCCTAAGCAATGACTCCTCAAGTAAAATTATGGAAGAACGGATTCTAAAGAAATGCAAATGAAATATTAATTCTTTGTCTCTCTAATAAATGAAAAATGAATTTGTATATATTTTTAAATCTAACCCTAAACATTTCCAAAAGTTTAGTTGATAGGTTCGGCATAATTAAATTTTTAATGATATTGATGAAATAAATTAGGTCTTAGTCTTGGTCAACCAGGGGCCAACGTAGACCCTTAATGTATTTTATTAGTTTGAATACATGGTCGATGGGGATGATAGTAAAATTTAAACTATTAAAAGGGGTTTTAGGAGTAGGAAGGGAATAATGAAGAAGGTAAATTCTTGGAAGAGGATGCAAAAAAGGAGATAAGGCTTACAAAATTGTGTAGCAAAAGGTTGGATTGATAACAAATGGTGGTATATGGGACAACAATCTTGTGAAGCACTAATGGTCTACCCACCCCTTTCTTGGGCACCCTTTAAGGTGTGCACTCAGAGAGATTGAGACTCGATAGGTTCTTACAAGAGAGAAATCATTAGTAATTGATCAAGTTTGAAATTATTATGTGTATACACATTGAGTGTATAGTTTTTTCAAAGTGTTTATCTCATTATGGTTATCTTTTTATGTGATGATTTTTAAACAACTTGGTATCTTATAACTATCTTAGTATACATAGTATATGATGATGATTATTCTCCTATTGATAAATTTTATATTGATATTATTTATTATACATATGCTACTAATGAAAATTTTGAAATAAAATTATGATGTGTATGTAGATGGTGTAGGATCATAATTGTGGATTCTCACTAAATTGGGAGCACATCCCATGCTCATTCTAGGGGAATTATGGATAAATATTTTATCACCATTTCATGTTATAGAATTATTTATTTCCTTTATCATATTGAGATCTCATATGATCTTATATATTCAAGTATATATTTATTGTTGATAGTGTCCTCACACACTTTTTTTTTTTAAATATGCATTCATGTTATACCTAGTAGATGTTTATCTATAATGTTTTCTCCATGTTTGGTTGTATAGTTAGTTTACATGTATTTTTATATTTTATGTGGTATGCTTAATATTTTTTTGATGTTTTTACCTTACTTGACTCTATAGACTCTATGTGTTGTATTCTAAAGCTTTATGTTTGATTTTTGCTTTTTACTTGCTATTCCAACTCTATGTTTAAGGTGCTTCCTTGTTTCTTATATCTACTCTATGTTGTTTTATTTTATGGTATGATGATATAAATCATACATAATATTATTATTTTATATAATTTATATAATGTAAATGCTTTATTATTGCTTAATACTATTACATGATCTATATCATGTATTATTTAGGGGAAAGTCCATATATATATGTATATATATATATAGTAGCATTGATATATATTTTTATACATTTATTATTATTATTATTATTATTATTATTATTATTATTATTATTATTATTATTATTATTATTATTATTATTATTATTATTATTTCACATGGACATCTTACTCTTGACATGCTTACATTACTTATATGTTTTCCATGTGGATCTTGTTACCCATGTGTTTATATTGACTACATTTTTATTATGTAGATCATATCACTAATGTAATTATATTTCCTATATGTGCCCATGTGGGGAATATTATACTTATGATTATATAAATTACATTGCATGCCCATATGGGAGATTTACTTATAACATATATGTTTCCAAGAGAATGAATTTATATGTTATACATAAGTGATTTTATTTCGCATCTTACACATGATGCACTTAATCATTTTCATTTGATATATGTGATTGATAGGTTCATCCTTATTTTTTTGCTATGTGGATATAGTATGATTTAATTAATCATAATTGAAAAAAAAATGATGCACATGATAGATCTACCATCTAAAAATTTAAAACAATAATTTAGATTTCCACGGTGGTCATAAATAATGCACAATAATAATTAAAATTATACAAATAAGAAAGTGTTAATATGAAAATTAAAAGAAATGGAATAGTGACACCTGATGATAAAATATTAATTATAGAAGTGGTTCTAAACTATGTATACTTGTATTTTCCTATGTTTGAAATCTAGGCCTCGAACTCGATAGAAAACAAAATTGCACCTACTCCTTGAATGATAATTCTACCTAGGGTAGAATTAATGTTGCTTTCATATGACTGACAAATTTGTCTAACTACATTGAATATGTACTATAGAGTGTTTTTTAAACTTTAATTATGGTTCAATTTTACCTTAGGATACCATATATCCTTGTGTTTGTAATTATTGATAATCATAAATAGAATGTCTAAAATACAATCTTCTTCTTACTATTGACCTAGCTTACCATCAAATCACAAAAAAATAATTTATGGGTTAGTAAACCTCAAGGGATTTGCATCTACATATCCCACATGGTATAATCAAACCCCACATTTTTATTTTTTGTGTAAATGGAGTCTTGATCAAAGGCTAAAACCTACTCTTCCCATGAAAATTTGCATCAACCTTATTTTTTTAAATAAAGTGATATCATAAGATGTTAAAGTGTCTACATGGATGAATTTTTCACAAGTGTGTAAATAGATATGATCAATGAAGTCCAAACCTGAAGTAGGAGATGCCTGATAGACTTAAAGATGATTGATTTGATACTTACTGAAATGGAAAGTGGTATGATGGAATAAATATGATGTTCTAAGACATGAAATGCACTAATTCCCACCATATAAAATATAGCTAATTGAAGATCAAGATGTAAATAATCTTTACATAGGTGAAAGGAAACAAAAAATAGAAAAAAATAAAATCAATAGATCTAGCAATTCTACCTAGGAAAAAATCAATGGGATTGATGATTCTATCTTAGGAAAAACATAGGTGTGATGCATTAGAAAAAACATAGAGATATGTGAAATCAATATCGAGGCTAAAAATGAGTCATTTAGTGAAGTTTTAGATGTATTTATAAGGCTTAATTCCACATAGGATTTAGTTTGGGATAATATAAGTCTTAAAAATAGCTAGTTATACACAAGTGGATTAAGTATAAAAAAATGGGACAAAAAAATTATGGAGAAGTGTCATGTACTAAAATTATGTGTCTATATGATTACCCTATTTTCATGTGCATATGTAATTAAATTCATGTGTTTGTCAAATTATAAACTTAAATAATTGAAGCATATAACTTGACTTACCTTAGAAAGGTTAGAGGAATTGAATTATGCTCAAGATAGGCTTCATCCACACTCAATTTTCATAAAGTTGACATACCTCAAAATCCTCTCTAATTGAAAAAATTAATTTAGTGTGATTTAAATGCTACATGAATGTAAAACTTGAAATTTTGAAAATTGAAATTATAGACACTAGAAATTGGCACACCTACAATTCCAATTGTTAAAGTAGCCATGGAAGTACCCCTAGACCCTCTTAGGACCAACCTACACCTATCAGGCCTAAACCAACCAATCTGCACTCAGGTGCACCTAACTAAGTAACCCTAACCTTTAGGACCTTATCCCTAGGGACCCTGATCATCAATGATCAACCTTGGGAACCCTTGACTATCAATGGTTAGGATCTACTTTCTCACCAAAATCATGCAATCTCTACCGACCCTTTTATAAATATAACTTGTCTAATTTATGTTACGAGCTTTTAAATGCATGAATTATATTTAGATGACCCATTTACACCTTCACTTCTACCTCTTGCTTATGCCTATAAGAGAGAGAGGCCTGGGAGGTTAAATCCATCTACAATAATTATCAAGAGCTCAAGCATTTAGGATTTTTATTTTGCATGTCAACTAGGTGCTGACCATTTTGGTCTTGTAGACCAAAATCGGTCCCCTTCTTCCCCTGCTATTCTAAACCAGTCCAAAATTTGATTTTTTACACAAGTATGGAATTTCTACAGACTCTACAAGTGTTTTTATGGACTCTACAGGTTTCTATGGACTCTGTATGCATTTCTACGAACTCTACAGGTGTTTTTGCGAGCTCTACAGGGAAGTTTCTATGGACTCTGTAGGTAGTTCTTTTGGTAGATAAAGAACCAGTTCAAAGAGTGCAAGGTTTTACAAAGCTTCTTCAGACTCTTGTCTAAATAAATTCATGAGTAAAGAGAGCTAAAATGGTTCAAAGACACTTTCCTTTAAGGTTAGAAAAGTGGTTCAATGTTGGAGTTCAACGACATGATCTTTCCAAGAGTTATCAACTTTGAACCATTGAACCATTGAACCGGTTCAATCTTTGGTTCAATGCTTTAGTTTAACACTTTGGTTTAATGCTTTGGTTCAAAATTTAATTTAATCAGCAAAGTTCAATGATGAGGTTCAATCAAATGGTTCATTGGCTTGGTTCAAAGGCTTGGTTCAATTCAGTTGGTTCAATGCTTTGGTTCAATCAGATGGTTCGATCACTTGGTTCACTCAGTTGGTTCAATGACTTAGTTCAGTCAGCTTGGTTCAAAGAAATGGTTTAAAGTGTTGGTTCAACATTGGTTCAATGACTTGGTTTAGTCGTCTTGGTTTAAATAAATGGTTCAAAGTGTTGGTTCAACGTTCAATTAAATAGCTTAGTTCAAAAGAACGGTTCAATGAGAAGGTTTAATGGAGCCTCCCGAAGGACAAGTGCCCTTTCAGAGGGCACTTGGTCGATGACAACACCAAAGTAGATTTCTCAAAGGGATTTTTTTTGGAAGGTAGCTAAAGGAAAGGACAAATACATAATTTCTTCAGACATTTTGTCTGAAGGAATTCCTTCAGACAAAAAGTCTAAAGAAATTCAGAAGGGCTACAAACAAAAATCTCCATGAAAAAGACTAAGGCAAAGGTGAGAATAATTTCTTTAGACTTTTTTGTTTGAAGGAGTTCCTTCAGAAAAAAAGTTTGAAGAAATTCAGAGGAAGGCCACAGGAGGAAAAGCCCAAGATAAATTCCAAAAGGCAAAGTGCTCTAAACAATTCTTACAGACTTTTTTTCCACAGGAAAAAGTTCACGAAAAAAAATCTATGGGAAAAAGTCCACAAGAAAAGTCTATGGGAAGAAGTCCCATAGGGAAAGAACCTGAGGAAAAGCTCTAAAGGATTTCAAGACCAAGGGAGCCAAAGGATCCTGAAGGGCAGGTGCCCTTGCGGGGGACTCTCAGCTACTAAAAGAAGGGCATTTATCCAAAGCTGAAGGGACACTTCCCCTTCAGGAGGGTCTAAAGTAAGAGTCTGAAGGAAAGGAAAAGTTGAAAGAATTCCAAGGGGTGCCGGGCCTAACAACGTCAAAATCAAGCACAGTGAACTAGCTGTTGGAATTTCAAACGTAGTGACGGGTGTGTAGATGTGAAATTTAAGGCTCATGAAATAGCCATTGATTTTGAAAAGCCCAAAGAAGAGCCCAAGGAACATAGTGACCTGCCAAAAGATAGCCCTGAGGGCTGAAGAAGCCAGGAAGAGACAAAGTGTAGAAATAGATGAGATGGCCTAGGTGACAAAGGGGAGGTGAGTTATTGCCAGGTGGTCATCAAATGGTGCAAATAGTAAGTAGCGTGACTTGCTTTCTCCACTTTACATTTATAAGTAGACAAATCAAGTGATATCTAGAAAGAATAGTCTTGTTTGTAGAAAAGAGGTGCAGCCCATGCTTTCACACTAATTTTTGAATGCCAAAGTCAAGACTAGATATTACACAACATGGTTCCAGCAGGCCTCTTCTAGAAGAATGGCATCAGCAATAGTGACTTCCTTTTCTTGATGCTCTCAACACACATGGGCCAACTTTTCAAAGAGTGCTAAAATCTTTTCTAAAAGTGGTGCCTTTACTTCTTCTCCTCTTTCTATATATTGTAAACTTCTCATTTTGAGAGGATGATGGATCTCTTAGCCTGTAAGGAAAAGCTCTACCCAAAACTCTCTAGGTTTGTAAGGCAAAACTCTACTGGATTTTACCTTGAATCAAGACTTAGAAACTTTTACCTCCATTTGAACTTTCACTCATGCATATGTCTATGTTTTATTTTTGTGTTAAGTCATTTTATTTTATGCTTTTCATAGAATGATTCCAGCATGTCTAGTGCATTGTGAAGTTTCTTCTTCTACAGGTCCACCAGAAGTGTCTACAGTAGGAAGATAGGTGCATGTGAATAGGCTGCCAAAGTGTGTCTTAGAACACCTTTGATAGTTCTTCCTCCATGTATCTCTACAGACCCCTAACTCATCGATACAGAAGAGTTTCCCACATCAGATGAAGTGTATGACAGCTTCTTCTTGGTAAAAAGTGTATGTCTAGGCTAAGTGGGTTGACTTTTTTGGTGTATCACCTTTTTTAGTTTAGGTTTAGGTTTTGTTTCAGCATCTTTCTCCCTTTTCATCCCCCCCCCCATTTTTTTCATTTATTTGTTAGCAGTAGGAATCTAGGACCTAAAAGATACATCACAAAGAGATAGCCCTTATCTAGAGACTCTCCCCCCAGCTTCATCAGTCCCATAGGAAAGAGGGGAGTTTCCATTATTGCATGTGGAAGGCAGGAGCTCGGCCTCCTACCCAGGGTGCAATCCACTGCATCAAAAAAATTTGGCACACCCAGTCAGACCAACTAGGACAAGTTATGTCTAAAAAGTTGAATTTTTTTTGGTGTTCTTAAACCAACCAACCTTTAGAGGCTTTTTTATCAACACGATGGTGACTCCAAGTTGAATCAGTTGGTTAAGCAGTTCTAGTGCCATCAAGAAATCTTATTTTTGTATGTATAATTCCATTGATAAGAATCATGGAATTTGTTTTCCTTCATATGACTTCGATCAAGCTCAAAATATTTATGTAATTGCCTTAAGTAGATCTCCTAGTTACCCTTTAATGATAAGGGAAGTAGTGCTAGAATTTGAGAAGCAGGTAATGGAGATTGACAGACTGGATGAGTAGTATGGATATCAGCAGGAGCTAATGTTTAAAGAGGAGTGTTTGTTCAGGAAAGCTCAGGCCTTACAATCCATGGAGGAGGAGGTAGTAAAATGGAAGAATCCATTCATACAAGGTAGTCAACCTTGCATTCCCCCTCCTATTCTAAAGAAATCCCCCTCTTGTGCACCAAATCCTTTCTATCAGATGGCACTCACTCATTCTAGCTCATCCAATGCATCAATCGATCCTACTCTTAATCTCATGTGCCTAGCTTTCCAGCATGCCTCTCTTCAGATAGCTCTTCTTGTACATGAGCAAACCCTCCCAAATCTTCCCCAACCTCCTCAAGCCTTTCAACATGATCTCCAAATTCCAAGTTGGAAGAAGGAAAGTCATGAACTAGCCCAAGACCTTGGAGAGGATAAAGTTACTCCCTGTTTTCAAGGGGAAAGTTCCAATCCCAAGATCATGAGCTAAAAGGAAATAGTAGAATCATGGGGTAGAAAGGAAGAGGAGGAAAAAGGTTTTTCTCAAAACCTTGAAGAATATGAGGCTGTTCTTGCTCATGATGATGATTGTGACCTCCAAGAAAGGATCTTCCAAGAAGATCTAGCCAGGAGAATTGTAGAGTTGGAATCCCAAGAGAGATTCCTCAGCAAATGTGTGATGGACCTATCTGAACACACCCCATCTACACACCTCCAAGAGAGATATCAAGCCACACCTGATATAGATAAAGTTCTAGCTAAATGGAAAGAGGAGAATCATTTGATTCTAGCTCAAGGACTACCTTCTCTTCCCCATGGTTTTTCCACTTCACCCCTTCTCAAGGAGGAACCTATTTTGTAGGAGGTGAGTGAGGAGCAGAAGATCCAATCTATAGTTTCCCAAGAGGCTATCATGAGTGATAATGAAGATGAAATCATCATGGAGGCTCCTTTGAAATACATCATCAACAATGGAGAAGATGCAGGGCATGCATACATGTAGATGTTCCAAAAATATGAGGAGGAACGTAAGCATGGTGAGCTCTCTCCTCCTTTGTTTGATGAACTTCCTTATTGCTTGAATGAGGAGGATGACTATGTCAAGGAACCTAAGTTGGAGGAAGATCATATGAATATCTTTGAACAAGTAGAGACTCTGATCCTTAAGCAAGAAAGAGAGAGGTTGGTCCATCTTGAGGAAAGCCTTGAAGAAGAGAGCTTTAAACAAAAATGTGATGTTCTATGGGATGAGCAATTAGTTTGTGATTCCATTTCAGACATCACAATAGTCACCCTTCTTTAAGAAGGCCTTGAGGGATTAGAGGATGATTTTGATAGGTTTTTCAATGAAATAGAAGGGAACAGGTCAAACCATGATGCATTGCAAAAGGACCATGCACAACAAAGGGCTTATGGTGATGAGCCAATAGCCATTAATTTTTGGATGAAATGTACTAGCATGAAGGACTAGTTTTCAACAAGCTTCTAAGAATAAGAAGAGTACGTATATGTTGGGAGTATGTTCTATTCTGATCCACTCAGATGCAAGCCAATCAAGGTGATAGGCAAGAGGAGTAGGTCACCAAATCTCCATTCCATTTAGCCACTTGTTTGGCACCATAAGTTTCCTTTCCAGGAAGGGGACTTAAGAAATTTTCCCTTTAATCTAGGAGGGAGGCAAATATACCTAGTTAGTTGTATATAGTAGTTTGCTTTTAGTTTCTTTTCCGATTTTCCCTAAGTGCAGTTTACATAAGTAGTGTTTTTAGCCTTGTGTGTTTTCCTTTGTGTTTGGGGTAAAAGCTCATGACTGATTCTTAGATCTATTTAGGCTATTATTAACCTTTCTTTTAAGCTACTTTATAACTCTGTGCCCAATGGACATTAAGACAACTGGCTTCTAAGCATAGCAGGCATGCTTCCCCTAGGAGTCACCAATTTTTTGACCATTTTGGTCCTACAGGCCAAAATTGGTCCCCTTCTTCCCCTGTTGTTCTGAACTAGTACAAAATTTGATTTTTTACACAAGTCTATAATTTCTACAGACTCTACAGGTGTTTCTACAGACTCTACAAGTGTTTTTATGGACTCTACAAGTGTTTCTATAGACTTTGCAGGCATTTCTACGAACTTTGTAGGGAAGTTTCTATGGACTCTGCAGGCAATTCTTTCGGTAGATGAAGAACCAGTTCAAAGAGTGCAAGGTTTTACAAAGATTCTTTAGACTCTTCTCCAAACAAATTCATGAGGAAAGAGAGCTAAAATGGTTCAAAGACACTTTTCCTTAAGGTTGAAAAAGTGGTTCAACATTGGAGTTCAACGACATGATCTTTCCAAGAGTTAACAACTTTGAACCATTGAACCATTGAACCGGTTCAATCTTTGGTTCAACACTTTAGTTCAAGGCTACAAACAAAAATCCCTATGAAAAAGACTAAGGCAATGGTGAGAACATTTTCTTCAAAAATTTTGTCTGAAGGAATTCCTTCAGACAAAAAGTCTAAAGAAATTCAGAGGAAGGCCGCGGGAGGAAAAGCCCGAGAGAAATTTCGAAAGGCAAAGTGCTCGAAACAATTCTTGCAGACTTTTTGTCAGTGGGAAAAAGTCTGTAGAAAAAAATCCATAGGAAAAAGTCTATGAAAAAATCCCGTGGGAAGAAGTCCCATAGGGAAAGAACCTGAGGAAAAGCTCTGAAGGATTTCAAGACAAAGGGAGCTAAAGGATCCTGAAGCGTAGGTGCCCTTATGAGGGACTCTTGGTTGCTGAAAGAAGGGCATTTCTCTAAAGCCAAAGGGACACTTCCCCTTTGGGAGGGTCTAAAGCAAGAGTCTAAAGGAAAGGAAAAGCCAAAGGAATTCTAAGGGGTGACGGGCTCGAAGACGTCAAAATCAAGCATGGTGAACTAGCCGTTGGAAGTTTAAATGCAGTGACGGGTGTGTAGATGTCAAATTTAAGGCTTATGAAATAGTCGTTGATTTTTAAAATCCCAAAGAAGAGCCCAAGGAACACAATGACCCACTAAAAGATATCCCTGAGGGCCAAAGAAGCTAGGAAGAGACAAAGTACAGAAATAGATGAGACGGCCCATGTGGCAAAGGGGAGGTGATTTATTGCCAGGTGGTCATCAAATGGTGTAGACAGTAAGCTGCATGACCTGCTTTCTCCACTTTGCATTTATGAGTAGACAAACCACATGATATCTAGAAATAACAATCCTATTTGTAGAAAAGAGGCAAAGCCCATGCTTTCACATTAATGTTTAAATGCCAAAGTCAAGTCTGATGATTACACAGCATGGTTCCAGCAGGCCTCTTCTAGAAGAATGACATCAGTAATAGTGACTTCCTCTTCTCAATGCTCTCAATGCACGTGGGCCAACTTGTCAAAGAGTGCCAAAGTCTTTTCTAAAAGTGGTGCCTTTACTTCTTCTCCTCTTTATATATATCATAAACTTCTCATTTTGAGAGGATGATGGATATCTTAGCCTGTAAGGCAAAGCTCTGCCCAAAAATCTCTGGGTTTGTAAGGCAGAACTCTACCAGATTTTACCTTAAATCAAGACTTAGCAACTTTTACCTCCATTTGAACTTGTACTCATGCATATGTCTATGTTTTCTTTTTGTGTTAAGTCATTTTCTTTTATGTTTTTCATAGAATTATTCTAGCATGTCTAGTGCATTGTGAAGTTTCTTCTTCTACAGGTCTGCCAGAAGTGTCTACAGTAGGAATATAGGCATATGTGAATAGGCTATCAAAGTGTGTCTCAAAACACCTTTGATAGTAATTCCTCCCTATATCTCTATGGACCCCTAACTCACTAATACAGAAGAGTTTCCCACATCAGATGAAGTGTATGATAGCTTCTTCTTGGTGAAAAGTGTATGTTCGAGCTGAGTGGGTCGAATTTTTTAGTGTATCACCTTTCTTAGTTTAGTTTTAGGTTATGTTTCAGCATCTTTCTCCCTTTTCATCCCCCCCACCTTTTTTTCATTTATCTGTTAGCAATAGGAATCCAGGACCTAAAAGATACATCAAAGGGAGCTAGCCCTTATCTAGAGACTCTCCCCCTAGCTTTGCCAATCCCACAAGCGAGAGGGGAGTTTCCATTGTTGCATGTGGAAGGTAGGAGCTCAGCGTCCTGCCCAGGGTGTAATCCACTATGTCAACACTAGGTTAATTAGCATCATCAGTATTATCAAGCATTATCAGCCATCTTATTGAGATCCAACTTGTTGTCATCTCTCAACCAAGCTTTTAGGTACCATTACTCTACTAAAATCAAGTTAGATTCCACCAATAGGCTAACTGCATCAACCACCCACCCAACTAAATGTTGGTAAGACAAGTACTTGTTTTTAAATATTCATGTGCTTTTATTCCCTTTCACAACCAATCTAGCCCTTACCTAACTCCTAAAATTCATCTATGAAATCCCATCATCTTCTATTGATTAAACCCAAAATTCCATAGTCAACTGTCAATGGTTGGACCCTAATCACCAATGGTCAAGCTAACAGCTAACGGTCACCTCAACCACTAATGGTCACCTATGGTAGAAAAACAAGAAAGCTAATTTGACCCACCCACACCCAACCAAATCCACTTTTCTATGTTTTTGACCACTCACAATCCCCTTTCTAATTTTTTGAAGCTTACCTCGATTGGTTAGCATTAGTATTAATTATTTTATCACTAATTAGATCATTTCTAGTCTACTTTTTTAGCAAGCTTTCTTGTATTTGATTTTAGTGCCTTTTGATTATTGATGCAAATACCTTATTTCTAGTTTATCAACTTGATTTTTTAAAATGTGTGGATTGACAGCCCCTAAAGAAGCTCCCACTTTTGGTATCTAGCTATCACTAGGCAATCCACCTAGCTATATGTCTAACAGACAAGTTTTCTTTAATGTTTTCTTATTTGTAGGTCTTCCTCCCAAGCCAAATAGGAGCTCTACATAGTATTTTGATTCAATTCACACACAAACAAATAGGTTTTTCAACCATACCCATATTGAGTTTCTTTTCTCTCTTTATTTTTAATTAACGTTGAAAATTTACATGAAACATTCTAGCACACCATATGGGACCTAGAGTCATTACTTGTATTTTCTTTACATTTGTATGCTCTCCTCTCTATTTGTGCTCATAATTGAAACTAAAATTTATTTTGTGGCTTAAACTAAATTACATCCATTACTTGCTTTTAACATCAGTTCACTTTGAATTAAAGCATAGTAATCTTATCGTAGCATCACCTTTGTTTCACACACTAGCTAGACCACTTTCATCAATTAAACATCAAAATAATTTGAGACAAGGCCCGACTGGGATTTCATCACCTAGAGGTCACCTTATCCATTCCCAACAATCCTACTTGGAGGTCATTACCAAGTGGAGAACCAACTCAGCTCTCTAGTTGAGTATAAACCTTGGACATCAATATATATTAGCTAAGCACCCGACACCCTTATCAATGTGGGACTATGAAGTGAGGGGGTAAGCCCTAATACCAATCCATGTATTGATTATAATACATATTCTTTTGATAACCTAAACAACCAAAAACCAACCATAAATTGCTTCTATAGTACCTGATCTACAAGTAAACTTCTATCAAGCATTCTCATAAACTAAAGCATAAGCCAAAATTGAAATTAAAACTAACCTCTAGGCTTAGATGTACTTCATAGTCTATGTCTTGATTGCCTTGATCATTTTCTTATCTTATTCTTGTTTGAGTGGTGAGATTATTCTTGTTTTCTCTACCCTTTTTATTTTAAGGTTCTCACTCATCAGCAGTGAAGAGACCTAGTAGAACAAAACTTTTCACTTAAATCAACCTCTTTTACCTCCTCATCTATGGAGTACATCTTTGAGGTATAATATTCACCTCATCCATTGGGAAGTCCTACTTTCCCTTGGGTATTTCCCTAAGGAAACATTGATTTTACCACTTTTTTATACAACAATCTAGATTCCCTTTAGCATTATCTTAACACCTCTCCTCACCATATCCTAGTTTCAAACCCACCTCAAGATCCTCCTTATGGCATGCCATCCCACCTTATGGAGGGTATCCTTATTGCCACATTCACCACCCAACCTTTGACCACCTAGGCATATTCATCTACTAATCCCTTTGATGTTATGGCTGAGAACCAACCTTTCCAACCAACCATTACCCTTAAACCTTTCACCCCTACTAATGACTCTTCTACCTTGGGGACAACCCAACCATTAACCTATCATGTCCCACTTATAGCTGGAGAACCCACCACCAGCATTACCAACCTCCCCTCTATCAAACCTATCCCATGGGTTAATACCCCTTTACCAAGCTTAGGGGTATTTGTCACTTCTACCTCACCACCCATTATCACAAATATCACTACCTCTCATCTTGTCACTATCCCAACTACCACCCATGCCCAATCCATAGTGACTTCTTAGTAGTTACCCATTGCACCCAATCTAAGATACATCCCTAACCCACAAGGGTATGTACCCACTACCCAACCAACACCATCCACCTACCCTACCCAACCTCTAGCATCCACATTCCAACATGTGAAAACCTCTCAATTGCCAAATAATTACTAATATGTTGTCCAACCTTAACCACAATACCAACCTTACAATCCTTTTGGTGCACCACCTCAAACCAACCTAATAAAAATTATCATGGATAAGATGACCAACCTTGAGTCATCAATTTTAGGATCTCATAACATCCTATCCTATGATCAAATTTGTAATGAACCTATTCACCTTTATGTCCCCATCAAACCTTACCCTCCTCAATGAGAGATTCCAAAATTTACAAAATTTCAAAGTAAGGAGGACCCCTAGCAACACCTTAGGGATTTCAAGCATGCATGTTACATTATTTCTTATGATGATACCCTTCTCCTTCAAACCTTCCCCATGTCTTTATCCAACCTATCACTCAACTGGTATAGTGCCCTCACCAAGCATTCCATCTTCTCTTTCACCCAAATAGCACAAGTCTTCTTGGATCACTTTTCCATTAACATTTCCAAGAAGGTCTCTATCACAGACCTTTATTCTATTAGGCAATTCGATGATGAGTCCATTGTCAATTTTTTCACTCATTAGAAAAGTTTGGTTAATCAACTTTCATCTTCCCTACCTCAACCTAAACTTATAGAACATTTTACTCAAGCTTACACCAAACATATATCTTCTACACTACATGTCCAAATATTTATAACCTTTGATAAGGATTTTACCATAGCACGTAAGTTATAAAAATGGGCCATAGATGAGGGTAAATTAAATTTATGAAACAAGAACTCTACCTTCAATACCAATGAAACCTCTTCCTCCAAACCTGCAACAAAGATAATACTAAAACCAAGACAAGTGGAACTATGAATGTTTCCATCCTTAAAACTACCCCTCCACCCAATGTCAATCAATAAACTTCTCCTATTAACTCTAATAAAAATGCAAGGAACCCAAACTGAAGCAACCACAAATAATTCACTCCACTTAGAGAATCTTACACCTTGATTCTAGAGAAGCTACTAAAGGCTAACCTTATACAACTTTCACATATCAAACCTCCATAGAAATTTGATTCTTCTTATCTAGAACTTGCTTGGTATAATGAGAATGACCTTTATGCTTTTCATTAGGTAAATAGACATGACATCAATCGATGTAATACTTTCAAGAATATTTTTTAGTCTTATCGACAAAGGAGAACTCATGTTGGATAATCCCATTGCCCCCAAAAATCAAGATCTTGACATCTTTAAGAAACATTTTCCCAACCATGCCCCTATCAAAACAAATGATATATAGGTTGAGTGCTCTCATAATGCCCACACAATCAACATGGTTCATGATACACCTACCCATGAGGACCTGATCAGCCTTGCTTCACTTATCAAGGTCATGGAGTCACCTTAACCTCCTTTGGTTAGCCAAACTAAAGAAGTTCATTTCTCCCTAGTTACCTTCATAGAAGTTTTGGAATCATCACATACTACCTCAACTAACACATCTAGGTAAATCAACATTCTTGATTCACCACCTCCACCAACTGCCTAATAAACTATTACTCTTATAGATATTATCCCTAAAAGAGGAACATTTATACCCATGCCTCCCATAGATGAGCCATTTATCTCAAACTTGTTTCCCTCACCTCAAGAGATCAACCAACCTACTAAGCATCCTCCCCAACCTATAAGTATATTTGTTGCATCCACTACCCACAGATCAGTACCAATACACAAACCTTTTTACACATTAGTACAAAAATTAGAATTTGCCTTAAAACTAGATATGGATCAAACCACTTTATGAAAATAGTTAGGGCTTCCCTCCATCAAAAAACTTGAACCTTATATCATTCCTCAAACAAACCCTCAACTTCTTAGTCAACCAAAAATCCACCACCTCAATAACCAAACCTTTCAAAATTCTTGGTACATTCCTTACTCAGAGTTTAGTTCACCCATCCTTGAAACTAGACTTAACTTCACCCAAGCCTATACCCTGGTTTTGATCAACACCAACCAATAGGATAAAAGAATTGAAAGGACATATGACTAAGCCTCTACCTCCTTCTACCTTTTCCTCTATCTTAGGGCCTCACCCTTCCACTTTGCTTAAAAATCAAACCCATTTCAACATATGTCACCCACTACTATTGATTACACTACCACATTTATTAGTCGACATGTTGGTCCTTCCCAAATCACAACCATTCAAACCACCAAATTCAGCCACCTCAACTACCAACATACCTAGGTCAAGACCATCCACTCGAACCACCTTACCCAAGCCATCTCTCACCCAACCTATTACCACCCACACACCCATCTTACCAACCAAAACTATAATCCCAAAACCTTCCTTACCTATATTATAATCTTGTACAACCATTCTTCAAAGGTTATTATATAAATCTTACCTTACATTACCTCCCATCAGACCTTTTGATCCTCTTGGTTCAAATCCAATCTGGTATAATGACTGTCTAATCTTCTCATATCACAGGACACCTAGGCATGACACAAAGAATTGCAAATCTCTTTAGGCAATTATATACAACTATATGATGAGGATGATCTCTTGGTATATGGCCTTCCATCCATTCCTCCACCATCACACGCAAAAACTCTCACCTCAGAGTGATGGATAATCTACTCAACCCCCCATCAAACCTTTGCCCTCTATCTATACCATTAATGTGGATCACAAAAAAAGGATAAGGGGAAGTCCAAAGTGTCCATTCTATGGACATACCCACCAACTTACCCTATACCAAACTAGATCCAAACCTCCATGTCTATAGCTAATCCCAAAGTCACCATCTTAGGCACTTCAGAGGCTAACCCCTCTAAATCCATTAGGGGGTCATCCTTAAACAACTCCACTAGACCCCTACTAAAATGAGCCTCTATGAGCTCATTTCCATGTCACCTCACCATCATCAAGCCATGATCACCATCATCAAGCCATGATCGAGGCTATGTAGGCCATTGAATTTAGACCAAGGGATTCCCAACCCATAGAGACCTTTGTTGGTGCTCTCCAACTCTCCACCATTGTTACCTTCAAGGACTCAGAGATACCTTTTATCCATCCTAAATACCCATATCCCCCTCTTTTTATTACATCCCACATCAACCAAACCTACATCAAATGGATTATGATCAATGGGGGAGCCAATATCAACATCATCTCTTCCTATGCTTATGAGCAACTAAAACTATCAGACAATGTCACATTCAAAACTTTAGTCTTCCTTAGATATTTTAATGACACTATGACCACTACCTTGGAAACCATCATCCTTCATATTTGGCTAGGACCTCACATGCTCCCCAAACTCATCTATGTGGTTGAAGGTGAATTCTAGTACAACATTTTACTAGGGAGACCTTGGATTTAGGCCATAGGTTGTGTACCTTCCACCCTCCACTATTGTGTCAAGTTTAAACATGAAGGTCAAGTTGTTACCATACATGCTGACCCTATACCTTTTTTACCATGTAATATGACCTACTGACCTAATGACATTCTTTTGCCTCCATCCAAAACACTACAAATAACCACCATCAAGCCCTCACCCATGAAAGTTGAAGCTATTACTTCTTACCCTTCTACTGAGGCCTCTACTAGCTCATATATCCCCATGGACCATATACCCATCATTGACCCTTTGTAACCTACATTCCAAAACCTTACCCTTGGAGAATACCGTCTCCTCACCCTTGATGCCCTCCTCACTCCCCAAGAATATGGAAAACTCAACCACCAATTAGGTTATGACCCCAACATTAGAGCCATTACCCCCTTGGGGCCTCCAAAATAACAAACCCACTTTATCTATGGGGAAATTGATAAGCCACATAATGTTTCCATCACTCCCTCTCCACCTCAACCATTCACCTCTATCTTCTCTTATTTGGACAACCTAGACTTCACCAAACTATACCTTCATAGATGTGCTTGTGAGGGATTTGGTTTGGGATGATATGAGCACAACCCACACACATTGACCTCGATTGAGACCTGAAATCCTCACGAGAATCATGGCCTCAGCTTCATTCTACCCAATAAGAAGAATTCCAAACAAACTACCCCTACCATTATTGAATAAGAGACCCCTTCCTCACCAACACCCCCTCTACCTATGGGTGAGGATGAGGACATCATCCCACCTAACCTTTTTTTATCAACATGATTACCCTCATCCCTTGACTTATCAAAAGGAAGGGGCATCCATATCCATCCCTTTGACCCATCTTGAACTCATGGGAGAAGACTCTCATACTATTAACACTATTCAGTGTTAGGATGATGATGTTATTCTCACCTACCTTGGTGCACTAGATTCTTCCATCTACAAATATTTACCTTTAGAAGCCTCAACCATGTTGAATGAATCTACCATAGACATTGACATAGGCACTCTGAACAACCCCCATATCATCAAACTTGACCAAACTCTCACCATTAAGGAACTATAAAACTTTTCTACCTTCCTCCAAGACTATAGGATTGCATTTGTCTGGTCATATGCCGACATGATCAGTATTGATCCATTCATTACCACCCACAACATTATAACCAATCATTATGCCAAACTAGTCAAATATAAACTTCATCGAATGCACCCTCACATAGCCCTCTTTATCAAAGAAGAGCTTCAATGCCTCCTTTTTTTCAACTTTAATCAACCTATTTATTATCCCTAATGGGTTTCAAACATCATACCTATCACTAAAGCCATAGGGAGACTATGTATCTATGTGGAATTTTATGACCTCAACCTCGCCTACCTAAAGGATGACTTTCCTCTACCTAGCATTGACCAACTTGTTGATCTTACAGCAAGCCATGAGATGTTGTCACTCATGGATAGATTCTCAAGTTATAATTATATTTTGATTACCCCTGAAGATCAGCACAAAAATACCCTTATCACCCCATGGGGGACTCTCTATTATAGAGTCATGCCCTTCAATCTTAAGAATGCTTGCACAACCTAACAATGTGCCATGACCTATATTTTACATGACCTTATCCATACAATCATCAAAAACTATGTGGATGACCTTCTCAGGAAGTCCAAGCTTCACAATAACCATTTAGCTATTCTTAAAATTATCTTTGATTGACTTATCCATTATCATGTCTACCTAAATCCAAAGAAATGCATTTTTAAGGTCTTGTCAAGTAAACTTCTTAGCTTTATCATTTCCCTTCAAGGAATCGAGGTTGATCAGACCAAAGTCAAATCCATCCTTGAGATACTACCTCTAACCAATCTTAAATAACTCTGTAGGTTGTAAGGAAAACTTCAATCCATTCATCACTTCATCTCCTAGCTCTTTGATTGGTGTCAACCCTTCCACCACCTCTTGAAAAAGAAAATCTCTTTCAAGTGGAATGTTGATTATCAAAAGGCCTTTGATGCACTCAAAGAGTACCTACTATCTCTACTTATCTTTACACCTCCTAAGGATGGACAAATTTTTTACATCTATATCTCTACCACAAACCACTCCCTAGGGGTGATGTTTGCCCATCATGATGAACAACATAAGAAACAAGCCATCTATTACATTAGTCACACACTTATCAAATATGAGACTCAGTACACACATATTGAGAAACTATGTTTGTCCCTAGTGTTTGTGGCCACCAAACTTCACCACTACATTCTTAACCACAAAATTTTTGTCATAACTAATATCAACCCCCTCAAGTAAATGCACTCCAAACCATACCAAAATTATCATATGAAAAATTGGCTCATGATTTTAGTTGAGTTTGACCTTGAGTTCCTCCAAAAGAAATCAATCAAGGGACAAGTAATTACTAACCAATTAGTTGAGGCACCCCTAATAAACAACCAACCCCCCTCTTGATTTTCGAGATGATTCAATCACAATTCTATCTCAAGCATATTTTGCCAATCACATAACCATGTTTTTTGATGGTTCCAAATGTTATCATGGTGGAGGGGTTGGCATCATCCTTATCCCTCTTATTAGTGAACCACTTCCTTTGTCATTTAAACTCAAATTTGAATGCACCAATAATATGGCCATGTATGAATCCCTAGTAATAAGTTTCTATACTACCTTAACCTTAGGAGTCAAAATAATCAATATCTTTGGTGACTCTCAACTTGTGGTCAACCAAGTCAATGACATTTACCAGTGTAAGAATGAAACAATGCAACTATATAAACAACTAGTCACATAGCTCCTAGCCTCATTTAAACACTACCATTTTCAAACCACCCCATGATCCACCAATAATTTTTTTTATACCATGGATTCACTTACCTCTTAGATCCGATCGACACCTTTAGACTATAAACTATCAGTCATTATCCATCACCTCATCAAATCCTCCTACACCAAGTTAGACATGCCAACCATCCTTAGTGTGGAAGAGATTTTGTCTGACCTTTGGTATCAATAAACCATAGACTACCTTTACCTTGACATAGTTCCCTTTAGCCTCTCTAAGAATGCCCATCAATCATTTATTCAAAGTACCTCCTGTTACACCATTATGGGAGGAATTCTTTACAAACATGGTTTTGATCGCCTCCTATTCTATTACCTTCGTAGTCTAGAAGCCTCTCATGCTATCAAAGAGACACATGAGGGTATCTATGAGGGATAATTTAGTGGACTCACTATAGCTAAACACATCCTCTACTTGGGTTATTACTAGCCCACCCTTAACCAAGATTGTTGTGATTATGTGAAAAAGTGTGTCAAGTGTCAACAATATGATAATTTATATCACACACCTAACAATATTCTTCCCATTTTAGTAGACTTTTGGCCCTTCACATAATGGGGTCTAGATCTTATCAATGAAATCAACCCCCACTCTTCATAATGACATCATTCTATCACTACTACAACTAAATATTTCACCAAATGGGTGGAGGTTATTCCCCTTATCTTGACAAAAGCTAAAAGGATTATTGCATTTATTACCCATCACATCATCTGACATTTTGATGTTCTCCATAAGATCATCACCAAAAATGGTAAATATTTCAAAAACAAACATGTTTAAGGCCTTTGTGATGTATTTGGTATTAAACTTAGCTTTTCATCACCTTATTTCCCACAAGCAAATGAATAAGCTAAAGCCTCTAACAAAACCCTTAACAACATGCTTACCAAAATGGTTAATGCCTCAGGTTAGGATTGGCACTTTCACATCCCTTTCACCTTATGGGCATATCACACTAGCATCTAAAATCCTATAGGTGCTACACATTTTTCTCTCGTGTTTGGATCTAAGGCTATATTGCCTCTTGAACTCCAAATACCTTCTCTTCACATTTATTTACATGACCTTATTTTGGAAAGCAATTATCATCAAGAACGTTTAGCTCAATTGGATCTACTTAATGGGCATCAATTGGATACTCTTTCCCATCTTTGTGTCTATCAAGAATGAATCAAATAAGCCTATAAAAAACATCTAAAAGTTCAAAAATTCAACATTGGAGATTTTATCCTCAAATAAAACCAACATGTAACTAATATGGAGAAAAGTAAAGGGGCAAATTTGCTTTCAATTGGCTTAGACCCTACATTATTGCCCATAAGTATGGATCAAGAGCTTATTATTTATCCTCTCTCAAAGGTAAACTAGAACCTGAGCCTCTCAACACTTCGCATATGTATCCCTTCTATTGTTAGATAGGGATCACAATCATCATTTGTCTAACTCAATCTCATCCCTTAAAACCACATTCATTTTCCTATTTTTTTAGGGGAAACCAACTAAAACTAAATCATGTGATAATTTTTCATAATTATAGCATAATATTAAACTATGAATACCACAGCTCTATCCATGGCATGATTCTCATAGTACTTCCCATCTCTTTGAGATTAATTCTTATGGTCATTGTCACCTATACCTCTCTTTCACCTATTAAACCTTCATGTCAGCTTATTTTTGCCTTCATAAAGGTAATATATTGAGCATGTATGAGCAATTCTATATCAAGCAAACTCAAATCAAAACAAAATCAATATCAAATCACAAAAATAAATCATGGGTCATTCTTAGCATTCACAAACTGCTCCCTTGAAGGATAGATATTAAAAATCAACTAAATTTTCCAAACTTAAGGTAGATCATTCCCTTGAAGGATAGTGATCAAAAGAATTTGAACCAAGCACATAAATTAATACCACTCCCTTGAAAGTTGGCTGATTAAAGCATTAGTCAAAGCTAGTAATTTCTTAGAAGCTTCCCACATCGATCAACTTCCCTGACGCCCAGTAAAAATAAAAAAGCAAAAGTAAAAACAAAAACAAAAGCAAATCAAGAGTAGAATAATTTTGAAATATGCAATTAGCTTTCATAACAGTAGTAATCTTGGAAAGCCATAATTAGATCTCCTTATTATACCTCCTGCATTGATCAGTCTAGACTTTATATATACACATAGACTTGTTTATACCACCTCTTTGGACACCTACAAAAAAGGCATACTAGTCTCGCTAATGGTTCCAATTTCACCCATTCTCCCTCCATATATCATATGCATGGGACTATGAGCTTACTTGACACAAGGTTATTAAGATCCCTATCTATCAACCTAAGCATGTTAATGTGAAGCATCTAAAAGGCTTATTTTCACTAAGCCAAACTAGTTTTGGGTTTCATGTAGGTATTTACCATAAAAAAGGCATCATGTTATTTTTCTTATCTTTTATTAGTTTATGTAAGCCTATCACTATGAACATAAATAATAACATCACATCAAAAGCATGAACATCATGAGCTATGTCAACAAGTAGCAACATCTATTCATCAATGAGTCAAACATAATGTGAACATATCATAGTAAGCCATAAACATCAATCACATAATAAACCATAAACATGTCATTACACAATCACAAGCATAAACCAAATAGATGAGCCAAATATTAGGGCATATACCATTTCCCATTTCACCCATATAACCATAAATAAATCCATAATATATCTTATCATAACCATAAGCATAATCAAAACATCACATGCCTAAGATACTAAGTACAACATCATAAACATGGACCAAATCCATAATCCATAATCACAAACCACAAGAAACCATCATATATCACATAGTAATCATCTATCATATACATTGAATCATCAAAAAAAATATTACATGTCACAATGTATCAACTCTCTCTCAAAACATATACATCTCACTACGTCAACATGCAGGATAGTATCAAAATAATAAATTAAAATAACATATCTCAAATCATGGGCCTACACCACTACCATTGGCCCCATTTGTGCCTACACCTATACTTGGTGGTGGTCCCCCTAGGACCCTTGTCTATCCCACTATAGAAGCCCACTGACTTGGAGTAGTTATTGATGGCCTGCCAACCAAGCTCATTATGTACTCTACATACCTCATAGCCTAGGGTAGTTAGTCCAAAACCATCACTTCATAATATCTAATCTCTATAATAGTATCTAGATAGCATGCTCGAGGCACTATGTCTAGTGGCCTTCTTGTTACTACTACACCTACCCTAGCCCTCTACCTAAGTATATCTCTCTCACCTATAATGATGGTGAGTTAACCTTGTAATGCCTGAATCTAAACCTATAATGTGACCACCTATCCCTATAGAGCCTATACCTAATCTTGGCATATAGCCAATGCTACCCCTACCTATCCACCCTAGCTGGTTGGATATATATCCATTAGTGCCACCCCTCTATCATCCCCACCTACATTTGCAACTACATAGATGGGATGATACCAAGTCATATATTTATTTGTATACCCTACATCATCTATGAGAGCCCTAATAGAAAGCTTATCAAACCCATCATTTAGAACTATCTAAATAAATTGGTTCACTAGTAATTAAACCTCTAAGTCCTACCTCTTATACTATGGATATGGACCCGATACACCCTATAATAAGCTAAACCAGTGTCACACTCAGTCAAAGGGAATTAACTCAACCTCACCCTCTTGATGGCCCACAATCCACCTATAGCTTTGTATATAAAGGGTCTCCCTCCTATATCCTGGCTAGATAGGAAACTATAGGTATGGTCTCCATATGATGTATATAGCTACCAATTTACCTAGGGTAGCCTTGAACCACTCAATGTCACATGTTCCACCTCTAACCCCTGATGCAGCATAGTCATCCCTCCACCTCATAAATCCCATAGAGAACTCAAGATGTGTGTACCCTACCCACAAAAATCCCATAAGCCTTAGTATTTGAATGTGCTCATAGGCCTAATAGTGTACAACCATGCCCACACTAATTCCATACCTCCTATGGTGCCTAAGGCCCCATAGCTCTCTATAAATTTAAACAAGTAACACTGGGACCCAATATGGTCCTCTCAAGCAATATCTCAACCAAAACCCTCAGTAGTACATAAGGGAATCTCCCACTACTAGAATCTAGGAGCCTAAAGCAAGTAACCATGATCATCATCATCACCATCATCATCATCATCATAAATTTTTGTTCTTTAAGATCCCTCAAGTATAATGCTATGTAGCTAAACCTTTCAGAGTGATAATGGACTTGGTCATTATCATCTCCATATAAATGCTCAAAATACTCATCCTACTCTTCTTACTCAATCTAGTAGATCACATCACCATGTAGTAGGAGCTGAGTGATCCTATGAACATCCTCTAAGAGAATAGTCATCTCCCCAGTCAGTAGCAAGAAAGTGTTAGTAGTGATATCCCATCTCTCGATGAGCGCTACTATCATAGATACATCCCTAGGCATGTGCTAGTAGTGTCTCATCCCCCTAACCCTAACCTATTTTACCTAATCATAGCCATACCCTAGTTACCCCTTTATGCCCAAACTATCAAGCCAAACTTTAGGATTGTTACACTTTACACTCAAACCATGCTTAAACCCTTAGCACCTTTTCAACAATTCTACCTCATCATGGCTAACCACCAATGATCATTCTAACCATCAATTTTTGGGGCCCCTAATTATTAGGGTGTCAACCATCGATGGTCAAGCCTGACTATCAATGGTTACCTATGGGTATTCCATGGATGGAATGCCCAAACCTACCAAGACCTAAATAGGGACCCAATTTAATAAACAAATAACCTAAGCACTATACCCAACTATCCTACTACCCAAACACCAATTTACCTTGTTAATTTGATGTTTTACCCACCCTATTTGACCATAACCCCCACAACTTTACCTAGGGCATACAGGGCCAAAATAGTTATTTTTTAGACCTTGGCCCCCTAGGCATACACAAACAATAACAAAATCACACCTAGCTATCAATTTAATGTATCCCCTACCTCATTTTGTGACCTCATATGTGGTCTAAGCCCTCAAGTAGGCACTCAACCATGTCCTCATGCTCTCTACATCCTAGACCCAAAGAATCAATCACATGCCTCTAGCTAATAAGTAGCATCTACCTCAGCACACACCTCCCTCAAAAAGCACTAAAATTGCCTAGAGCACAGTCAAACAAGGTAGCATGGTAAAATGATAAATTACCTTTTATGTTTTTACTTTTACCCTCCATACTTTTAGGGTTTCCCCTAACTATCGATGGTCAGGATGACCATCGATGGTCACTTTCTAGGGGCCCTAATCATCGATGGTCAAGTTACCCTTTAAACCCACTTTTCCCCATTTTTTGGAAATCTACCCATTTCACACCATTTACACTAGGTTCTTTCCTACTTTGGATATGTCTATCTCTCACCAACTTAACCACCTCATCACCTTATTTTTGGTCTATTTTGGCCCATCTGATACATAATTTTGTGACACTATTACCTGGTTCTTTGATCATAGTGACAACATTTCCATGTTGACCCTTTTTTATTTTGTGCCACGTCATACATACCAACCCACTTGTGTCTCACCAGGAGCACTTCTTACCTCAGATATCCATAATACTTAACCCATTTGTGTTTCCTTGAGAGTATATCTTGCTTTGGATACCCACTAGAAATATAGAAATCACTTAGGAGACTTGTATTTATGAGTGTTCCCAACCACCACACCTATAAGTAGTCACATGGTTCACTTATCACTTGTCCTTCTTAATATTGACCCTTATTTTTACAAACATTGGCAGCCTAGTCTATGCACAATCTTGGTTATCACACCTTTTGTTGCATTTTGTGTGCACATTTGCATCTCAAATTCCCAACCTCATGTCACCACCTAGTGACTCACCATCTACCACTTATCAAACTTGTAACTACTTTAGCTTCACCTCACTAAATCTTAGTTTGAGGGAGAACACCTCTTCCTACTCTCGAGGTAACCAAACCCATGACCCATGCTCCATTTTATTTTTTTAGCTTGTTCATGTAAGATACACAATAAAAAGGGGTAAAATATAGACACCAAGAATTTATACACCTATAATTTTAATTTTTGAAGTAGCCCTAAAAGTGCCCCTTACCCTCTTAGGACCAACCTACACCTATCATGCCTAAACCAACCAATCTTCACTCAATTGCACCTGACTACATAACCCTAACCTTCAGGACCCTAACCATCGATGATTAGGGTGACCATCGATGATGAACCTTGGGAACCCCTGACCATCAATAGTTAAGATCCACTTTCTCACTAAGAGCATGCAAGCTCTATCAACCCTTTTCTAAATATAACTTGTCTAATTTGTGTTGTGAGCCTTTGCATGCATGAATTATATTAAAATGACCTAGTTACACCTTCACTTCCACCTCTTACTTATGCCTATAAGAGAGAAAGGCCTGGGAGGTCAAATCCATCTGTAATAATTATTAAGAGCTCAAAAATTTAGGATTTTTATTTTACAAGTCAATTAATTCAATTAGAATCATCAGAATTATCAAGCATTATTAACCATCTTATTGAGAAAAAACTTACCATCATCTCTTAAACAAGCTTTCAAGTACCATTACTCTATTAGAATCAAGCTAGATTCCACCAAAAGGCTAACTACATCAACCACCCACCTAACCAATTTTTGGTAAGATAAGTACTTATTTATCAATATTCATGTGCTTTTATTCCCTTTTGCAATCAATCTATCCCTTGCCTAACTCCAAAAATTCATCTATGAAATCCTATCATCTTTTGTTGATCAAACCCATAATTTCATAGTCAACCGTCGATAGTTACACCCCAACCACCAATAGTCAGGCTAACCACCAATGGTCACCTCAACCATTGATGATCACTTGTGGTAGAAAAAATAGCAAACTGATTTGACCCATCCACACCCAACTAGATCTACTTTTCTATGTTTTTGACCACTCACAATCCCTTTTCTAATTTTTTGAAGCATACCCTAACCCATTAGTATTAGTATTAGTATTAATTAGTTTATCACTAACTAGATCATTTCTAGTCTACTTTTCTAGAAATCTTATTTTATTTGATTTCAGTACCTTTTTTATTATTGATGCAAGTACCTTCTTTCTAGTTTATCAACTTGATTGTTCAAATGTGTGGATTGATAGTCCCTAAGGAAGCTCTCACTTCTAGGATATATCTATCACTAGGCAATCCACCCAACTATCTATCTAACAAACAAGTTTTCTTTAGTGCTTTTTTATCTACAAGTCTTCCTCCCAAGCCAAAGAGGAGCTCTTCATGGTCTTCTGATTCAATGCATGCACAAAAAAATAGATTTTTCAACCATACCCATATTGAGTTTCTTTTCTCTCTTTCTTTTTAACTAAATCTGAAAATTTATATGAAACAAAAATGAGCATAAGAATGAATACACCTGCTTGTAAATAAACCAAATGTTGTTCTAACATGAAAACAAAATGTTTATATGATTATCCTAATTATTTTGATTAAATATTTTCTTCTAAAAATCACTATACATAGCCACCACTTCTCTAGGAGTTTTGAAAACCCAATGCACTTATTGATCAAGAAAGTAGATAATTCTACTCCAAACCAAGTTCCAAACTTTTGCTCAAATATGTTTTTACATAAATTTTTCTCAAATATTTTCTCTCCAATATTGAAAATTTCTTGATATATTCTCCCCTTTTGAGGTGAATGATTGAAAAAACCTATGCCTTCAATCACTCATATCAAAATAATTAATTTATAATAACCATGTATAATAATAATGTGTCCATTTCAAATCCCATGAATCACATGTAACTATCACAAAATATCTCATGTAAATCTCCATACTAAAATAGATAGGCAAATAGCATGTCTTAAGTGTCATAACCACATAGGATAGATAACATCATGCAAATATAAATGAAAGTTATGTAACTCTAGGGATTAATAGCGTAGTATATAAATTTCTTAGCATATTATAGATAGCATCATGCAAACTAAATGCAAGGGTATGATGCCCCCTATGATAAAAAAAAGGTAAGGACAATCATCATGCCCCAATGTAGAAAATGTGTCCCTAGTAGTGATAAATATAAAAATTATAAAAAACATAATTAATGTTCCTTTATATATGCATGTTATAGACTAATATGTAAATGTAGGAACCAAGAAAGTATACTGGAACATATGTGCTTGATATGTCACCAAATATAGTCTTGTAATATGCATGATAAATATAATTGGAAATGAGAATATTATATCATAATCAATAATACACAAATGTATGACCACTTATAAGTTAATAAGTCAAATTTTAATGAAAATACTCAAAAGACATGATGAAAATATGATCCTTTAAGGAAAAGGATGAAAAAATATGCATAGACATTAAAAATCATACACATGCACATGCAAGAAAA
The DNA here is from genome assembly GCA_037957365.1 of Torreya grandis. NCBI lineage: Eukaryota > Viridiplantae > Streptophyta > Pinopsida > Cupressales > Taxaceae > Torreya > Torreya grandis. The sequence goes on along the minus strand of JARHVA010000772.1, from coordinate 1,043,472 downwards.
AAAAATTGCACATAATATGAAATGTAACCAACCATATGTAACCATGAAATGTAGATATCCTTATAACACACAATATATAGGTATTATAAACATATGTCATAATAATTTAAGTAGACAAATGTTATAAATTTAAAGTAAGGAAACATATCACCATGAGTGTTTTTTGTATAGAGATGCCCCCAAGTGTAAGGCATGCCATAAAATGTAATAATGTATGTAAGGGTGTGGATAAAAATGTATCCACATAGCATCCATGCATCCATCAACATATATACTAGGTATATCTACATAGAACTTGATCTAGGAAATCCAAATATAAACATGTGTAAAAAATGAATATGAAAACCTTTAGCATAGGTATATATGTATCCCTTGAAGAATCAATATTTTTGATTTTGTATTTTATAAATGTTTTTATTGTTTCAATTTTTTCTATAAGAATATAGAATATGAAGACAAGAAGGCATAGGGGTTTAAAATATAATAAAATAAGAAGGCTTAGATAATCAAAAATATAATCCAAGGGGTGCAATCAATAGGAAATTAAAATAGGTAGGATTAGGATTTCAAGCAAGAAGAAGATGATGAGGAGGAGGATTCCAAGAAACCTATGACTTCCCCCAAGAAAAAATGTATGCTAGGAAAAAAGGTCTCAATATATATATATATATATATATATATATATATATATATATATATATATATATATATATTATCATCATTATAAATTTTACTTAAGTTCTAAAAAAGGATTGATAATTAAATTGGAAAGGTCTAATGAATAATGTCAATGCAATAGAAGGAAAGTGCCAAGGTGTTAAGTTGAGAAGATATAAGAATATAATCAAACTCAATGGAGGAACAATATACAATAAATAAAAGAAAAGAAATAAACCATGTAAAATAATAAATCCATAGTAAAATAAACATTTATAAATAAAGAAAAATATGTGGGCTATTATGTATAAACAATGATCTACTCCATAATGTCAAGTCCTAACCTATAGGAGTCAGAGTGTTGCTTGAGTATCTAAAAAATAGTTTCAAGATGGAAAATAGTTATCATCATCCAAAGATGAATATATGTAATATGGTCTTGTGGATTCATTATAGCACATGTAATAATATTTCATGGTAATATAAGTTTCATATCAATAGGTCACATATCAACCTTAGCATGCAAATGGTTATGTGTCATATATCTTGACAGTGTAACTATAAAAATATGAGCTTTAGGAGCTCTTATAATAGATGATGGTATCTTAGAAGGAAATATGGTATAGAATATATAAGATGGTTTGTAGTATTATCATGTATCCAACAAGGGTTTATAATTCATTTTTTTAGGGCACACTGAATGGTCGCACATGTGATCTCTAAGGTTAGATAAGTTTCTCATAAGTTGTGTTTAAAATTATATGTACCTTGTTATTGTGAAAAATTTTAAGACATTGGTGTAATTTAGAAGGTATCAATCTCATTTAATTAATCCAAAGGCATCCAAATAATTAATTATATATTCATGTATCCAATAACACATATAACCAAACTAGGTAGGTCTAGAGACTGACATCAACTAGTAGGGTAATGCCACCTAGGGGTGTCCATGCATGAGCATAATAAGTAGGAATTATCATACTTTTAATAATTAAATCTCTTAGTATATCCTAAACTAGATCTAAATGACATAAAAATTGTGAACAAGGAATCCATAGCGGGGAGGTTATTATAGTGTTAGTCAATAAAACCAAATAAAAAATAACAAACTAAACACTAAAAAATCTAGCCTAGACACTAGGGAGAGCATATGTAACAAGAATACAATGAAAATACAACTAGAAAAAAAGAAATCATCCTTTACATTCCTTGTAGCTCCATAATATCTTGTTCAAGTGGCTTGCTTGGTTGTATGCATCAATAAATCTTTTTCAATGGATCTCCATTTGCTCCACCTCTCTTTTGTATCTTGGTTTGTATATTTGGCTTAGCTTGTCTTATGAAATTGGCATAATAACACTACTATAAGAGCTTTTTTCACCTATTTGATCATAATAACTTTACACCAAGAGATCTTATTGGAGGTATTTGGCATAATAACATTGCACCAAGATATATTATTGGAGGTATTTTGGCATAATAACATTTCACCAAGATAGATTTTTGGAGGCATTTTTGCATAATAACATTGCACCAAGATATCTTGTTGATCAATATGTATGGCCTTGCATTTATAGCCTCCAAAGTTAACTCTCACCCAAGGTGAGTTAAGGTTGATTTTAAACATGGAATGAGTTCAAACTAACCCTAGGTGAGTTAAGTCTAACTCTAGTTGAGTTAAAAGGTGTAATTTAATTATGATATTTAATTAATAGGCATGGTTCTCAAATTAGATATTTTGGGAGAGCTTGACAACTCATAAAGGCAATGATGAAAGTGCTTGATATTTTAAATTTTTGAATTTCCATTTTAAAATTTTCATTAATTATAAATGGATAATTTAGCTAATCATTTAATCTATTTTAATTATTTGATTCATTTTTATTAGTATTCTAGCTCTTTTAAGAATTGTTTAAGTTCCCTGTTTAATGGGTCCATAGGCCAAACTACCAGTTATTAGGTCACAAGGTGACTAAGAATGAATCCATGAGATTTTATTATTGCTTATGGTAGAATACCCTAAATATGGATGCATCAAAATAATTATAATCATTTATGAATGGTGTGTGGATGAAATTGGGACATTTAATGATTCCTAGGCTTAATTTGTAATGTTTGATAGGAATCAATGTGAAGTCTATTCAAGAGCCAGTTGTGGCTAGAATGGGGTGTCTACCATTTTCCCTTATTTGGGAAGATGTTGCAAGCTATATGCATAATAAAATATTATCAAATAATGAAAAGGTCATTTATGCTTAATTCTCCAATAGGTCATAGATGAACCTTAGATGCCCCCTCAAAGGATTGGTTGGTAAATAAGGTCGATAATCAGTCCCTCAAAAGAAAGAAAATAATGGGACCAAAAGGTAAAAAGGAGGTGGAAAAGATTTATTTTACCAAAGGTAGTTATAATCATTTGTATAGTGAGATGCCCTAGCTGGGCAAATAAAAAGGATGATATTTCTAAAGGCGGTTATAATCATTAGCAAAAGGAAAAGGTAAAAAATAATGATTTTCCCAAAGGCAATTATAATCATTAGCAAAATGAAAAAATGCCCCATTTAGGAAGATAGAGATAATGATTTGCCTAGAGGTGTTTATAATCATTAGCATAATGAAAATGTGCCCCAATAGGGCAAGAAAAGGATAATGATTTACCCAAAGGTGGTTATAATCATTGGCATGATAGTTTGGAATAATATGGAAAATAAAAAAATGGGACTTACATATGGAATTTGTACTCATAGAGTAAGGATAAGCTAGTATAGAGGAAAACTATAAATTTGTGAAACTTGGTAGGATGGAGATGCACATCTTAACTAGAAATGTTTAAATTCATTCATGATTTAATTACTCTTTATTTAGGAAATTATTGGGATAGATTGTAAATTTTTTAGGTGACTAAGGAGAAGTACCATGATGTCATTAATTGTAAGATTTATTGATCTTATTTTTTCTATAACACATGATGGTAGGCATCATGATATAAAACACCATGATAACTTAGATGAAATATGCATAATGACTAACACACGATCTAATAAATAGTCAAAAATAATACATCAGTTATAAAAACCATGATGAAAATGTTGAAATATGAATATGATTGGAATTAGGGATAATGTGCAAAGAATTACATAATAAACACATGTATACTAAGTCAAGGCACAACACCAAAATCAAATAAAAAAGAAAAACAAGTAAACAAACAAGAAGACAAAATATGAACAACCAAAAATCACAAAAAACACTAAGAAACAAAAAGGAAACATAATGAAATCAAATACAACGCAAACAATAGTTAATCACAATGTTAGTGAAAATAAAAGACAAATTATTTGTGCATGTGTAATAGAGGTGTTACTATTGGTGATAGGGTGACCCCTAAACTATATAGTAATGACATAGGTATAAAATCATAAGAGAAATGACACAAGGTTTCCCCTAGGCTATAGATTAGTACTGCCACAAATAGACAAAATTGGGGGATAGAAGAAAAGGAAGGGGTATCTGAGTTGACTCTAGATGCACTAGGTAAGTAAACATTGCCTACACAGTTCCATGGATTCAAGACCAACATGAAATTCAAGCCAAATTTACTTATCCCAAGATATAGGATAGAAGAAATTGATGATGGAGAAAAACATGATTGTATTGTAGAGGAATATAGGAATGGTCTTGCAAAATTATGAGAGTGTTGAAATAGATAATACTCACAAAATGTCAAGAGCATAAAAATGAATCTAAGTGGGCATGAATGTATCAAATTTAAATACATAATGCACACAAAAGGAACCCATAAAAATATGAGAGCATAAGGATTAAGGCCAACAAGGATGGGGAAACTAAATGACAAGTGGTCATTCATGAAATAGTTAGGAGTCCTAAAATCTTAGAGGTAAAAAAGTGATTGAAAATAAAGGAATGTGCAACTGAGCTACCCTGAGATACCCCTTAGATCCAAGTGTTGCCTACATAGCTTGTAAGAACCTCAGGTAGATGTAGTTCTGGAAATGGGAAGGAAAGGACCAAATTGGTCTAGAAATAAACTAAAAAAAATAAGATGACCCATCCTAAAAATTTTGATGGATTTATATCTCGCATGGAAATTCTAAACCAATTTTTAGTATTTTGTGATTTTTTGGATGTTCTAGGTCTTTGAAAAATGTTTTTGGAATTTTCTAAGAATCTCAACTCTATTGAGAATTATAAGATAATAAATGGTTCAACTCACAAAATGACAAGAGAGTTCAAACTTTAAATTACTTATAAAATGGTGAGGGCATGGCAAAGGGTGACTAAACTAACCTCAACATGAATCGAACATTACCTACATAGTCCCATTAATATTTTAAGTCAATTTAATTCAACCATACATTGGAGGAATCCAATTAGGTAGCATCAAGTTCATGAATTAGGAAAATAACACAACATGGCAATAGGAAGAGCCTATTCTTCTATTAGGTATTGTAAGAGCCTATACCAAGATTTATTTCTTGCACTGTGCAATAAAGTTGAACATAGAGATAGATACATTTAACACACCATACTATTATTTCATTCCATTTATTAATATATGAGACATTAAAAATATATATGAAAACTTTTTACTATAATTTGGGAGATCATATCTCCATATATATCCCCCATAATATCTCCCTATAATATCTCAATCTAACAAACTAACTATATTCAAATCTAGTATTACTATAATAGATTCAAGTAACCCATAATATATTCTACTAACTCACAAAATATTATATTTACCTCATGGTAAATAACCAAATGTAAAAGCTAATGTAAAAACTAATTTCAAACATTCCCTTCTTATTTTTTACATGGTGAAAAAACATTCACACTCTCACCTGAAGTATGCTCACCCATGTGGCATGCCCAACTATTTGGTTCATGACTTTGATATAAAGAAAGGCTAACTCCTTCCATGGTTTTAAATAGGTTTACCAAAAACCTTGACATGAATAATAATCTCATCAACTATCCACCTCTGATGGTTTTTTGAATCTACCACAAACCTTTTCAATATCCATGAACTAAGTTACATGAGTGTTTTTTGTCCTTTCACTATGTTTTCACATCAGGGAATTATGTTTGGAATTACTTAATTACACACATAAATGTACTTCACATAGTGAATATTATGAAAAACACACCATGCATGTGAATAAGAATGCTCTTCTATTTTTATTAAAATACACACATAAAATATGTCACCAAATATTTTAGGCCCCATCATTAGTGACTGATGAGAGGATTTAGAACCTCTAGCCTCCATTTCCTCCATCCTCCAATAAGTGAATATGCTTACTCATAAAATGTGTCGATGAAGCTCAATTTCATGTCTCTTTGAATGGAATGGGGTCCCCCTCTTAAAACTAACACAATCAATATTTGACTTAGGACGTCAAATACAAGTGATAGTGTGTCCTTGAGGCATTTTTTTTTACAATTTTGGATCTATATGACAACATGACTCAATAATGACCCCAAAAAAATTACAATTTTAAATTTTTACTTTTGGCACATTTGATAGAAATAATAAATTCCAAAAATTATTAACAAAGGCATAATGACTCCTTTGACATAAAAGAATATGACCTTAATACTGAATATAGACAACATAAAAAAACTTGATTGATTATATAAACTTTATAAACTATGACTTCTTAAACTTAATGACATATCTAATCTTATACACTCATTAAACCAATGACTTAATTAAAAAAGTAAAAATAATTAAAAGATTATTTTGACACATAAACCATTATTAAAATAAGACTATGAAACCTTTTAGATTTTTGATAAAATAAATACCATGACCTGATTTGAAAAAATATAGGCTCTTCACTTAATATAATTACCGAAGACACTTTGCATGGAAATATCAATTAGGAACACATGGATTACATGCAAAAAATTGGAAGATTCTACATGAGGACCATATAATTGATGGAAGTGCAAATCTAGATCATAGTTTGATTCTAGATAGATAGTCGAGCTGAGAGCACCATAATAATAGTAGTTGATGTAACTAAACTACTATCAATTATGATGGTAGAATGGCTCCTCGATATCCATCCATTATATAATGTCTATGATAGGTAAAATAGCACCATGAACTCTTTTATTAGATGTGACCTATTTAGATCTCTGTAGGAATTGATAAAAAAAGATCCTGATGTATCTCTATTGGTAATGTTGATGTTATCAAGTGTAGAGATAATGTAGATGATCATGTATGTCAAAATATAAAGGCCAAAATGCAATATAAGACAAGTCCATAATGCAATGAAATTTAATTATAAAATTCATTGTAGAAACCATGCATTCACGAATGTAAATAGGAATAATAAAAAATTTAATACATGGGGGAAAACAAAGATCAATTTGATGACCATGTGGATGAGGAAATGCACAAAAGAATATAGTTTGATAAAAGCATTTGATCATTATCCATAGTACAATCAAATTGAAATATAAAGAGATATGAAATAGAAACATGTGGGGTGATTGATATAGATTAGACAAAAATTAGAGAATAAACGGTAATGCTATTGATATGCTTATGCAAAATATACAACTGTAAGACTGACAACATAATGGAACTAAGAATGCCTTTCAAAACAAAGAAAACAATGATGTCAGGATATTTTGCATTGTTAAAGGCATAATTGAATACAAACTGATAGTCTTATTTTTCAAACTTGATCTTGCCAATTCTAGCTATGATTTGCTCAATGCTTGGATTTGAACTACAAACCCTCCTTTAGGTAAATTCTATTTGCAGATGCTCATGCATAGGATTTCAAAATTTTGGTGCAGATGTATATCATAGTAAATAGATAAAAGTATTATTTAATCATCCTTAGAGGTGAAGTACACACAACTGCCCCTTATTTTTTTATAATTTTTCATATTAATAATCAGAGATGTAACATGATCTAATACCAATGTTAGTTATTCTAGGAGCTTATACTGAGATTTATTTTTGGCACTGTGTAATAAAGATGAACATAGAGATAGATATATTTAACACACCATAATACTATTTCATTCCATATATTAACATATGAGACATTGCAAATATATATGAAAACTCTTTCCTATAATTGGGGAGATCATATCTCCATATATCTCTCCCATAATATCTCCCTATAATCTCTCAATCTAACAAAATAACTATATATGAATTTATTATTACTATAATATATTTGAGTAACCAAATAATATATTCTACTAACTCACATAATATTATATTTACCTCTAAGTAAATACCTAAATGTAAAAACTAATTCTTAACATCTTCTTCTCAATCATCGTGTTCTTTTGGTTCCTTGAGAATAAGATCCCCAAGTTAGAACTCTCTACGTTTGACCCACTGGTTATATTGGCCATAGAGTTTGTTTTGTTATGGTTGAAGGATGTTGATAGTGACCACACATTTTTCATCAAGTAACTCTAGCTTTTATAGGCCTCACCTGTAATCTTCATCATCTAAGATGTGTTTTAATGAGATACGTAGAGAAAGTAACTTGAACTTAATGGGAAGAATGGCCTTAGTGCAATATATTAGGGAATATGGAATGGCTCTAGTTAGGATATAGTAATTAGTGTGGTATGCCTAGAGGTTACAGAATATTTGGAGGTGTAAATAATGACCAACATCATTGATAATATTTTTAAGGATGTTGATAATGGTTTTATTGTATGCCTCTACTTGGACATTACCTTGTGGGTAATATGTGATAGAAAAATGTTGGGTGATATTGTACTTGGAATAAATAATTTTGGCATCCTTATTCTTAAATGAACCACCATTATCAGATATATTATCAGATGGGATACCATAACAATAGTGCGATGATTGAAGATGAATTTGGAAATCTATTTTCTAGTTATGTGAGGGGTATAATTTCAACCCCCTTAGTGAAATATTCAATGGTCGTAAGGATGTGTTTATGGATACCAAATGAGGTAGGGTTAATATTTCCAATGGGATCGAGTCCCCATATTGTAAATTACCATGGTAAAAACATTGGTTTTAGTGTTTTGGCTAGGGTATGAATCAGATTCGCATGCCTTTGACATCTATCACACCTTTTAACATAAGTAGTTGTATCTACATCCATAGTTGGCCAATAATATCCAGTACTTAGGATTTTTTATATATGATAACCCCATTGGTGTGGGATCCACATACTCCCTCATGAACTTCCTATAATTCTAATGTTATTTATGATGAATTTAAATAATGAAGCATAGTTACATCAAAGTTGTGGCCATAAATGGTTGGGTCAAGTAAGTTATATCATGAGGCTTAGTGGGTAAAGGCCTCTTTTTTATGTGATATGTATGGTGGCATGATATTTTCATGAAGACATTTAAATAGGTTTGAGTACCATATAGAGTTGGGACCAACAATATCATAGATAATTGTGATGGTTAAAGGTTTATGAGTAGGCTCTAGAATATTTTCAATGAGGAATTGATATTAATTTTCCTTGTCTATGTGATGGATCAAAGAATAAATGGTGGACATGACATCCACTATCATATTATTTGCTCAAGGTATGTGTTCAAACTATATTTGGCAATTTACTATTTGAGAATGTCGACCATGGCCTTATGTGGCATCAGATTGTCATCTTTAGTCTGAAAGTGATATGTAAATTGATTATTAATTAACTGAGAGTCACCATAAACTATGAGATGTTGAATATTCCATTGTACTACTTGATGAAGCCCTGCAATAAGTGCTTCATATTTTACCATGTTATTAGTACAAGGAAAGCTGATATAGAATTATTTAGGGATAATATCCCCCTATGGTGTAATAAACAATAGGCCTTCCCCTAATCCATTCGATGTGAATGACCCATCAAAATACAGCTTTTAATGTTGATCCTCATGGGGTGTTTCAATGATGGTCATGATGGACTCATTTATGAATTAAAAATTGAGGGATTTGTCTAAAAGGGGAGCTTCAACAAGTTGATCTACAAATACTTTTCCCTTTATAGATTTCTAGCTGGCATACTCAATCTCAAAATCACTTAGAAGCATGATCCATTTAGTCATATAGCCTTATAAAGCTATCTTAGATGGTAGATACTTGAGCAGATCTACTTTAGAAATAACTATGGTATTATTATTATTAAGCATGTAAGGTCATAGCTTCTAGGCTACAAAGACCATAGCTAAACAATATTTTTCTATTGGTTTATATTTGTGTTCATAAGTGACCAATATAAAACTTAAATAACACATGACATATTATTTTCCATTATCATCATGCTAAGCTAGAAGTGCCCCTAGGGCTTTATCTGTGGAAGATAGGTACAATAGAAATGGCTTTCTTAGCATTGGTGATAATAAAATAGGTGGATTAGAAATAAATTATTTTAGGTGTTAAAAGGCTCTCTGACATTCTTCATCCTAATGAAATGTGACATCCTTCTTTGGTAAGTGTGTAAATGTATGTAATTTATCTTCTAGTTATGAAATGAAGTGTCTGATAAATTGAATCTTGCCCTACAAACTATGGAGTTTCTTCAAATTAAAAGGTGGAGGAATCTTGGTAATGGCTTGTAATTTTGTAGGATCAACTTCAATACCTTAGAAAAAGATGATAAAGCCTAAAATTTTTCCTAAAGTGATACTAAAGACACACTTTTGATTAAGTCTAACCTTTTATTCACAAAGCCTCTCAAATATTCTTTGTAGTGTAGTTGGATGATCGACATGGATCTTTGATTTACCTAATATGTCATCGACATAGACTTTAATAATGTCATTCATCATATCATGAAATATGAGGGTAATGGATCTTTGGTATGTGGCCCCAACATTCTTGAGACCAAACAACATATCTTGATAACAAAGCATTCCCTAATGAGTGGTGAACACTATCTTGTGTTGGTCTTTTGGTGTGATCCTAATCTGATTGTACCCTAAAAATCCATCCATAAGTGAAATAATTTCATACCCCATTTTGGAGTCAATTATAATGTTGATATTTGATATAACAAAGTCATACTTAGGTTAGGCCTTATCGATGTATCTAAAATCAATGCAAATTATGATTTTTTTGGCTTCTTACTAATAGGGACAACATTTGAGATCCATTATGAATAGTCAATCAATCAAATGCATCTCACTTATGAGAGTTTTTATAACTCTTTCTTTACTAGTACATCAATATGAGGATACATATTATGTAGCTTTTTATTCACATGTTTGGCATTAAAATGTACAACAAGGTGGTGTACAACCAAGATAGGGTCCAAACCTAGCATGTCTAAATATGCCCATGTAAAAATGTCAATAAAATCCCTCAAAAGGGATGTAAAAATTTCAAGTTCCTCCTCAGTGATGGATACACCTAATTTTATCCATTTTAGGTTGTTCAAAATCTCGATGTTGACTTCCATAGTATATTCTATGAGGAGAGTTAATCCATATTGTAGAATGGTTGGTAATGATGTGAATTATCCTACAACTACAGACTCCTCTAGTTGGATTGGTTCTTCAATCTCTCCTAAAATAAAATGAATCTAAATTATTGAACCCATTCCACATCCATAATAATGCATCTAGATTTATGATTGGCATAATCTTGGTGTATCCTGGTGAATGTAAAATGGATCACCTCATCTCCTTCACTAGCAAAAAATTGACGAAGGCAGAGTAGAACTATACCACAACCAAGTGTGAAGCACTCATCATGGTTTATGCCCTATAAAAGTTTAGACAATACTTGTTAGTAACCCCATTCATCTTCTCCATATACCTTATGAATAAGCCCATTATCCATGGGTGCATTTGCAGATGGATAGTTTTGTTTCAATAATTCTAGTTCTTAGTTGTTGTCAAGCCTAGAAAATAAAACTTGGACCCAGACCATTTGTCTTGTATAGACTTTGATAATGTAATAGTACATATTAAGGATGATATTGTTAATCCATAACTCTAAAAAATATAGCACACCCCCAAGGACTTGGTAGAGATATCCACTTTTTTAACATCTAGATCTACACTCCAAACAATGACAACAAAAGAAAAGAAACAACTCACAATTTGTGCCACCCTTTTTTAGCTCATTATCAGGGAACTATACAAACTAGTCCTAGATGAAGTTTTATGCCAATGTGTCTTGGAGCATGAAATTGAATCTATTTTACATGAGGTGCATAAGGGGATACTAAGAGACCATTGCATGGGAGATGCAATAGCATACAAGGTATTACAGTTAGGCTTGTGGTGGCCAAGTCTATTTTAGGATGTGATAATTTCACCAAGGCCTACAACATATTCTAGTGCATAGGGAATTCCAACCACCAATATGAGATTCCTCTCATCCCCATTCTTGTCTAGGCACCATTTGGGAAATGGTCCATTGATTTTGTTAGACCAATCACTCTCACAGCATGATGCACAAACATGAAATACATTCTAGCATCAACTAACTATTTCACCAAGTGGTTTGAGGCCACACCAATAATAAACTACACATCCATCACAACTACAAGGTTCATATGGTAGAACATCATAAGTTGTTATGGGTGCCCACTTATCTTGACTAGCGATAAGGGAAAACACTTCATTAATGAAACTATGTGGATCCTACTGATAAAATACATGGTGGCACACCACAAGATGACACCTTATCATCCCTAATTGAATAACACAACTGAAGCATTCAACAAGATCTTGGGTACATGCCTCATAAATTTATGTGTTGTTAGTCATGAATATTAAGATGATCAAGTGTTGACAGTGTTATGGGCATACTACACAACCTATAAGCACCTAAACAAGGCTATACTATTTTAACTAGTATTTACCACTAAGGTGATTCTACTGATGAAGTTCTTGGTGCCATCATTGCACATCACATAAATTAGTTGATTGGATGACCAAGAATCATTAAATGTAAGGTTGGATGACTTGGAGTACTTAAATAGGGTGCATGCCCATGCAAGGTTGAGCTAGTAGATAGAAAAGGCATGGTAGAATCTCTAACATGACAAACCCATTAAGAAAAAAGTACTAACTAAAAGAACATTAATTTTTCTCTATGACTCCAAGTACCTTGAGCACCTAGGCAAGCTACAGATAAGGTGGATGGATCCATTTTTCATCAATCATATATTAGAGCTTGGTGCATGAAATATGTGCATGTTATTAGGTGAGATGCTCTTTGGGAATTTTAATGATAATTGATTAAAGCCTTATGAGGAGTAGGATGGAACTTGTGCCATCAGATATCAATTCCTTGATCATGATTCAATGGTATTATGTAACCAAAATAAGGTTTGGCATAAGCTAAATAGTTCTTGATGAATTGAGTATGTTATTTTGTTGTAGGGATAAGTGAATAAGTGGTACTTTGAGGCCCACCAATAAACTTCATCTAGCACTTTCACACATAATTCTATTTGGGTGAGTCGAGCATGGGTGCTTTCTAAGTGCCTGAGGCAATAACCCTAAGCTATGGTTGTATGAATTTTTTTAGATTCAAACATAAGGCACACTAAATATTCGGGCATAAGATTCAAAAAGTGAGGTGTTCTGAGACTTGTAAGAAGATTGTTTTGATGCTTCCACACATAACACCAATCAGGTGAATTAAAAAAAGGTTTTTTCCTAAGAACCTATAAATAGATACCCAATTTTGGGCACATGAGACTCACCAAACTTGGAAAATAGGAATACCAAGTGATGAAGAAAGATGATCAAGATACGCATGTCCATATGATGAAATAAAGGTGCATAGGATGATAAGAGCATGAGACACCTAAAAAGTGAAGTGTTTGAGGGCCAATGCAAAGGATTTGTATGGGGTAGGATAGGCCAAGACAAGAGATGAAAACATAGAGAAATTAGCCAAGAAAGGAAGTGCACATGGAATGGAAGTGTAATATGAAGAGGAAATGGGACTGTGGAGTTTGAGTTGCACACATGTGAGGTGTTGTGCCCAGGTTGCCATAAGGAAGGCAAAAGTTATGCCAAGTAAACAAAAATATAGGAGAAACATCATCAAGATAAGCTAGCATCCACCCAAAATAAGGTGGGAAGGGATCATTTGAAATTCACATCACTTCATCAAAATACTATTAAAATAATTAATTGATGTGACAATGGAGGCATAAAGATCTACATTAATTACATGTGTGATAATAGATTTTTTGTGGATTTCATGGGTTTTGGTGAATGCTAAGAATTTTAGGTACTACCATGCCATTAAACACCTTTAATTAAGATGGTAGCTAAAAATAGGGTATAAAGTAGTAATACATTGACTAGTTTAGGGTACAAACCTTAAGATAATTTAAATGCATAATAAACTAGAGTGAATGAGAGCCAAAGTAATACAATTCTACTATAGTGATACTTTTAACACCCCTATATGCCATATGTGAATGATTACATAGAGGTTAAAGTTGTGCTCTCTTTGAGATTAGCATAGATGAGTGTAAAAAATTTAGTGTTCAAGAACTAGGCAACAAAAAATATGAGGGATGCCAAGCCTACTATTAACAACAAGCAAAGCTCAAGAAATGAGTCACAATCATAGATCTCATGACTTTGAGGTGTACCACCAAAAAATATAAGCTTCAGGAACATGAATAAACTATTATTCAACACTAATTAATTCAAGATGGGGAAGAAGCACATGAGTTCTAGCTCACAATAATTGCACAAGTAATCCAAAAGGGCATGAGGGATAGAAAAAGTGGCCTCAATGAAGGAAAAAACATAACCAATGGAAGGAGTTAGCATCATCAAGGTTGATCTAGAGGCACTAGTAAAAATTCATACCAAAAAATTTAGTTCCCTTAGGAGGTCATAATAGGAGAGAGCTAGGCATCTTTCACACACAACTATCGACTCAAGGAATATAACCACCACACTTCAAGCAATGCATAAGATCTAGTACAGAACTAGGTGGTGGATACAAGGGCAAAGACAAAAATAATCATGGCACTATTTAATGTCTCTATTTAGGAAAAATTGGTAGCCACTTGTGAAACTTAGCTCTATGAGTTACTATGCTTTTCAAAGTTGGAGGAACTCATATAGTTCCTCCTCTTGTACATCCACAAGGACCTGTTCTATTTTTTAGGGAGGTGCATGAGGTTTTTAGCAAACCTCATTGGTAGGATCATTGGGCTCCCCACTTTTGGCATCAACATCCACCAGATGATGGTGAATTATGTATAATTTGAAAGGGTTATAAAGTTCCTAGTGTACTATGAGGGAGGTTTCACATTCCCAATCAAAGACATCAGTGACCTAGGGATGAGGGTAGCTACATACCTGGTGAGCTCAAAACTATGTCTCAATGGTTGATGGATGGATATCACAAATACCTACCTATGCATCTCCTACCACATGGTGTAGGGGTAAAATTTAACATATCCAAATTAATAATGGAGGAGATAGTGAAGAACGTGATTGAATGACACATAACATGAGAGACCTTCTAGTGGGGGTCAATTTTTATTTTGATTATCATGGAGGAGAATGGAGTACCAGATGGAAATGAGGATAACCTTTGGGTCTTCTTGATGCATAAGGACTATCGAATGCTAAAATATCAAAACTTCACTTGCCCCTAGCCTTCTCCTAGAAGTACAAGACTCCCATGATGGGGTGGTGTACCTAGTACATCTAGGTATTCAGAGAGGAATGGTGCATTCCTAAGGAGATCCCTTAGAATCTATTTGGGATGGAAACTTTTTCTATAATGAAACACTTTTGTATAGTGAAATTCGCACTCACAAATGGCAATAAATCTAGCTAGATGAAGCTTCCCTATGCCTTCTTATCTAGATAATTCAAGGATGCACTTCAAAGAATCCCCAATGCATAGTATTTAGACATCTCAATCAAGATAGTGGATTTAGAATATAATAGATTACAACACCAATATATACACCTAGGGGAGAAGGTGACCAAGGATGGGGAGGATGACTTAGATTGCATCAACATCTATCCTCTTTAAAATGAGGTCATATGAAAATAAATCTACATATTTTAATATCAAATGAATCCAAGGAAGAAGGGTGATACTCAGAGAAGGATGATGACATCCCCTTCTAGATTGGTAATAAGGGTAAGTTCTCATTGGTAGCTGTCAATAAGTATCCCCAAAAGAAGAAGGGGAAAACACTTGAGGAGATGTAGGAGTGCATCAAATTAAAGATCACCTCTAGCAATGAATCCACTCCCTCTACACCAAAGAAGAAACATGTGGTATTCACACTAGGGATTTCTTCACCTAAGCCAAGGGAGAAGAAAAAGAACAAGGCTAAGGGGCCAGTGGCAATGCCCATGATAACCTTAGTTGAGATGGAGGTGCAAGAGACACATGAGGAAGAAAATGCATAATAGGTACATGAAGAGATGGAAGAAGAACAAGAAGATGGAGGGATGAAAGATACATCATCCAAGAAGAAGAGATAGGGGAAGAGCCCAACACTACAAAAATTCATGAGGCTTTCCAAGGTGGCACTACTACTGAACTTGGAGGAGTAAAAGAGCCATCAAGTGACTTACCCACAAAACATTCTACATGACCTCCATGAACTAAGGAGTAAAAGAGGCACTGATAGATGGAAATGGACCTCAATGAGGAATATATAGAGTAGATCTGGAGCTAGATCAAAAAATAGAGGCCATGAAGGTAGCCGATATGACCTAAGAAAAAATTGATAAGGCTAAGGTTAAAGAGATAAAGGACAAGAAGGAAATGATAGTTGTAATAGTGAAAAAGAGGAAGGTGGAAATAAAGAAGGCCCAAAAGGAAAGGGTTAGGAGAGAGAAGGAAGAAAATAGGGTTGCCATAAGCACATAACCCATAAGGGAAAAAGTGGTAGAGGTGCCTATCATCCCCACTAACATAATGAAATAATTTATAACACATGCATATCTAAGTAGCGAAGGGCTACCTAGAGACAATGAAGGTGATACTAGAACCTTAAGAGAGTAAATAGAGGGTGCAGTAGAGACCCAACAAATATGGGAGAGAAAAGATAACACTGATGAGGAAGAAAAAAAAGACAAAGGGGACAAGTCCAAAGAACCCCTATAGGAGCATAGAGGAGAGACCTCATAGGAGGGAAATAGACAAATCACTAGCACCAAAGAGGAATAATAGATATAACTGACCATCACTAAAGGAGAGGGAACTGAACTGAGCCTATGAGAGAAGGCATAGAAAGGGTTCATTGATGAGGATTATATATGATGGAGTATGTGCCCTTTAGAGTTACCATGATAAGGATGTGCTAATAACTATCCTTTGCCTTTGATATTTATATGGATGAGCATCATTTTAATGTACCACATAAGGTAATCCCAAGTGTCTATCAACTAGAGGAAGGGCATGAATCCCTTCTTATCAACCCTCATGCATTGAATCTAATAAGGTCAACCAATGCCCTCATCTAAATGGCCTTCAAGGTAGCATGAAAGAACATTGTTAATGATGTTAGGGCCTCAAGTTGAAATAAAATAACACCAGAGGTATATGAGGATATCAAGGCCATGAAATTCAAGTTTCAATAGTTGGACAAGTGCGTAGAGGAACTTGAGCCATGCCTCTTAGATGACATTGACACTTTAAGATTTTTAGAGGTTGATAAAGTGTGTGTGCTAGTGGAGCATATGCTCTAAAATTAAAGTTAGAATCAACATCAAAGGAAGAGGAGGACCCTTGCACTTATTTAAAGCAAGAGCTTATGACAAATCTCAAAGAGGTAGAAGACCTCTTCACAAAGATTGAAGAGGGTGCTAAAGCATTTGATATGATATTTTACAACTTCTCTACCTAGGTATCAGTCATTGGCACACACTTCAAAATGAAAAAGTGGATAAAGATGCACTAATGTCATGGGCATACACTATTAGGAGGGTTTAACATTCATAAATCATAGCATAGGTCAATACTTTGAGTTCCCAAATAAAGACCTAGGAGTATGACCTAGAATAACTCTTCTATACATTATAAACAAAGGCTTATGAACAAAGAATGATCTTAGATAGAGGAATAAAAAAGGCAAAGGAAAGGATAGAGGGATTTAGGAAAGAGTTGGATAAAATTGATGTGATCACCCTTAGTATTTATTCCACAGAGATAGACAACACCATGGAATAAATCAAGCTCACAATCTAGGGCTTTGAGGACTTTAGAGTAGAACTAAAGGAGTGTGTGCCAGAGTTTTACATGCCAAAAGTGTTCAAAGACTAGTTCAAGGGAAAAATAAAAATATTTTATGGGGTAATATTGGGCCCCAAATCCATCTAAATATAGGATCCACATTGACACAACAAACACTTGGGCATGAGGCGATCACTTATTATGATTGATGTTTTGTCATCTAGTGGTACCAACTGGTAGGTGGCTAATCACCTTGATACTGAATAAATCATCATTAGGAAGTGAGCACATGGTAAAATCATGACATAATAGAAGCCAAGAAGTAGATATAGTAGAATTATTACATCTAGCACTAGCTCAACACCCAATATGCCCCTTTCAACTTGGCAGTAAGATGTTCTTAAGTGTTATAAAAGTGGAGTTAATCTAGTTAGTAAGTACAGGAAATTGGAGTAGTGAATATCTACAAGATTGATTCTAGATACTATGTCCACCATTAGAGCTTATAATTTAGTTTATATTCCTCTTCAACTCCCCATTGTAGTTTCCAAGCTCGTTTGTGAGCCTCTAGGCCTTTAGCAGCTTTAAGATGAGTATTTATTTAATTTCTATTAATTTATATACTATGTGTTTAAACCCTATTAATGATTAATGGTGTTGCATCTAATGATTTTTAGTTTGGTTTATGTGGTTTTGGTTATAGGATTATAATGAGAATGGTTTGCACAATTTTTCAATAGATTAAATTCTTAGATTTATATTATGATTATTGAGTTCCCTTAAGCTTTCAGCCTAACTTGATCATGGCACTTCCATAGTATATGATGATGTTAGCACCCTATAGAGGAATTATCTAAGTATAGGAATGTCCCTACACCTCACAATAATACTTACACCAAAGCATGAGCATAAGACTAAGTCTTTCATCCAAGTACTCCACTAAACCCCCCAAGTGCTTGATTGATGCCAAGTTAAAGAAATCAAAGGCTTGTGCTCATGAAGCTATAAAACCACATCATTTAGGCTCATGCCCAAAATACAGTCAGATCATCCCTATAATGGATCACACCCATGAACTTACCACTATCATTACACTAACCAAATTCCCTATAAGATAGAGTTACACCACGGCACAACTAGCCCAACATGAGCCTTAATCTTTTCTCCACTACACTTCAGGTGAGCGCATTAGGATTTAAGCTTATGTGAAGTGATGCCAATATGGTCAAGTGATAAATGTTGAGTGATATAAGGTTATTCAAGGCTTTTACCATGTTTTAACAATTATATATCTGAATTGGAAAACTAGATAAGTGTTTGACAAGGCTTATGACTTAAGACCCCTACTTTTGTACAACAGTTACAAAATGGAACATTTCACACACAAATCCAAGGGCCACATGAAAAGGAAATGAGTAATTTTCCAATAAAGGGACTTGTTTAAAATTTACACACAACATAGGACAAAGGGCCAAAAGCAATGGACATGTTCAAATGTCACACACACCAAACAAGATCTCATGGAGATGTTAAATACAAATTACATATAGGGACACACACAATATAAAATCATGATTTAATATACAATATACAAGTAAGAACATCAATAGAACATAAAATTAGGAATTTCATGTAAACCATGCATAGTTAATGTGATCATATCCTATTGAAAATAACATACTCATATACATAGTGTAAGATAGAGATGTTAGCAAGAATTTTTAAATAGTATAGATCTCAACCATATAGGAGTCATGGAATGATAACACCTATACATAATATCACCTATTAATAATATGTAAACTAATTTTATAATCATGCTCAAGTCTTGAATGGATTTTTAGAACATTTTGAATTTTTTTTATTTTGAAATATTTGAATTTTTTAGTATTTTAAAATTTTCAATTATAAACAACTAGTGAAAATTAAGGTGTTGAAAGTAGAAGTGAGAATGATGTGAATAATCTGAGACATGTGTCAATTAAAAAAATTCACTATAAATAATTTTATATCAATTTATGATCAAGATTCCCCTACTATATATGAATTATAACCTTGAAAAATATGTAGGAACAAAACTAGTAAGTTGAAGTTTGATTGTACGTCCTCATATTATCAAATCTACATTGTTCAAAATATGTTGCATTTATGAATAATATAGCTTTTAAAAATAAATATTATATATGTAAAATAGTGATTTACATATTTAGACTAGGTGAAATATCTAAAAAAATATAAGTATTAAGGATATGTGTGCTAAAAATTTGATTGTTGGGTAAAAAATGACACAAGATAAGATTGACCAACTAGGATTGTATGGGAAATCATTCCTATCCATAATTGGTTTATTATGTCCTTGATAAAATATTACATCTTATTAGTGTAAACTCTAAAAACAAAGAGATAAATGGTAGAATATGGTACAATTGATCACTATTTAAACTATACAAATCTATAAAGTGAAAATTAAGAGCCAAAATGTTAATAAGCCAACAAGATATAAGGTCTTAGAACAATTTATCAATAAACAGTATGTGCAAGAAATGGAATAACATGATTTAATAATCTAAAAGTTGTGTACAATGAATATTTTAGTAACATCAAAACCAATGTTCCCATCAATGTGACAATCACAAAAATATATGAGAAATGGTACTTGAATAACTTTATTTTAATGAAATGTGATAGGTGTGCATGTATCATATTTATAAAATTTATCATGTGTAGTAATAAATCTATCAATATCAATACTTGTGTAATCCTATGTAGGAAAAGTAGCTCTAGGAGATGTAGAACCATATGCAATCTGTGAAGAATTAATAGTAGATTGTGTCAATTTTTTTTCTTTTGAGAAACATGTTGATTTGTATGAACATGTAATTTAGAAGGTTATGGTGCTTGTTGAGAATTAAACATTATTTTATAATAAATTTTATTTTTAACTATATAGTTTTCAATTTTTTTTTGAATTGGTTGAATAAAAATGTTTTACCTAGGTGTAACAACTAAAAATATGCTTTGTTTTTTCATAGATTTGTCATTAAATTGTGGTTGTGGATGGGGTGGATGAGGTACCATATATTTTATAGATTACTCATATTTTACTCATGAAATTCTAACAACTTGATTGCAATGGATGTACTTTAGGCATATATGCACCATAGAGGGTCCAACACAATTTTTTTTCAACCTAGGGCATCCCAATATCATATCAAAGATCCAATTTTGTGTAATAAATAGAAAAATATTAGATACTATAGCAATGCCCATTTAAAGAGGCAACACAATGTGTACTAAAGTGGTTTGTTGTTTTCCATTGAATGTCTTAACACTTTTATAAGTTGCTTGTATACCATGTTGTGTGTAACCCAAATAATATAGTAATTTCATTATGAACGCATTATCACTTGATCTATGATCAACTAGAACACTATGAATAGGTTTTTTATTGATAAAATATCATATACATAATGCATGATTATCAAAATCATCATCCATTATCTCACTATCATCAAAATTAATCATAGGATATGACTATGTAGTTTGAATAATTGTACCACTAATTCCATTTAATGGATGATCATATGACTCATGAGGTGGATAAATATTGTAAGTACAATGAAATATTTAATTTTCCTTGTTATTATCATGATTATGAAATGGTTCACTAAAAAATATTAAATTTAGCATTTTCATTTTATTGAGGCTTAATTTCCTCTTTATGAGTGCCTAGCTAAAAAATACTATTGTAAATAAGATCCTAAATAAGGTGTTTGATCTTAAAATATCTATTTTTCATCTATGGTAATCATAATATTCATTTTTATCAAAGTATAATTTACCCTGAGGTTTGCTCATGTCAATTAAAAATTATGGTGGAAAAGTAATGAGATTGCATTCAATTAACTTTTGTAGCAATTTATGAGGTGGTTTTGGTAATATAGATAATTGAACTCTTGTTTGATTTGATAAAACAATCTTGTTATAAAGATGAGAAACAACATTAACAATGATATTTGCATCTACTTTAGTATATGTTTAATTAATTTTTTAAGATGGTTTTATTTGAAACTTAATTGTAGAAGTTGAATTGGATGTAGGAGCATATTTGATCTTGTTTAAAGCAAGAATCTTGACCTATCTTTCTCTTATTGTATGAAAAGTTATTCAAATGATCTGAATTACTTAAAAATAATTGATTCATTCAAAAGTGCAAGTAAACTTTTTTTGAAAATATATTATAATTTAATATCTACCAAGGTGTTAGTAATTTTGGAAAGCATGGCATTGTCATGAAGTACATAATCACTGATAGGCTCATTAGTTCCTTCCTTAAGATTATATATTTTTTCATAAGAAAATTTTCATTAATGTTAATAGAAAAATGTTTAAGAAATAAATGTGTTAATGGATTAAGTTTTTGACTAATTTAATTGGTAAATCATAAAACCAACAAAAGGCATAATACTTTAAGCTTCCTAGAAACAACTTCGCTAGAAATTTGTCATTAAAATTATAATCCAAACATGTTGCATGAAAATATCTAATATTTTGTTTTGAATATCCTTTACTTTCATTTAGTGGAAGATTATGTGTTAGAGGTACAATCATTAAGAGGGGGGTGAATCAGTGAGCCCAAATAATCCAAATTTAAATTTTGATCTTTAAAAATTACTAAAACATCTAAAACAACCATTCATGAAGCATAAATAACATTCATAGCAATGATCAAGAGAGATAATTCAAATCAATCACATAACACATGACATACGTGGGAAACCCTATTAGGGAATAAAACCCACTGAAACCTAAAATTGGACTACTATCTTATAAAAATAATATCCAATTTAGACCAGTTGAAATTGATTAAGGAACTAAAATCCCCATTTAGTGAGACTCCAATCCCACAAGGTGCTACCACACCTATCTAGTTGAGTTGCAACAACAACTAGACATTTTAACAAGTTTTACCTTTCAATGAGGCTATAACCACCTTAGATGATAAGCTAAAAAAACATCACCTATGAAACACTTCCACTTATAAATTGATGTCAACAATACTTGATGATGAACCTTAGTTAATTACCCTTCACCTTTGCTCACACTAAAACAACAAGCTCTCTATTTTTCTAATATAATTATGACCAATAGGTCATAAAAATAGTCCTCAATCAATTTTTCTATTTAAGTCAACCTAAGGCCACTATACCCTTTATTATCTCCCCAACATTCATACAAGCCTCTCTCAATACACCCCTTAGTCTCCCTTCCAAATCTAGAATCCATCATCTTTGGTTCTACTATTTATAGAGCAATCTTGATAATCACTACCTTGGTCAACCATTAGGCATGCCTTAGCCATTAAAGCATTTATCATATGAAGATAAATCTCTATAAAATATAAATAGTTCATCCATAACATCTATGCATCACCCTTAAGCAACTATACCTTTTAAAGAAGGTAATTGTAGCTCTTATAGGTCTTATGGAGACCTATTCACCCATTAACACTCCCTCAAGAAAAATAAGAACATATGACCACTTTCAAATACATGGCTCCACTCCTTATATCCATTTAGACATCCTCAAATGATCACAATCAACTTATCTTTCCTTTACATATGCTCAAACAACTAAAACACTAACCTTATGCACATAGTCACCATGAACGAACACAATCAACTTCTTAAGCATTATTCATACTCAAGATAGATTGATCACACCTCAAAAATACACACAAAGCATCTTAATGGAGTTTATAATATTTTCCAATATTTAATTCATTGTGAGACATTGAAACAACAACAATACAAGCTCAAATATCCTTCTTAGGTCACTTGCAGAATAAACATGAACACATAGTCAATTTCTAGGCTCAATATCTTTGATTGTACTCACTTTCAAATCTTTCAATCTACATAGCCATATATACTTTGGAGTCCTCTACCACTTTTATTTTTCCTGAATGAAAAAATTAATATTATATAAAAATTAATGGTCCAAAAACTAGACACTGGTTATTTCCTTCACAAATTCAAATGCAAATAATCATAGTTAAACTTCAAACACAATGCTTAAATCTCGTGGACTCTCAGCTCAGGATCAATATCACACCATCAATCTTGTCTAAGATTTAATTCATATGCCACTAAAGACAAATGTTAAAATTTTGTTACTTTGACCTCATCTCATGCCATCTCAAAATATTGACTATGGGGACCCTGTCAATATGCATGAGTAGCCATTTTTGCACATGAATAACTTCTTTTATGCTTACCCTCAAGATCTTAAATTTAGACTAGATGATCTCCTCACATATTAGAATTAACTATATAACCTAATACTCTTAAAACTCTTTTATGTGCAAGATATAATGACATTAAAGTGCCTTTTCATAAAATCTATCATAGAGCCAACCATGTCCAAAACTACTTGAGAGGTCAACTTTGAGCATCCATAACTTCTATCATGCTTCAATGCATGATATCAAATTTGGTGAAAATGATCTATGCTAAAAAAAAAAAACCCCATATGATCATTTTTTATTGACACCTTCACATGCATAAGATATAACACCTTTAAAATTCTTACTTTGCTCTTTCTACCTCATTGCAAAATTGGCCAAGTATGGGAAAACATAGTTAATCTGCTTAGGAGCCTAACTTTTCATATGGATATCTTTTGACGTGCTACATCTCATGATCTATAAATTAGTGAAAATAAACTAGGTCCAAAACTAAATAAAACCAAATGATCACCTTCTCCTGAAATGTCCACATGTGCAAGCACTAACCTCATCAACATGTTTACTTAGCTCTTTCTGGCCAATCTATAAAATTGGCTAAGTATGGGAAAACAATGAAATCTAACTGAGAAGCCAACTTTTTACCCTCATACATTTAATCATATTTTGATTCATAAATTGATATCTAGCACATATCAACTAGGGACTATATTGATCACAACCATATGACCAAATCCCCTTGACTCAATCACACATGGTAATGATGATGTCATCAAACTGTCTACTCAACTTTTTTACCATTGAACCCAAAGTGTCTAGATGAAAAATATGAACCAAATGAATTCCACTTGTGCACACAAGCTCTCAAATCATGAATCACATGTTATAATACCCCTTGCATATTATCAACCCTCCATATATCCTTGATACTCTCAATCTATGTCAATACTAATGATCAACTAACCATACATAAATCATGCTAGAACAAGCACATTTCACACTTTGTCATTATCACATAAACTATCAAGGTAATTCATCTACTCACTAGAGAATTTATATGACACCACCATGAAATCATCATGACAAATATCCAACAATATCCCCCTTTATCATTAATGTCAACACCCATCAATAGAGAAATATATGGCTCACCTTCTCTCTCTTCAAAACACTCCTACAACAAGAACTTTCTCCCCAATAGGAACTTTCTCCTCCTTTGACACAATGACAAAGTGGGCACAAACTGATCTTGAGGACCTAAAAATACTATCAAGAATAGGAAAGGACCATCTTATAAAGATGATACAAACTTCCCCTTACCTTGAGCCTACCTCTTCTTGTCTTGACAAACTTCTTCTTGCCAACATTCTTATTCATAAGTACAACAACCAATGAAGAAAGAACACACAAAAGAACTGAAATATAATGTAACTCACCAAGAATCATCTAAGAGGGACTCTACCTAATAACTTTGATCAATTTCACCTTTTAAGCATCTTTATATCTCCACACACCATGAAGAACCACCATGCAGGTTTACTAGCCTTCTATCTCAAGACACTTTCATAATCACCAACTCTGCATCTAAATTATATAAAAAATAGAAAACATGTTTTGAATCAACCTAAGAACATATATTTAGATACTCATACCTTTCTCTTTTTTATAAACTAATCAAACATCACTCTTCTTCAAACTAGGCCTATCTAGCCTCCTTATATCCCTACCTAAAAATTATAGATCCCACAATTTTTAGTAGACACATATTCAAGACCTAAAAATCCATATATAGAGAATTCTCATATGCCCCCTCAAGAACACTAATTTTAAATAAAAAACTCATCCTTTGCAACATACTTCTTTCACAAACCACTAGCCAATTAGCCCTCCATATGGTCAAAAAAATGAATAAATAGAGAGCCAAAAACCTTCAAATCTATGTGACATTTGATTTGACCTCCCATTTGGCCCATTCAAAAAACTAAGAAGCCTTAGACCTCAACTCATAAGTCAGACTGCTTTTCTAGTAAAGCCCAAAAACTTGAGAATCTTAAAACAAGTAGGGTCAACAAACTTCCTTCTAGTCAATGCACATATTTGAAACTTATTGCACCCCTTTAGACCTCTAAAACACCTAGATAATACTATAAATAAATGCACAAACCTTTCTAAGTAATAAACACTTATTTACAATGCATCAAACTCATTAAGCCACCTAGAACCACCCAATTTGACTCTGTACAATAACTCCTTCACAAACCTCTAAACAGGCTCATGAACTTATTTATTCTTAACCAAATACCTTCTCTAATTGGCATAATCATCTTGAGCACCTTTAATCTGATCCTACAGACTGTTCCAACTAAAAAATAAACCCTATAACAACACTTGCTTCTCTACTGGAAAGGAGTATCTTAAGAAGCATAGATAGAGACACCTTCTATACCACAATGCTCCTAAAACAAAAAAAAATCCACATCTTCCATCTCCTAATTTCTCATCTAATATTTTCTATTCTTATTATTCTTCTTTGGATTAGGAGAAACAACTTCCTCAACCACTAAAACATTCTCCTTTTCTTTTAAAATTGGTTTGATAATAAACAGATACAACATAGATTTATTACATACCTTTTCATTTGAAGGATCCTCCTTTTAGTTTGGAACCTCATTACTAGGCATATAAGAATAATTTTTTTTAAAATATACATGCTTAACAATAGTAGGATGTTCACTTGGATCCATACATACCTCAGGACTAGCCTCAACCAATAACTTGGTCTTCTCCTTGAGCTTGATCTCTTCTTTCTCACCATGAGCAGACAATGAGACCTCTTGGGAATCTTCAAATTTAGAAGCATTATCCACCATAAAAAATAGATTACTTGGACCTAAAATATCATCATGGTACACCCTTGTCACCTTTGGATTCCATGTGTTAACTTGCCTTCTTTCTTGAACTCTAGGAACCTGATTAAATCTACTTTGTCTTGTAGACCTTTGCTTGCAAAACCTAGCAATGTGACCTCTCTATTAAAAATTGAATCACACCATATATTTTACAAGAAACATATCTTGCCTTATTTTATTCAGACATAAATTTGTAATTTGTCCTATGTCATGACAAATAAAATAAACACCTCTTTTTGAAGAGGACTCACCTTGTCTAACTTATGTGGATAATGGTTTGCAAAGTATCCCACATCAAGATAGTTAAATCACTTTATTCTATTCATACCTTTTTACTAATGACCCCCATCATCATCACATGCAAATTCATTTCTAATAGGTATCTTGTAGTCTTTATCCCTATGACCAAATTGATTACAGTATAACAGTAACGATTGAATTTTGCATACTTAATGGCATTTGGTTATCTGATTTAATTTGTCTTTACTTTACCAACACCTTCATTCATTGTTTGATGATTTGTCTTCAAATGTTGATCCACCTTGTTCACATTAGTCTTCATCTTGTCTTGAATTGCAATCTCTTGTTCTTCTTTGTATCCAAGACCAGTCTTATCACTTGCATGCTTTTGATCATTTAGAATGTTATCTAAATCACTTGAGATCTTTTCAAATCTCATAAATGACATTAATTTACTATATACCTTCTTTAACTCAAATTTCAATGACTAATTTTCAATAGCATACCTTGTGCATTCATATTATTTAGCTTTTAGGCTAGTAGACAAGACTTATAATTAACAACTAAGATATTTGACCATATCTTCATGCTCCTTGGCATCTCATCCATTCTTGCCTCAAACACACTAAATTTCTCCTCAAATTCCTTGAGTTTATATTTCATATTCTTATTGATCTTCTTCTCAATCTTTAGTTCTTCATGAACATTAGCCAATACAGTTTCATAGTCCACCTCATCTTCATCATCATCTAAATCACTCCAAGTAGACACCTTCTAACATGACCATTAGCCAATACAGTCTCATAGTCCACCTCATCTTCATCATCATCTAAATCACTCCAAGTAGACACCTTCTAATGTGAGAAATTGTTTTCCTTAGCCATGAACTACAATTTCCTTCATCATCATCATCATATTCTGAGTTACTATCTTCACTTTCATTTCATGAGCTATAATTTTATTTGGTATAAAGACTCTTCTTATATTTGAAGGACCTCTTATTATTGTTGTAATTTTTAAAACCTTTCTTCATTTATGTATTTTTATCATCATCTTGGTCTTCACCATGCTCTTAATCATCTTTCTTCTCATACTTATGAGGGCACTTCTGAAAAAATTGTCATATCTCTCCATAGTTGAAACATTTGTGGGGTAGTTTACCATTATACTTTCCTGAGCTAGTGTTTAATTTTCTAGTAATAAAATTAATTATTTCATCATCATAAATGTCATATATGTCATCCTCTTTGGATTTATTACCTTGTAATTTATTCTTAGGCTTCATCTCTATCTTGAATACAGCTTCCTTATTTGGTGGTATATCATCATTCTTCCTCGTCTCATAGGCAGTAAGGGTGCCATGTAATTGATGCATCTTTAACTAAGTAAGGTCATGAGTCTCTTCTATAACATATACTTTTAGATTAAACTTAGGGGATAGAGATCTTAAAACCTTTTAAAAAATAGTATTCTCTTTAATATTCTCTCCAAGACCTTTGATAATATTCACAATCTCATCAACTCTCTGTAGAAAGGATGCCATAGTATCTTCTTCAGTCATCTTGAGACTTTCAAATTTCCTTCTGTGAGTTTGAAACTTTACAAGCTTAACCTTTAAATCTCATTCAAAAATAGTCTTCAATTTATCCCATATTTTTTGGCAATAGTGTAATGAATTACTTTGGTGAACTCAATTTTTGTAAGACCACAAGTGATGGAATTCATTGCCTTAGATTTTTTCTCAAATAGATTCTTGTTTAGAACACTAGATAGAGGAATAATAAGAGCATAACCATTCAAAATTGATTTACATACATTAAACCCTTGGGATACAATGTAGATCTTCATCCTAGCACTCCAAAATGAATAATTGGATCCATTAAACATTGATTCTTGCTTATAGAGAAACCTCCTTGCATATTTTGACTAGCCATTGTACTTTGGATCACCTTCAAGCTATCAATTTTTTAACAAAATAACTCTCTTTGATACCAATTGTTATAGGTATAATCACTGAGAAGTGGGGGGTGAATCAATGAGCTAAAATTATCCAAATTCAAATTATGATATTTACAAATTACTTAAATAGATATAACAAACATTCATGAAGCATAGACAACATTGATAACAATGAACAAGAGAGATAATGCAAGATTAATCACATAACACATGACATACATGGGAAACCCTCTTGGGGAATAAAACCCATTGAATCCTAGAATTGGACTACTATTCTATAAAAACAAGATCCAATTTAGACTAGCTACAACTGATCAAAGAAATATAATCCCTATTTAGTGAGACTCTAATCCCACAAAGTGATACCACACCTATCTAGTTGAGCTACAATAATAACCAAACCTTTTAGAAATTTTTACCTTCTAAGGAGGATACAACCACCTTAGATTTTGAGATACCACAACAACACTTATGAAACACTTCCACTTCTGAACTAATGTCAACAACACCTAATGATGGACCTCAACTAATTACACTTCACTTTCTCTCATACTCAAATAACAAGCTCTCTATTCTACGAATAGAATTATGACCAATAGGTCATACAAATAATCCTCAATCTATTCTACTCTTCAACTTATACTTATTGTACTCTAACCTTTATTCACTCCCCAAAAAACACAAAATTCTCTCTCAATACACTCCTTAGTCTCCCATCCAAATCTAGAACCCGTCATCTTTGGTTCTACTATTTATAGAGCAATCTTGATAATCACTACCTTGGTCAGCCATTAGGCATGCCTTAGCCCTTAAGGAATCTATCATATGAAGATAAGGATTAATACAATCTACATAGGTTGACTATAACATCTATGGGTCACCCTTAAGTATTTACACCTTTTAAACAAGGCACTTGTAGCTCTTATACGTCTTATGGAGACCTATTCACCCATTAACACTCCCTCAAGAAAAATAAGAACATAAGACCAATTTTAAATACATGGGCCCACTCCTTATGTCCCCTTAGATATCCTCAAATTATCACAATTAAATTAGCTTGACTTTGCATATGCTCAAACAACTCAAACACTAACCTTATGCACACAATCACTATAAAAAAACACACAATCAACTTCTTAAGCATTTTTCATACTCAAGATAAATTGATCACACCTCCAAAATCCACATAGAGCATCCTCATAGAGTCTAAAATATGTTTAAATAGTTAATTCATCATTAGACATCAAAAAAACAATAATACAAGCTCAAATATTCTTCTTGGGTCACTTACAGAACAAGCATGAACACATAGTCAACTTCTAGGCTCAATAGCTTTAATTGTCTCACTTTCAGATCTTCAAATCTACATAGCCAGATGCACCTTAGAGTCCTCTACAACTTTTATTTTTTAATATATGAGTAAATTCATCTTCTATTGATAATTATGGTTGAAAAATTAGACACTAGTTATTTCTTTTACAAATTCAAATATTTAAATGCAAATGGTCACAATTAAACTTTGAACATTATGCTTGAATCTCATGTACTCTCAACTCAGGATCAATCTCACACCATCAATATTATCTAAGCTTCAATGCATATACCACCAAATCCAAGCATTAAACTTTAATTACTTTGACCTCATCTCATGCCATCTCAAAATGTTGACTAAATACGCTTTGTTGATCTCTATGGATCAACAAGGTCTTTAATGACCAATGATCACCATTCGATTAGTTGTATGAATTCCATTCATGATTGGATCATTATCCTATACCTTTGCTCAGACATTAAACATCATGCACCTATCCTCATATTTCTATCTCTTAACTCCTTGGAGAAAATGTGCACCATCGATCTTGCTCAAGCTTTAACACTAACAAAAATTACTATGGGGACCCTATAAATATGCATGAGTAGCCATTTTTTCACCTGAATAACTTATTCTATGCTTATCTATAGGATCTCAAATTTGGACAAGATGATCTCCTCACATAAGATAATCCAATTATATGACATACTACTTCTGAAACTCTCATGCATGAGAGATACAATTCTGTTAAAGTGTCTTTTCATAAACTTCTATCAAAAAGCCAACCATGTCCAAAACTACCTAAGAGTCCAACTTTGAGTATCCATAACTTCTACCATAATTTAGTTCATGATATGAAATTTGACACAAATGATCTATGCTCAAAACTAACAAACCCATATGATTAGTTTTTATTTAGACCTTCACATGTGTAAGATATAACACCTTAAAATTTCTCACTCAGTTCTTTCTACCTCATTGAAAAATTGGTTAAGTATGGGAAAACATAGTCAATCTACTTGGGAGCCCAACTTTGCATATGGATATCTTTTGATGCACTCCATCACATGATCTAGAAATTAATTTAAATAGACTAGGTCTAAAATTGAACAAACCCATACAATCACCTTCTCTTAAAACATCCACATGTATGAGTATTAACCTCATTAATATGCTTACTCATCTCTTTCTGGCCAATTTGAAATTTTGGCTAAGTATGGGAATATAATGAAATTTGATCAAGAATCCAACTTTACACCCTCATATCTTTAACTATGTTTCAATGCATGACTTGAGATTTGGAACATATCAACTAGGGACTATAGTGATCATAACCATATGACCATCTCCCCTTGACTCAATCCCATTTGGTAATGATGATGTCATCAAAATACCTACTCAAATTTTCTACCACTGGACCCAAAGTGTCTAGATGAAAACTATGAACAACTAGATAAATTCCACTTATGCACACAAGCTCTCAAAGCATGAATCAAATCTTATAGGAACCCTTGCACATGCTTAATCCTCCATACTTATCTTTGATCCTCTCAAGATATTTCAATGTTGAAGATCAACTAACCATACATAAAGCACACTAGAACAAACACATTGCACACTTTGTCATACAAGAACAAGCACATTGCACACTTTATCATTATCGCATAGACTATCAAGGAACTTCATCTAATCACCACAATATCTACATGACACCACCATGACATCATCATGCCAACTCTCCAATAATCTTTCCCTTTGTCATTGATGTCAACACCCATCAATATAGCAATATATGGCTCACCTTTTCTCTATTCAAAACACTCCTATAATAGGAACTTTCTCCCCAATAGGAAATTTCTCCCCCTTTGACACAATGAAAAAGTGGGCACACACTAATCTTGAGGACCTAAAAACACTATCAAAAATAGGAAAGGACCATCTTATAAATATGATACAAACTCCCCCTTACCTTGAGCCTACTTCTTCTTGTCTTGACAAACTTCCTCTTGCTCTATGCCAACAATATTCTTCATAAACATAACAACCAATGAATAAAGAACACACAAAAGAACTAAAATCTGATGTAACTCACCAAGAATCATCTATGAGGGACTCCCCCTAATAAATCTAAGCAATTTCACCTTTTGAGCATATTTAGATCTCCACACACCATGAAGAACCACCATGTAGGCTTATTAGAATTCTTTCTCAAGACACTTCCATGATCACCAAATCTACATCTAAACTATATAAAAATTATAAAACATGTTTTTAACCAACCTAATAACATACCTTTAGATATTCATATGTTTCTCTTTTGGATAAACTGAGAAAACAACACTCTTCTTCAAACTAGGCCTATCTAGCCTCCTTAGAGCCCTACCTAAAACTTGCAGAGCCCACAATTTTTAGTAGACACATATTCAAGACCTAAAACTCCATATATAAAGCACTATAATATTCTACCTTAAGAAAAATAATTTGTAATATCAAACTCATCCTTTATAATATACTTCCTTCACAAACTAACTAGCCAATTAGCCCTCCATATGGACACAAACATGAATAACTAGAGAGCCATAAACCCTAAAATATATATGAATCTTGATTTTGTTGGGTGAATATTTTGTCAACCAACTAACTAGTGAGCAAAATAGGTCTCTTCAACCACAACATAGGGAGATTGGTCAGCTAGATGTGCAAGTTTACTACATCAACAGGGGACAAATCTCTCCTCTCATCAAGGGGAGGTTCCCTATGAATAATGAGGCGTTATATACTATATACATATGTAGAAAATAACACTTAGGGGTAGGATAAACCATCCATCTCTCTTTTTCCAAAGATGATGCTAACAGATCAAAAGAGAAATCCTAGGTGATTGGTGAAGGTACTTCTCTTCTTTCAAAAGTAACATTCAACCAAGAGCCAGATCCCTTCTTGGATAGTAGAAATCCTAGTGAAATGATAGAAGGCACTTCTCTTTTTTCAGAAGTGCTTATTCTTACAAATAATAGGAATCTTTTAGGTAGGATAAGTGACTGGTAACAAGGTGCAAAGTAACCAACAATATAATATGTAGCACAAAGTCTCCACCTTGACTCCCCAAGAGTGAGATACGAAGAACAATGGGGGCACAAATTCATCCCAAGGTCCTTTACATAGAAACAAAAAATAGACACACATTGAAGACAACTATGACAGCACAAAGTCTGAAAGTAGCTAGCTTCAGGACACCTTCCTTATCACTTCCACTACCTCTGCTTGTTAAATTACATAAACAAGAATACATTTAGGAAATAGACATAAGAACAATCTCCTAGAATGATACATGTTATAACAGCACAAAGTTTGAAAGTAACTTGCTTTCTGATTCAAACAAAGAAATATGATAAATAATCTAAGCTCAAAGTCTCAGTGATGCCTTTCAATTTGGGCAGAGTTTTGCTTCTGGTAACAGGAAGATCTCTTTAAAAAAATAAAATAAATTACAATATATAGCCATTAAGCAAGGCTTGTTGCTCTTTCCCATGGGATGGCCCATGATGTAGTCAACACTTTCAATGCACCTTCAGTTTTGTTTGGAGTGACCATGCCTAGAACAGTGTGTTGCCTTAACTATGGCATGTCCATTCATCTAATATGTCTCTTCCTGAGTCTGAATCATTTGGTTTATCCCCTATGATGTTTGTGCAGCTGTCCATTTTGTCTTTACTCCAAATGAGACCAACAGGTCATGCCTTCAATGTTTGCAAGCTTGAAAATCTACTTTGCAGACTGTTCCACCTATCAAAATAACTTCTACATAGATATTTTCCTCTTTGTCTCTTCCTGCTATGATTTGAGCTCTCAAGCTATCTTTTCGATCAGTCGCTTGGTTCTTTCTTTAAGTTGTATGCTTTATTTGAGTTTGAACGGATATTCCCTTACTTTAATTTTGATGTTTGTGGGGTTGTCAATGGTCACTAGCCGCTTGAACCATGTTGAACCTTAAACCTTTGAACCCGTTGAAAGTACATTGGTTCATTGGTTCATTAGTTCATTCTGTCTCTTTTGTTCCATCACTTTCTGGTTCAATCACTTTCCCACTCCTTGGTTAAACCATCCGTTAAACCACCTGTTTGTTGCTTCTTTCCTTGACCGAGGCCACCTTTGAACCTTTGAACCCATGAACCATTGAACTTTGAACTCTTTCATTTCAAGGTTGAATCGGTTCATTATTTCATCCTTTATCCGTCACTTATTCTTTCTAAGCTCATTGATCTTCATCACACTAGTTGAACCCTTGAACCTGTGAACTCATTGAACCTTTTGGTTCAAGGTTCAATGGTTCAATCAGTTCAATTAGTTCATTCTTTTTATTTGGCTAAGTCATTTTGATCTTTTTGAACCAAATGCATTGAACCATTTGGTCGTTAAACCTGTTAAACCATTGAACCCATTGAGCCTTTGAATGAAAGTGGTTCAATGGTTTAATGGTTTAATGGTTCAAGCCTTCTCTTTGATAAGTGTTTTGAAGCCATTAAACCTTGAAGCGGTTGAAATTTGAACCTTGACAAATGCACTTAACTCTTATTGATGACGTTGAACCTTTGAACCCATTGAACCTATTGAACCAAAATGGTTCAAGGTTCAACGGTTAAATGGTTCAATCCTTACTTAGAAGCTTGCTGATGGACATTTTGATTGAACCTTGTCATTGAACCAACCTTGAAATCACCTAAGTGTTGAGAGCTTGATTCTTTCCTGCAGAGTCTATAGAAATCAACCTGTGAAGCCCATAGAACTTGGCCTACAAAGTCCGTAGATTTTCTTCCTATAGAGTCTGTAGATTCAAGCCTGCAAAGTCTATAGTTTTGAGCCTATAGAGTCTGTAGATTTTTAAAAAGCTTGAAGAATAAATAACTTGAATGCTTTGAATAATTCTTGAAAAGGGGAAAGAGGTTTTTGGTTTATTGAATCAAAATAGTTCATAGGTTGTTCCCAAAAAGAGTGATATTTTGGGGGACAATAGCTGGCTCCAGTTGGGGAACTTCCCTTAGTTAAAATTTTGAAACCACTGAGGGGAGTAGAAACTAGAATCTCTAGTGCCTTGAAGTATGCCATTGGGCTATGGAGTCATGCTACCTAAAAAGAAAGGCTTTAAAAATGAAAATAAAAATCACAAGATAGAATTAAAGACTATACAAATATACATATGTCTAGGTGAACTTATCTGATACTTCAAGAATTGAAGTGATTCAAACACTACTCATGATGAGATAATGAAGATGGCATTCCATCTTGATAAACCATTAAGAAACCATTTTGTCCCCAGAATCGGTGATGGGCAAATGGAACTCTCCACTAGGAATCACACTTCTTGTGCACTCCTTTTGGTTCTCTCTTCTTATGCCATGGCAAGATGTGGTCTCTGATCCAAAAACCATAAATCTTTGCTCTCTAGTGAAGATTTCCTCTTCTTGACTTTGGCATGCATTAGTATGGCCCACTACCATATCTTGTTATTTTCCTGGTTCAATCTAGTGCATGATTTGATTGTTAGCATCAAACACCTGATAAACCATCAGCTCGGCATCTCCTTTGGCATGAAGGAGTTTGACACCTTTGTCTTGAGAAGATTTCAACCCAAGTAATAGAGATTCATACTTGATAGTGTTGTTGGTGTTGTTGAACTGCAACTTATGTGATAGAGGAAGAATATCCCTTTGAGGAGATATCAACACCATCCCAACTCCAGCACTAGTAGAGGAATTGTTGCCATCAAATTCTTGAATCCAAACCTCATCAAAAATTGATCTTTTATCATATTTTTCTTCATTAGAGATAGAAGATCCTTTTTCATTTATATTGTGCCCTACTAATTCTTTTGATGTCTCATTTGAATCAATTTTCAGATTACCACCTATAGGACTTTCATCTACTAAAACAAGAACATCCTCACTAGACAAAAAATAATTACCCCTACCCAAAGACTCAAATAGAATTTGAGCTACAGGGGCTGACATTTGGGTGACCACATATTTGTCCTCCTTTTCAAGAAGTAATCTCTTCATTACACCCTTGACAGGGATCCTTTCCTTAGATAGGTCCATACTTAGTTCTCCACCAATGTCCAACTGCTCAGGATTGGCTTGCAGGAATTCAAATTCAGTCATTTGAATTTTGGATTTCTTGACATGACCAATTATGTCAAATGACTGAAATGGACTAGGAAGAGAGGATGGGAGTTCATCCTTTTGGTTTTTGGGAGGGGGAAGACTAGCCTACAAATTTGAAGTTAAAGGTGTAGAAATGATTGGGGTACTTACTTTTTTAGTAACTACCGTGTCCTTTGGCTAGAAAGGCAGAGTGGTTCTACGCTTAGTAATTGAAATTACTGGTTACGGTCACTCCTCTATCATCTCTTTATTAGCTTGTTGGGCTGACTAATTTTTGGACCAGGTGAACAAAGCATATGATCCCTCATCTACTTTACCTTCACTTCTAGGTTCAACCTAAAAATTTAGGAAACCAATGTTGGAGTCGCCAGCTAATTCTTCTTCATCTTCAGTGAAGAGATTAGCATCATCTTTAAGATTCAACTCAAGCTGAAATGATAAATTTGATTCAGCTTCAAGGTATCCAATTGCTAAGTTGGTTAGAGGTGCTTCGAGGGTGAGGTTCCTCTGTGGAGGAGGAAGGTGATTTAGCTATCCTTGATTCCTGATAGCATTACCTTGGTACGCTTGATTTTGAAATGTCCTCCTTGGTATATCTCTGTTTGTAGGAGTAGATGGCATCCCTTGTGCCATTTGCCTTTTCAAGGCTAGTAATTCATTCGCTAGCTTTTGCACCATTTGATCAGTGGTGGATATGGGTGAGTATTCAAAATATGAAGAGGCTTTACCTCTATTTGGATCTCTCCTTATCTTTCCTGCCAAGATAAGGTCATCTTATACCTTAGTAGCCAAGTCTTGAGTAGCCTCAAGGTCTATGTGGCCAGCACGTCTCAATAGAAAACTCACTTTAGGCAGTTGTGAGTTGATGAAGAAGCATTTGAGGTTTTTAGGTGTGGGCTAAACAATAATAGGAATTCAATTCCTCAGCTTGTCAAACTTTGCTATGCAATCCCTCATGGGTTCATGAGGTTCCTTCTTCATCTGTGTAAGCTAGGCTAGCAAAGCATGTGCATCTTCTATAGGCTTAAACCTAGCTTCAAACTTGGCTTTAAGTGTGTCCTAGTCAGTCATTGATCTAGCTTATAGATGGTAGAACCAGTCTGTAGTGGCACCTTGTAGTGTTTCCACGAAGAGCCTAACTACCATGTCTTCAAATTCCACCCCTGTTATGCCATAAGCTATGCTAAAGGCTACAATGTGTTCATCAGGGTGAACTCTCCCATCACCAAAGAATTTGGGGAAGTTATTTCTTGAGCTACATGGAAGTTCATGCAGAGGTGGAGTAAGATTTAGTGGACCAAATGAGTTACCCCATGGGCCTTGAATTGCCATGATGGGATTATGAAAAAGAGGATAACAAATCTAGGCAGCGTATGGATAGGCAAAGCTCTACTAATAGTAGAAAAAGTAGCTCTACCTTGGGCTCTCTAGCTTCTTGTATAGTGTGGAGTTGCCAGATTGTAGAACAATAATGGTAAATAATTGGCCCTACTTTAGCTTGAAGCTTGAGGCTTCAAACTATTTGTTCTATCCCAGTGGCTCTAGTTTTGTAGACCAAATAATATAATGGAGATGGAGGAAGATGTAAGGCTATAATGATAATGGGTAAGACACAGAATGGAGTTGCCAAAATATATAATTGATAAGAGTATAATGATAATGGGTAAGACACAGGTAATGTTTCAATCTGAAACTTGAGGTTCTAAATTGCACAAAATTACTGTGTCCCCATCAGAGTTGCCAAAAATTGTTGGGTGAATATTTTGTCAACCAGTTAATTGGTGAGCAAAATAGGTCTCTTCAACCACAACATAGGGAGATTGGTCAACCAGATGTGTAGGTTTACTACATCAACAGGGGAAAAATCTCTCCTCTCATCAAGGGGAGGTTCCCTATGAATAATGAGGTGTTATATACTATATACATATGCAAAAAATAACACTCAGGGGTAGGATAAACCATCCATCTCTCTTTTTTTAGAGATGATGCTCACAGATCAAAGGAGAAATCTTGGGTGATTGGTGGAGGTACTTCTCTTCTTTCAAAAGTAACATTCAACCAAGAGCCAGATCCCTTCCTAGATATTAGAAATCCTAGTGAAATTATAGAAGGCACTTCTCTTTTTTCAGAAGTGCTTGTTATTACAAACAATAGGAATCTTTTAGGTAGGATAAGTGACTGGTAACAGGGTGCAAAGTAACCAACAATCTAAGATGTACCACAAAGTATCCAATTTGACTGCCCAAGTGTGAGATATGAAGAACAATGGGGGCACAAAGTCATCCCAAGGTCCTTTACATAGAAATAGAAAATAAACACACACTGAAGACAACTATGACAACACAAAGTCTGAAAGTAGCTAGCTTCAGGACACCTTCCTTATCACTTTCACTAGCTCTACTTGTTAAATTGTATAAACAAGAATAAATTTAAGAAATAGACATAAGAACAATCTCTTAGAATGATACAAGTTATAACAGCACAAATTTTGAAAGTAACTTGATTTTTTATTCAAACAAAGAAATATGATAAATAATCTGAGCTCAAAGTCTCAGTGATGCCTTTCAATTTGGGCAGAGTTTTGCTTCTGATAATGGGAAGATCTCCTTAAAACAATAAAATAGATTACAATCTATAGCCACCAAGCAAGGCTTGGTGCTCTTTCCTATGGGATGGCCCATGTTACAGTCAATGCCTTTAATGCATCTTCAGTTCTATCCAGAGTGACCATGCCTAGAACAGTGTGTTGCCTTAACTATGGCATGTCCATTCATCTAATATGTCTCTTCCTAAGTCTAGATCATTTGTTCTATCCCCTCTGATGTCTACGAAGCTATCCATTTTGTCTTTACTCTAAAGGAGACCAACAAGCCATGCCTTTAATGTTTGCAAGCTCAAAAATCTACTTTGCAGACTGTTTCAGCTACTAGAATAACTTTTATGTAGATATTTTCCTCTTTGTCTCTTCCTGCTATGATTTGAGCTCTCAAGCTATCTTTTTGATCAGTCACTTGGTTCTTCCTTTAAGTTCTATGCTTTATTTGAGTTTCAATGGATATTCCATTACTTTAAATTTAATGTCTGTAGGGCTGGTAATGGTCGCTAGCTGCTTGAACCATGTTGAACCTTAAACCTTTAAACTCGTTAAAAGTACATTGGTTCATTCATTCATTCATCAGTCCATTCTGTCTCTTTTGTTCCATCACTTCCTGGTTCAATAAATTTCTCACTCCTTGGTTGAACCATCCGTTGAACCACCTGTTTGTTGCTTCTTTCCTTGACTGAGGCCACCTTTGAACCTTTGAACCCATGAACCATTGAACTTTGAACTCTTTTGTTTTAAGGTTCAATTGATTCATTGGTTCATCCTTTGTCCATCACTTGTTCTTTCTAAGCTCTTTGATCTTCATCACACTGGTTGAACCCTTGAACCTGTGAACTCATTGAACCTTTTAGTTCAAGGTTCAACGGTTCAATTGGTTCATTCCTTTTATTTGGCTAAGTCCTTTTGATCTTTTTGAACCAAATGCATTGAACCATTTGCGTTGAACCTATTAAACCATTGAAACCAATGAACCTTTGAATGAAAGTGGTTCAATAGTTCAATGATTCAATGGTTCAAGCCTTCTCTTTGATAAGTGTTTTGAAGCTATTGAACCTTGAAGCGGTTGAACTTTGAAACTTGACAAATGCACTTAACTCTTGCTGATGACGTTGAACCTTTGAACCCATTGAACCTGTTAAACCAAAATGGTTCAAGGTTTAACAGTTCAATGGTTCAATGGTTCAATCCTTGCTTAAAAGCTTGCCAATGGGAATTTTGGTTGAACCTTATTGTTGAACCAACCTTGAAATCACTTAAGTGTTGAGAGCTTGCTTCTTTCTTGTAGAGTTCGTATAAATCAACCTGCGAAGCCCGTAGAACTTGGCCTACAAAGTCGGTAGATTTTGTTCCTATAGAGTCCATAGATTCAAGCTTGTCCGTAGATTCAAGCCTGTGGAGTCCATATTTTTAAGCCTGTAGAGTCTGTAGATTTTTGAAAAGCTGGAAGAATGAAGAACTTGAATGCTCTAAACAATTCTTGAAAAGGGGACAGAGGATTTTGGTCTGTTGAACCAAAATAGTTCATAGGTTGTTCCCAAAAAGAGTGATATTTTTGGGGGACAATAGATTTGAGCATCCATTTGGCCCATTAAACAAATTAAGAAGCCTCAGACCTCAACTCATAAGGCAAACCACTTTTCTAGCAAAGCCCAAAAACCCTAGAATATTAAACAAGCAGGGTCAACAAAC
This sequence comes from Torreya grandis, assembly GCA_037957365.1. Lineage (NCBI taxonomy): Eukaryota > Viridiplantae > Streptophyta > Pinopsida > Cupressales > Taxaceae > Torreya > Torreya grandis. The sequence continues at coordinate 1,002,514 of JARHVA010000772.1, read as the reverse complement.
CTCCTTATGATCAACACACATATTTGAAACTTATTTCACACCTTTAGAACTCAAAAACATATGGGTAAAACTAAAAATAAATTTACACACTTTTTTTAGGACTAAACACTTCTTAAAAATGCATCAAGCTCATTAATCCACCTGGAACTACCCAATCTGACTCTGTACTATAACTCCTTCATAAACCTCTAAAACAGGCTCATGAACTTATTGTTCCTTAAACAAATACCTTCTCTAATTGGAATAATCATCTTGATCACCTTAAATCTGATCTTGTAGACTATTCCAACTAAAAACAAACCCTATAACAACACTTGATTCTCCACTTGAAATGAGTCTCTTAAGAAGCATAAATAGAGACACCTTCTATACCTCAATGCTCCTAAAACAAAAACATCTTCCATCTCCTCCTTGCTCATCTGATATTTTATATTCTTATTCTTCTTCTTTGGCTTAGGAGAAACAACTTCCTCAACCACTAAAACATTCTCCTTTTCTTTCAAAATTGGTTTGATAATAAATGGAGACAACATAGATTCATTACATACTTTTTCATCTGAAAGATCCTCCTTGTAGTTTGGAACCTCATTACTAGGCATATAAGACTAATGTTCTTTAAAAGCTACATGCTCAACAATAGTAGGATGTTCACTTAGATATGTACATACCTTAGGACTAGCCTCAACTAATAACTTGGTCTTTTATTTGAGCTTGATCTCTTCATTCTTAATATGAGTAGACAATGAGACCTCATAGGACTCTTCAAATTTAGAAGCATTCTCCACCATAGCAAAAAAATTACTTGGACCTATAGTCTCATCATGACACACCCTTGTCACCTTTGTATTTCATGTGTTAGCTTGCCTTCTTTCTTAAACTTTAGGAGCCTAATTAAATCTACTTTGTCTTGTATAAATTTGCTTACATAACCTAGCAATGTGACCTCTCTATTCACAATTGTATCACACCATATATTTTACAAGAAACATATCTTTCCTTACATTATTCAGACATAAATTTATAGTGTGTCCTATGTCATGACAAAAATAATAACCTCCCCATTTTGAAAAGGACTCACCTTATCTAATCTTATATGGACAATGGTTTGCAAAGCGTCCCACATCAAGATATTTAAAGCACTTGATTCTATTCATACCTTTTGACTGATGACCCCATCATAGTCTCATGTGAATTCATTTCTAATATGTCTCTTTTAGTCTCTAGCCTTATGACAAAGTTGATTACATGTATAATAATAACCATTAAATTTTGCATGCCTAATGGCATTTAGTTGTCTAATCTAATTTGTATTTACTTTTTCAACACCTTCATTCTTTATCTGATGATTTATCTTCAAAGGTTGATTCACCTTGTTCACATTAGTCTTCATCTTGCCTTAAGTTACAGTCTCTATTTCTTCTTTGTATCTAAGACTAGTCTTATCACTCATATGATTTTGATCATTCATAATGTTATCTAGATCACTTGATCTCTTTTCAAATCTCACAAATGACATTACTTTACTAGACACCTTCTTTAACTTAGATTTCAATGACTCATTTTCAATAACATACCTTGCACATTCATCTTCTTTAGCTTTTATGGTAGTAGATAAGACTTCTAATTGAAAACTAAGTTGTTTGATCATATCTTCATGATCCTTGGAATTTTCATCTATTCTTGCCTCAATCACACTGAATTCCTCCTCATATTCCTTGAGTTTATATTTCATCTTATTATTGATCTTCTTCTCAATCTTTAGTTCTTCATTAGCATTAGCTAGTGCAGTATCATAATAGACCTAATCTTCATCATCATCATCATCATCATCATCATCATCATCATCATCATCTAAATCACTCCAATTAGACACCTTTTGATGTGATAACCTTCCTTCCTCATCCATGAACAAGTATTCATCTTTAGTAAGACCATCATATTCATGATCTTATTCTGAGTCATTATCTTCACTCTCATTTGATGAGCTGTAATCTTCTTTGGTTTAAAGACTCTTCTTATTCTTGAAGGACCTCTTCTTATTGTTGTACTTTATGAAACCTTTCTTCTTGTATGTTTTCTTTTCATCATTTGGTCTTCACCATGGTCTTCATCATCTTTAGTCTCATGCTTATGAGGGCACTTTTAAGAAAAATGTCCTATCTTTCCATAATTAAAACATTTGAGGGGTAGTTTACCCTTATACTTTCCTGAGACAATGTTCAATTTCCTAATAATCAAAGCAATTGGTTCATCATCATCAATGTCAGATATGTCATCCTCTTTGGATTTCTTATCATAGAATTTTTTCTTAGGCTTCAACCATGTCTTGAATGTAGCTTCCTTCTTTGGTGGTATATCATCATTCTTCCTCATCTCATAGGCATTAAGGGTGCCATGCAATTGATCCATCTTTAACTGAGTAAGGTCATGAATCTCTTTTATATAAAACACTTTCAAATAAAACTTGTGGGATATAGACCTTAAAACCTTTTGAATAATATTAGTCTCCTCAAGATTCTCTCAAAGACCTCTGATGATATTTATAATCTCATCAATTCTCTATAGAAAGTATGCCACAATATCTTATTCATTCATCTTGAGAATTTCAAATTGCCTTTTGTGAGTCTACAACTTATCAATCTTAACCTTTGAATCTCATTCAATAATAGTCTTCAATTTATCCCATATTTATTTGGAATGAAAACAATAAATTACTTTGGTGAACTCAGTTTATGTAAGACCATAAGTGATGGCATTCATTACCTTAGAGTTGTTCTCAAACAACTTCTTGTCTTCAATACTAGATGGAGGAATAGTAGGAGCAACATAACCATCCAAAACTAATTGCCATACATCAAACCCTAGGGACATAATGTAGGTCTTCATCCTAGCACTACAAAATGCATAATTGGATCCATTGAAAATCAGTGCTTGCTTAGTAGAGAAACCACCTTACATATTCTAACTGGTTATTTTACCTTAGATCACCTTCAAGTTATCAAGATTTTACAAAAGGACTTTATTCTAATATCAGTTGTTAGAGGTAAAATCATTGAGAGGAGGAGGGGTGAATTAGTAATCCCAAATAATCCAAGTTTAAATTTCAATCTTTACAAATTACTTAAACAACTACAACAAGCATTCATGAAGCATAGACAACATTCATAGCAATGAGCAAGAGAGACAATGCATGATCAATCACATAACACATGACATATGTGGGAAACCCTCTTGGGGAATAAAACCAACTAGAACCTACAATTAGACTATTATCCTATAAAAATAATATCTAATATAAACTAGTTGCAACTAATCAAGGAACTAAAATCCCTATTTAGTGAGACTCCAATCCCATAAGGTGTTACCACACCTGTCTAGTTGAGTTACAACAACAACCATACCTTTTGTAAGTTTTACCTTGTAAGGAGGCTATAATGACCTTAGATGTTGAACTACCATAACAAAACCTATGAAACACTTCCACTTATGAAATGATGCCAACACCACCTGATGATAGACCTTAGTTGATTACACTTCACCTTCACTCACACTTAAACAACAAGCTCTCTATTATACCAATATAATTATGACCAATAAGTCATATAAATAGTATTAAATATGTTATAATCTTTAACTCAACCTTAAGGCACTCTACCCTTTCTTCTCTCCCCAACACACACACAATTCTCTCTCAATATGCTCCTTAGTCTCCCATCCAAATCTATAAACCATCATCTTTGGTTTTACTATTTATAAAGCAATTTTGATAATCACTACCTTGGTTAGTCATTAGGCATGCCTTATCCTTTAAGGCATATATCATACAAAGATAGGTCTCAATAAAATCTGCATAAGTTGGCCATATCATACATGGGTTAACCTTAAGTAGTTATACCTTTTAAACAAGGCACTTGTAGTTCTTATAGGTCTCATAAAGACCTATTCACCCATTATCACTCCTTCAAGTAAAATAAGAGCACAATACCACTTTAAAATACATGAGTCCACCACATATGTCCTTGTAGACATTCTCAAATGATCATAGTCAACTTATCTTTCCTCTATGTATGCTTAAACAACTTAAACACTGACCTTATGCACACAGTCACCATGAACGAACACATAGTCAACTTCTTAAGCATTATTCATTCTCAAGATAGATTGATCACACCTCCAAAATTTACATAGATCATCCTCATAAAGTATATAATATGTGCCAATATCTAATTCATCATGAAACATCAAAATAGTAACCATACAAGCTCAAATATCCTTCTCAGATCACTTGCATAACGAGCACAAACACATAATCAACTTCTAGGCTCAATATCTTTGACTATACTCACTTTTAGATCTTGAAATATACATAACTAGATGTGCATTGAAGTCTTATATCACTTTTATTTTTATTTCATGAGGAAATTTGTCTTATATCAAAAGTTATGGTCCAAAAACCAAACAATAGTTATTTCTTTTGCAAATTCAACTATTCAAATTCAAACGGTCACAGTTAAACTTTAAACGCGATGCTCAAATCTCATGGACTTTTAGATTAGGATCAATATCATACCATTAATCTTGTTTGAGATTTAATTCATATATTACCAAATCCAAACATTAAACTTATATTACTTTGACTTCATCTCATGCCATCTCAAAATGTCGACTTAATACAATATGTTGATCTCTACAAATCAACCAGGACTTTAATGATCAATGCTCACCATTTGATCAGCTATATGAATGCCTACTCACCATTGGATTATTATCCTATACCTTTGATAAAATTTTAAACATTATACACCTATCCTTATATTTTTGTCTCCTTACTCCTTGGAAAAAACATTCACCATCGATCTTGCTCGAGGACTAAGTATGGGGGCCCTTATCAATATGCATGAGTGGCCATTTTTTCACCTGAATAACTTCTTCTACGCTTACCTATAGGATCTAAAATTTGGAATAGATAATATCCTCACATAGAAGAATCCAAAAATATGAGATAGTGCTCTTAAAACTCTTGTGCATGTGAGATACAATGCCATTAAAGTGCCTTCTCATAAACTTCTATCATAGATCCAACCATGTCCAAAATTACCTGAGAGGCCAACTTTTAGCATCCATAACTTCTAACATGGTTAGCACATGATATCAAATTTGGTATAAATTATCTATGATCAAAATTAAATAAACCCATACGATCAATTTTTATTTACACCTTTACATGTGCAAGATATAAAACCTTCAAAATAATCACTTGGTTCTTTCTACCTCATTGTGAAATTGGCTATGGGAAAACATAGTCAATCTGCTTGGGATGCCAAATTTACATATGGATATCTTTTGACAGACTATATTACATGATCTATAAATTATCATAAATAAACTAGGTATAAAAATAAATAAATCCATATGATCACCTTCTCTTTAAACAAACATACATGCGAGCATTGACCTCATCAACATGCTTACTCAACTCTTTCTAGCCAATCTACAAATTTGGCTAAGTATGGGAAAATAATGAAATTTTACTGAGAAGCCAACGTCACCCTCATATCTTTAAACACACTTCAATGCATGACTTTAAATATGGTGCATATCACTTAGGGACTATAGTGATCATAACCATATGACCAATTCCCCTTGACTCAATCCCATATAGTAATGATGACATCATCAAACTACCTACTTAGCTTTTTTTTTAACTCAACCCAAAGTGTTTAGATGAAAACTATGAATAACCAAATGAATTCTACTTGTGCACACAAGCTTTCAAATCATGAATCACATCTTATAGGACCCCTTACACATGATCAATCCTCCATACTTATCCTTGATCCTCTCAATATATGTCAATGTTGAAGATCAACAAACCATACATAAATCACACTATAATAAGCACATTTCACTTTTGTCATATAAGAGTAAACACATTTCACACTTTTTCATTGTCACATACACTATCAAGGCACTTTATCTACTCACCAGACTATCTCCATGACACTTCCATGACATCATCATGACAAATAGGGTAAAATTTAGTTGCTATTCTTCATAAATTCAAGAATATTTTAGTTTTAAAAATTGGCATTTAGCTATTTTAGGGGGTGGTGAATAATTTAGATTTAACTAAATTATCTAGGTGTAAGTTAATTTTTCAGGTCAGCTCACCTACTATTTAAAATAAATTTCATACTATAAATATAGGTTTCCACTTTGTTGACAAACAATATGAGCTTATTCACCATTATATGTAAATAAATGTCCACCCATATACTCATAATGGAAACTTTTAGTGGTGGTAAAGGGATAAAGGAAGTGTCTATAGGTTTTTTGTATAGTCACAAGCCCGTCTAGATTTTGTGCCCTATTATGAATAGCCTGTCCATTTACCTTCTCACCTAAACACCATATGTTAACTTTTACCAAACTTTAAAAACACATACTTAGAGATTCACCAAAAAAACCAAATTAATTTTTATATGGACCACTAAAATTTACCCTAATGACAACTCTCCAACATTATGAGCTATAAATATTATGGGTAAAAGGTGTGGTGCAAGGTGTTAATGGGTTATGAATTAAATATTTGGAAACTAATGATTTACTATCTTGTAGTATAACATGATATAACCAAACACCTTAATTTGAAAAATTGCAACAATTTCCTCTATGAAGTATAAAACAAGCAAGGTAGGTGATGTAGGAGGTGTAGTTATCAAAGATTTGGATGAGTCACTTGGTTAGGCATAGACATAGATATCTTTTGTGGATTTTTTATTTCCCTCAATTCTAAATGTGTGGATGGAATAATAATATAAAAATTAGTAGTATAAACCCCTATGATATGGTTAACAAAGTGAAAGAATGGTTGTTGTTGTGTATTAAAAGTATAACTTTTTGGTTTTGTGCACTTTTAGAAGTTAAAGGACTTCAATAACTTTGGGTATATCTTGTGGCATTTTATAGGTTCCTTATTGAAATATGGATAAATTTTGGACTTATGCTTGATCTACTCCATTGAGTTCATCAAGATGGATCTTTTTTAAATCTTCATGGGTATCTTGTACAATAAGATCATTTTGATTAATTTGTTCATTATGATTATCTTATTAAAAATATTCTTTAAAAATTTATTCATCAAAATAAGAGGAACCAATGTTTGCATTAGTATAATTAATTTTAATAGTGGTTAAATGGATTTTAATATGATCGCTATGGGCCCCATATAACCTGGAACTACCTTAAAATAATATTTGAAGAATTTTTCTTAGGTGGCATAAAAAATAACATGGAAAAGGATGTTATGAGAAAAAAAGGAAATTAAATGGTAGCAAAAAGGTATTTTTTTTGTATGGAGATTAGTAAATTCTTATGAAATACAATGTCAAAATAAGATTATCAAATGTTAGATTTGAGGTTAAAATAAAGATATTTTAGTGTCAAAAATTATATCTAAGGTTGAAATCAATTTATTTTGTGTTAGATTTAAATTTAAAGTTGAAAAGAAATTATTTTAGTGTTAAATATTCAAGAATTTATCTAAATCCCAAGATATTTTTTTTGAAACCCTAGAAGGTTGGAACCTTAAAGTAAATTTAGGGTTTGAAAATTATCAATCAATAAATGGGATCACTAATATGTTTTGTCTAAATTTGGATTAAAAAGTGAATTAGCCCTAATTAAGATAAACTGAATAAAATAAATTGTAGTGTTGTAAATGAAATTTTAACAAGAAAAATCAAAGTAAATGATTGAATTCAAAAAGATGCAAATGATTGAAAGAAGGATAAGTATGAAAATAAATGATAAACTTATTTTTTATACCTATTTTTTTATTTTGTTAAGTGATAAATGACTTAAACATGAAATTAAGAATTGTATTTGAAAGTGCCTAAAAACTAGACTTGAGATTGATTAAGGACATGACTGAAAGATGGGGATAAGATCAACTTCTAATACTATCCTAATTGGTTGATCTTGTATTTTTTTTAAAAATAGGAAATTAGGGCATGATAAATTATCATATCTACATTTAGGTTTATATGTGAAAATTTGACATTCATAAGTGTGTGAAAGAACTACAAATATAATTTGAAATATTGAAACCCTAATAGGAATAACAATGATTTGAAACCTAAAAAATCAAAAAAATGGAGTTCAACCCCAATCACCCCCATGATGATTGAGCTTAACCTACATACCCAATACTCTAATGAGATAAATCAAGCCCATGTAGTTCTCCCACTTATAACACTTTAATAAATTGTTCTCCTTTGACCATATAAATGCATCTAGAACCAGCTTGAGTACTTGATCATGATTTGTTCATGTTCAAATAAAATAGGTTTTTGACTTGGCTGAGGACTACTTAGAATTATTAGAATCAAAATTGGGAAGAATAGAAATAATTTTATTAATGTAAAATAATGTGAATATGCCTCTGTATTAAAATTTACAAGTGAAATAATAAGTGACTTGAGTGTACATTTATATCAATTAAAAGGGGCTACCACATGCTAGGAAACATAAAAACATGGAATATAAGGTAAGGGAGGGTTTAATTTTAAAAACTTACCATTAGAGAGCTTAACATAGAAATGCACCATAGGTATAGTAGCACCTGCCACTATTATACCTATTGGATATTATTTTCCACTAGGGAAATGTGTGAATTTTTGGATCTAGGTTTGGCCATATAAATTCATAAGGTCATTTTTATCAATCAAAACACTTATTTAGGTGTTAGATAAAAATTATTAAAATAAATGGGTATTCATAGGCGCTTAGGATAGGGTGAAGTGGTAAAATAGGTTCTAATTAAGTACATAAGTTAATTAAGAATGGGCAATAGAGGAAATGGAAAAATGAAAATTTTCATTATTTCTACCTAACAATTTATAGGAATGATGCCGCAAAAATTGTTTTTGTATTTATTTTAGGCTATAGATGCAAAGTTTGAGCTTGGTGACCTTACTAGTAAATGTGAACTATAGGTACCATTGATACTGAATGTTTTTTTTGTTTGAGTTTCACACAATTTATTTGTTTTTCAATAATACATAATAATAATAATAATAATAATAATAATAATAATAATAATAATAATAATAATAATAATAATAATAATAATAATAATAATAATAATAAATGAGCATGTATTATGATATTGTAACTAAAAAATTAATTTCAATTCATAAACCCTATTTTTATATTTAATTTTTAAACATAAAAGTGAAAGGGTTGTGTAAAGAGAATGTTTGTTATAAAGTATACAAACCTGAGATAACTTTTGATCCATCTAGACAAAACTACATCCAACAAGTTTTTGTGCTACACCATGGCTAAAAAAATGTTTTAATGTTTGGATCCATGATTATCTTCTGGATTCTTCAAAATGTTTCACTTTTGATAGTTAAAATTTAAATTCTTATAAATAAATAAATTTAAAAAAAAATTAAAATCATTTATAACCTTAATTTTAACATTTTGTTTTCAACAAGAATCATTTAAATACATCAAAGCTACATGAACTAGGATTGTTAAAACATTGTTATACAATTACCAAGAATCACTTTGGGAACTTGGTGTCAGCAAGGAATGTTTAGGTCCAAAACTAACATGATCAAATATTTGTGACCAAAATTAGGTTAATACAAATATTCAATCAGTTCTAATTTTCATGTTGTCCATTTCATATTTTCACACACACACATATATATATATATATATATATATATGTATATATATATATATATATATATATATATATATATATATTATATATATTAATTGATTGAAGAGCGTATCTATATATTAATCAAACAAGGATATGGTACAATGTGAATCATTTAAAAAAGAGGGTGGAAAATTCATACCCTAAAAACATAACCACACTAAAGGTAAAAAAACTTCAAGAAAATTACAAAAGGTGGAAAAAAATGACCACACGTGCAAAAAAACATCACACCAATAGTTTAATAGCTAAGCAGAGAGAGAAAAGAACAAAAAGTAATAAAGAGGAATATTAAGAAACCACAACAAACATGGATGTTGGGGAAGGTGATGGAGATGGTAGGTCCTAATGCTTATCACCCCATCCTCCTAGAGTAGGAGGATCCTCATCCATAGGTAAGGGATCCCACCCATCAATTTGTCAAGCTTCTAATGCCTCATCTTGGTTTATTTCAAGAGAAATTACCAGAGTCAGTCACAAATATTTACCTTGAGGGGAGGACCCCAACCCCTTATGTCACCATCATGAGTCAAGGGAGGAGATCCCCAATCCTTGCCATTGCCTTTAGATATAGAATATCCTCTTAGACCACCATGTCATGGGGAAGACCAGTGAGGTGGTGATTAATGAGGAGAATGACTCCTATGTCTATTTCTGGAACACTATTGGCATGTTCCACTCCCTCATCCTCGGGGAGGCATAAGATATGATGGAGGCTCAAGAAATTCATGGATAATCATGCATGGGTCATTTCCCTAGTGGTCAAGCAAACACTAGAGGTGGATAATTTATATGTGTACTTTATCTATTTGGATTTGAATATAAAGAGTAGCATTAGATATAATAGTAATTTTGTTAGTAAAAAAAAATTATGTTCCAACTCTTCATGATTAAAGTAAGCATAATTTCTATCTTTTCATATTTGAAATAAAATATTAGCTTAAAATATCTACAACATATATTGTATTTTTTAGGCAATAGAGTTGAGTTCCCTAAGAGATCCATTTTACACATAAAAAACTCAAGTCAAAAGGGTTGAAAAAGGGAGTGAATCTAGCACCACACAGATTATGCACGAGATTAAAACCAAAAAAGGTGCTTGAAAGTCTATGGTTACTAAAAATATAGGCAAATGGGGTTTGAAACTCCTAAATTCTTGAGCCAATCACCCACAATCAAGCCCTAATAAAGGAGACACCATAAAAATGAGCTTTTTTGGACTCAATGATAGTTATCCAAATAGTGTTGAAGCATTTGGCCCAAATCCCATGTCTAGAATGAAGGTTCTATCTAAAGTTGAGAATTTCATCTAAAATATGTTGAGGGGTTATAAAATTATAACTTAATCAATGATAATATTGAGTGAAGGGGTGGCCTTAGGCCAATGCCAATCCTTCTACCAAGGAAAAAAGGAGTTGACCCCTATTTTGTGTAAATATTCATCAGGTATGGAAGCTTGAATTTATGTTATATCCTTTGAATCTAATTTATTTAAATGAAATTTATTCTAAATTTTATGTTAAGTGAGCTATAATTCTCCTTGTAAAAGAGATCTCCTATAAACTTCACACCTTTTATTAAAATCCTTAACCCTTTAACCCAAGGGACCAAGACAAAGGGAACATTATGAAAATTGAATCAAGGAAACCACTAGAGAGATTGAGAATTAATGGAAATTATATTATTAAAACCATCACCTATCCAATTAATATGATTCTTAATCTTCTCCCATGCTTTTCATAGGCTTTGAACAATAAATGTGCCCTTGATTTTAACTAGCACTGAGGTAATAATAAGGGAGTGAAGTCCTAGGCCTTGCCAAGCCTTTATAACACATGGAAGCCCCTAATAAATAAAATTTTGAAGAGGAATATTCCATACTTCATCCCAAACATGACCTTTAATAATCCATTTGACACCCAGAACAAGGCTTGAATTTTAATGTCTAAGAGATCTAGGCCACTAGCTTCCTTGGGTTGACAACATATGTTCCAGGCAACTTTGTGAAAGCTCTTGTGATGCTAAAAAATATCCCATATAAAATATCTTAGATTTTTTTCAAGCTTATTTTAAGTGGAATTACAAGGGGCCCAATAGAAAGAATAATAAACATGAGCAGCTGTCAAAACTTTAGAACAAATCTAAAATTTTCCAACAAGAGATAAAGGCTTTATGATTGAAAAATATTTTTTTAGCTCTTTGCACCACATAATACCATAGATCAGAGGGAGAATCCTGAAATGCAAAAATAATTCCAAGACACTTAAACTACACCCCTAGAATAAGCCACTATCATTGATATCCCTCCATCAAAGGAGCTTGGGGACCTAGAGACTGGTAGTAGTATTGGGTCTTTCTCCATTAGATAGATGAGCTTGAATAAAAAAAATATGGAGGCATTCCATATCATTCTTAACTAACTCTTCTTCCTCTTTAAGAGTGAGAAAATATTCATTTAAAAAATATCCATTCAAAAGCTATCTCTTAGACTGAGGGAGGGAAATGCCTTTCACCAAACCCTTGGTGGTGTAGTTAGCTAAAAGGTAGCTAAATCCTTATGGTGTTAACATGTATAAATAATTATCTAAATGGCATACTTTTTAGATATAATGATGAAGTTAAAACTAATAATATTATGTGTCATTGATTGTAATACATTCCCCAACATCTTAAAAGAGCATATTGATCATTTGAATGAATTTGGGGCCAAATCCAAGGGAATACAACATGGTTAGAATGAAGGGACACTCAATTTGATCATAGTCCTCATCAAAATCACTCTTGACAAATAATTTTTTTAATTAGATATTTGAGCCCATTCTATACCTTCCCAAATAATAATGATATTAACCAAAATGAATCTATGTTGAATAAAGCTAGTTTGTTCACTCCTAACAATTAAAGGAAGAATATGATTGAACCTGAGGGTTAAAGCCTTAGAAATAATATTTTAGGAGACATTGAGGAAATTAATAGACCTCTAATTAGTTATAATTTTAGGATCACCATCCTTGAGAATAAACTTAATATTACCCTAGTTTATAATGGGTCCCAAAGAGTTAGTTAAAAAAGCTTTAGAATATGCCTTATGAAGATCAGGGCCAATAGTATCCTAAAGGGTCTGATAGAACTCACATAGAAAACCATAAATTCCTATAGATTTGTTGATTACCATCTTTTAAATACCATCATAGAGAATACTAAGAGATAAGGGCCTATCACAGGTGATCCTTTATGAATTATAAACTTTACAGGGTGCTACCTGGAGGCACTGATGGAGAACCACCTCCTATTCTAGATAGGAATCTTGTGATGAAAAAACACCATGGTAATGATGAAAAAAATATTGAATAATGTTATGAAGTTTGGTAATTTGAGTATTTCCTTCTTTGATAGCTTTAATTATATCAACATCTCTCTTACAATAAAGAAGGGAAAATAAGTCCTTAGAGACCTTGTCTCCTATTTCTAACCAGTGCATAGAGGCTCTTAGTTGAGAGCTTATATCCTTGTGAGGCTCCTCTACTTGGAGCTTATGTCTCCAATGGGCTAATTGAGTTTGAAGTTGAATGTTGAAAGGAGACAATTTCATCTCTTATGAAACTTGGAAATATTCATGATTTGTAGCATTATGTAGGCACTGTCAGAAAGAGGTCTCTTGTTTGTTATAAATATAAATAAAGGTGGAAGTATGAGAAAGACCATCTAACCACCACTATATCCATTCAGTGTCCCCCTCTGGTTAGGTAATTATGTTACAAATTTTGATAATATACCCCATTATTATTTCATGTTTTAGGTGAGTAGTATTGAGATAAAAATTGATTAGAGGCACATTTCACTTAAGGCATGGTCCACTCAATATTAAAATAGATAGGGTGATGATATAATAAAAAAGTATTGGGGATGACCAATATTGTCCTATCATGAATTGGGGTTAAAAATAAAATATCTTGTTTAAATATCAAGGCTCGATCAAGCCATTAAAGAACCCTATCTTCTCCTTGATGAAAATTGGACCAAGTGAACCAAGGGGTGGCAAATTTTTTCCTCTAGTGGTGATTTAGATAAAACACCCCAATTTTTTTGCACATATAAAACTAGGATTCATGCTCACCAACACACCACCATATTGGAAGGCATCCTTCTTTATCCCCAGCCAATTCTACCATGTTAAAATCACAATAGAGAATCCAATGCACATCAGGGAGTGAGTTGGTCAATGATCTCCATAGAGAATCCCATTCTACAACATCATTAGAGGCATATAATTTAACCAACCCAATGATGTGATTATTAAAGTCAAAAAGGGTCCAAACCACCCAGTGGGTAGGGTCTAATCCCTATGAAATTATATTCTAAAAAAGCTCTAGAGCCAAAAAAGTGATGGCCCCACCATGCCCAACTTCATGCCTAATAGACTAACATATGGCCCCAAGACAAATTATTCATATTACATTATATAGTAAGAATCCAAAAATCTTAACCTCTTGAAAGTATAAAATTTTCATACTATTAACAAACTAACTATTCCTAACCACATATTTATGTAGAGGATTAATAAGGTCTTGAACATTCCAAGAGTAAATAATCATTGGGAACTATAGAGTTGCATGCCATTATCCTCTATGAGATATTCAAGCATATTAAACTGATTAAACATAAGTTTTTTGGGCATGTAATCATTCAGTTTAAATGGTTGTCTCTTATGATCCATATACTCCTCCTCCTTAGGAGATGAATAGGTACTGCAGGGGTATTGGAACATTGATTTTCAATCTAGGGTGACAAAACTCTATTATTCCTTTGAAACATTCACCCTAAGAACGGGATGTGATGGTGGAATTAAGGGTGGAACCTCAAAAAGAGAATCCAATTATTACATAGTACTCACAAGTGAAGGTGGAACTTTACTAGGCAAAGTAGGTTTGTAAGTAGAAGTTGAGGCATGGTTGTTCTTAATAGGGATGTATGTAGAAGCTTGTATCCTACCACCACCTTTTGATTAGTTTTTTTTTTTTTTTTTTTTTGACTATGGTCCAAACATCATCATTTACATTTTAAGGTTTGGCCTTATATTCACCCTTTTCTTGAGAAGTCGGGGGTGCATGCACCATCAAAGATCATTCTCAGATCATATGGTCTAAGGACTGGCATTGAAAACAAACATTTGGGAGATTGATATATAAAACATGTAGATAAAAGTGATTAGTGATAATTTTTATATCAATGGAATCTTTCAAGTCTCAAGATAAATCCACTTCAACATAAACCCTCTTTTGGGGATGAACCATAAATAACTTGGTTTGTTAATGGCATATGAAACTCCCTATGGGTTTAATGATCTGGTCAATACAACCCTATAATGGGATAGGCAATCCAAGAGACTCAACCCAAATGGGGATTTTTAGATTTTTTTGCTTTGAGACTTGAAAATCCCAAGTCCAGTGAGAAAATACAACCAAAGTTTTGTGAATAAACCAAGCCCCATGGTTAATAATGGATTTGTAGTGTTCTGGGTTTGAGAAGCAAAATAAAAAAAACCCTTGATAAGGTTTTGGAATTCTTCCATTTTCACACCATGGCCTTGCCAATGGTTATGGACTTATTATTTTATAAGGCTCTTAGGGGGGACTTAACCCATAAAATAAGAAATCAAAGTAAAATTTTCAAAAAAATTATAGGTTGTATCAAATTTAGGCATATCCAAAACAATATCAAGCAATGGAGAATCAGAATCAACAACATTACCTTGTGGAAGACTTTTGGGATGAATTTCATTGCCTACTTCAAGGCCATGATTATGCTTGGTCACTCCAATTTTATCTACATTCATGTATGTAGAGAGGTAGAGGTGGCAATCATTTAAAATAGGGTACCCCTACCACCTAGAGGGTGAATCACCGATCAAAATAAGTAATAAATGTGAACTAAATCAATATCTTGCCTAGATCCATGATAATCAATAGTATGATAGGGCTACTCAAAGGCTCATCAATTATATTCATAATTTTAATTATGCTTGTGTATAGTTTATTTCCACTAAGGCATTTATGAATTATTTTTTTACATTTTTAGATGGTAGATATCCCCTGTGTTTCTTATTTTATCAATTATTATTTTTAAATCATATTAAATACATAATAAAAAATAAAAAATAAAAATTGGTGAACCCTTATTTCATTTGAACACTCATAGGGTATCCTCATTAGGGTTTCATAGTAGATTTTTTTATGATTCCTCATATTTAATTTTCAAATTTGTATCTATTATTACATGTTTGATCAAGGCCTATATCTCATTCACTAATTTCATCTTAAAAATTATATTCATCTTCAGAATTAGGTTCACACAACTTTTTTCCTTGAACACACATATCTTTCAAGGTTACCTAGGTTATGATCCTCTATTTTTGAGTGTGGGTTTCAGATTTGTATCTTGTTTGTGCTTTGTATTAAGGATTATACTTTATTTAATCATGATGATTATGCATAAAAATATTAGATTATCTTTATTTAGTGGTTTAGGCATAGGTTTTTATTTCTTCTCTTACTTCATGGGTAAATCAAATTTTCATTCTATATTCATTTCTGAAAATGCATGGGGGTAGTTTATTTTTACATGTTCATAATCTTTCTTTCATGGTGGTTGTGATAATGCTTATCATTGATTACATTTTTATTTCATGGCATATGTCATATAATATTAAATTATGGATTAAAACATGATAGGTTTGCTCTCCATGGTTTATGTGATGATATATTATCCCTTGATATCCTTACATGTCCTTTTCATAGTAATGGTCCTTATATTGTTGAAGATTTACTATGAGATTATTTTTTTAATAAATGAATGGGTAGGGCATGCAATGTGACTATTTTTCCTCTAGTTTATCAATATGGGATAAAATAAAACACCCCTATTGAGCCTCTAATATTCCCATGCCTTATTATGGGATTTGAATTTAAGAACCCAAGCCTTACGGTCTAGTGGACCAATTTTTATATACACAACTCAAGATATTAATTTTATACTTAATAAATCAAATACTTTCAAGGACATATTATGTGATGATTTTTATGAACCTGCCTTACCAACAAGTTTTGAGCCTTCCTATTTTTCTTCTTTTATTATATATTTATGAAATATCAAGCATGGCATCTCCTTTGAGCTTGGGGATTCACCTTATAGAGACATTATTGATTAAAAAGTCACTTGTATATTCAAAACAAATTCAATCATTTTAAAATTAAGAGTTTTCTCATGGACAATTGTGAAAGTTTTAAAAAAATTAGTTAGGCCATACTTAATGTAATAGGAATTTATCATAACTTTCTTTCACCATTAGATACAATCAATGTAGAACTTGTCTCTAGAATTTGAATCATTTTTTGAGTCATTAATCATGATCACAGAGAAAAATAACCTTGAATTTGAGAAGTTGTCTACACTTCTCATACAAAAATAAAGAATGAAAAATTAGCTAGAAACAACAATGTTAGGATCCATAAATAGTACATTTAGTGCATTAAACTTCACATGTAGAGGAAGACAATATAGTGGTAATGGTTCATTTAGTGATGAGGCCATCATGAGTAGTTAGAACAAGTCACAAATGAAATGTCATTATTGTAATAATCCAAGGCATTTAAATAAATATTTTTTTAAGCAAAAATAAAATTTTAGAAATAATAAAAATAAGTCATAGTCTGAAAATGTTGTTTAAAAAAGATAAACAAAGATTAGTGAGTGATTTTTAAATTTTGGTAGTACAAAACCAACCAACAGAGTCAAGAATGTGGCACTTTGACTTAGGTGCATTATGACACTACACATCACAAATATTGGTATGTAAATTTTGTTGAAGATGATAGTTTTAATGAATATGTTTCCTTAGGTGATGGTTGGGTTCACTATGTATAAGGATATGGTTATGTTTGTATTGCATTGAACAATTCAGTTAACTAAACTTTCAAGAATGTTTGGTTTATTCCTGATATGAACAATTATATTCTTTCCATAATTGAAATAACTACAAATCCTAACCTTTGTGTGGATTTTAAAGGAAATAAATGCATGGTTAGTAATCTTCATGAAAAGGAAGTTATTTTTGTTAGTATTGGTAACAAAGGATTTTATAAGTTGATGGATCCAAAAACAACAAAATAGCATTCACAAATAGTGGTTGAAATCACTATTTAACTATGGCATAGGAGGTATGGTCACCATGGTTATTAGTATTTGCATACATTATTTAAGACTAGCATGGTTTATCAATTTCAATCTATTCAAAAGACTCATAATGTATGTTTAAGATGTTAGATGGATAAATAATTTATACATTCATTTGACACTAATAAAGAAAAAAATCCAAAGGAACATTAGTTTTAATACATGTGGGTTTGCATGGTCTAATGTAGACACTTTCAATATTTGGAGATTTGTATTACTTATTAATTATAAATGAATTTTATACAAAAATGAGGGGTTTTTTTTTGCATATAAAGTTAGAATATCTCTCTAACTTTATTTCTTGGAAAGCTATGGTAGAGAAATAGGGATGGAAACCTTTAAATGCTCGTAGATAAATTAATGTGGACTATTTTGTCTCTTATAAATTAAAGGAATTTTGTAAGAAATAAGGTATACACAAGTAATATTATATATGGTATAATGAAGTCATGGCAAGGTAGAAAATGATAGTTAAGGATATGGCATGATGTGTGGTGGATATACAGAATGTACCATATCATTATATATCATAAGATGTGAATATAATTGTGTAAACTCTAAACCAAAGTCCCACACAAACCTTGTAGAATGAAACACTAGAAGAAACATGGTCTCGTAAAACACCTTTTGTAAGTATTTTTTCATTTTTTTAATCCAATGCTTATATATTGTAAAAAAATTATGTGCATTGGTTATTGTGAGTAGAGGAATGCATAAAAATTACTAGATGTCTATTTATATAGGATTGTGATAAGTAAAGATGTTATAGATAAGAAAGTACCACTTTTTTTTTAATAATGGTCAATCTAATTTTAGTATTATATTCCCACCTGATAATGATGAAATTAGAAAAAAATATGATACTAAAATTAAACAAGGTTCAAATATGGAAAAAATAAAAGAATCGTGTTCAAGGAGGACTCCAGTGGTGAAGAGAGTGTTCTCACTCTTCACAATTAGATAAATAAATCAAACATAATAGGCCAAAGTGGTACCACACCATGATGATATATGTATGTGATGATGAATTTACTTACTTGTTGGAAGGGAAATCTACAAGGTTAGGAAAATAAAGTTTCAAGGTGAAAAAAAATTAAATTTTTCTCTCACTATTGTTTCATAGCTATAGAAACCAATCACAATTTTAAAGACCAAAGTCAAACCTAAATGGAAGTATTTGATGAAGGTTGGTGAGAGAGGATGAGGCATTAAAAAATATTACAAGAATGTTCTAAATAATATATTTCCATAAATTATTCAATAGTGGGGAGTAGTGCGCATTGAGTTTTCAAAAAACATGGATAGGGATGCTATGTTGTTTAGTCTTGATATATATTCTAATTTTTTTTGGAAATGGTCATTATAAAAAATAAATAGGTGAATCATGACACATTCAAGACATGAAAACAATTCAAAAAACAATATAATCTAGTGGACCTAGTATTCAATATCATTTCCTACTCTACTTGGTTGTTGTAGTGGTTCATTACCCATTTATTCTGGTAAGATGAATTGGTGAAAATAAGGACATTTAGATACATTGATACAATGGTAGTGGAATTACACTTTGGTTTCATTCATTTATGGACTTAATCATTTTATTATAATAGTGGCTAAAACATTTTATTTATTCATTAAGGGAGGGTGTCAGATTAGTTTTCATAAATAACTATATAGCAATATGTGTTATATTAGGCTTACTTCTAGTTTTTTAAGCTTTCTTATATTCTTTTATATTTATAGTAAATATTTATTAATCTTATGGTTAGTGTTAGTTTTCTATGCTAAGCTTACCTTCCTTGATTGTAGCAATCTTTTGAGCTATTTATATGTCTATTTTCTTATGTAATGTTAATTGGATTATAGTGTTAGGTTTTGGAGCTAAAAGCTTCACTGATGCAAACAAGGGAGGAGGTTGCTAAGTTACAGAGCAATCGGCATCAGTCTGATCAGCTGACGTTGGTCAAGTTAGTGAAGAGAAGCAATCGACGTCAGTCAGGGATCAGCCAGCATCGGTCACCTCCAGGCAGACAGGGACTGATATCGGTCGCCTGTGTGGTTCAGAACTACAATTTTTACGGGCAGTTAATTAACAAACCAAGTGTTTGCATGTCAAGAGCCAAATTTAGACTAAAATCTATGGATCTAATTATTGTAATTAGATGTCTAATTATTGTTTGCATGAGATCTATTTAAGAGACTCATAGGCTATATTGTAAGGTGTTCTAGTTTTAGTTGAGCAAAGTTAGCTCCTTTTGTGTGTGAGGTGAGTAAGGGTGTTCCTCCTAGTTCCACAGTAGTGCCAAGGTGGGTGCTAGTTTTGGAGAATCAATAGGATTCTTCAAGTGTGTAGGATCTTGGTCAGCAGGTGTGCATGGCTTCTTTAGGAGATTTACATGGTAAGTAAGATCATTGATCTGTAGGTGTATGTGTGTGCATGATCCAAGTTTGCAGGTGTGTAGAACTAGATTGATTTGCAGGTGTGCAAGATCAGAGAGGACAGAAACACAACAGAGAGCAGGATCAGGCAGGATCTACTTGGAGTATAGTGTGTACTCAGAAAGAGAGCAAAGAGGAAGGCAAGGCAGTTCCTTCCATAAGTAAGATCATTTGAGGTGCAGGTTGTTACAGGTTTAGGGGAGATCTACTTGAAGTATGATTGTGTACTTGGAGTGCGTGGAGCACTTGTGGAGTGCGTGGAGCACTTGTGGAGTGCGTGGAGCACTGGTGTACTGGCAGTAGTGGATACTGACTGGTTGGAGGTGAACACCAACTCTGTGTCTAAGTTGTGTGTTGGGACCGTAAGAGAGAGCTTTGAGGGAAGATTTACTATTTATGCCCTAGAGGTGTGGGAGCCCTAGAGGTGTGTAAGGAAGAAGAACTGTGGCAATCTTTTTTATTGTATTTCCTTCTGGAAGAGTTTTAATACAAGTTGTGTATTGTCTCTCATATTTTGTGTTATTTCTGAATTCTAGTTACTTGTGTATTCTGGTTAATTTTTGCATGTTAAGTTGCTTGGTAATCAATTGTGTGCTTCCATTATTTCCCAACAAGTGGTATCAGAGCTTTTGGTTGGGCATCTAACAAGTGGTATCAGAGCTAAGGTTGTAGGGAGCAAGTTTTGTGTTTGATTACAGGTCACTCTCAGGGGTTTCTGATTGAGTGGGAGTAGAGCAATGGTAGAAGAAAGTAAGATAAGAATGGAGGAACTAAAAAGCACGAATGGTCTATTACGGTCCTATGGAAAGAAAGAGCAGGAAAAGAAAGATGGTTGGTATCAGATCAGCATGAAGAAGTAGATGTTACAGGTGTTGCACAAGATGTTCTGGATAAAGTTGAATCTTGGATAATAGATTATGTTGCCCCTTTCCATGCAACCCTAAGGAGAGGAGCTGGTGAGCCTTGTCAAAGAATTGGCAAAGGGGAAGTGAAGCTAAAATTGTAGGCAGCCAACAAATGGGTGTTGAAGGAGGTCATGTAGGTCCCAGGCTTGGAGATGTGGCTAATTTCTTCAGAAAAGTTAGGTGATGAGAGATACACAAGAAATCTCATAGTGGATACACTTGAATTAGCTGGTGGTAAGAAAGCAGGTACTCTTTATCTACTTGCTTATATTACTGATTCTTCTTGTGTTGTCGAGACGTGGCTTTGTAGGCTTGGTCACATGAGCAAGAAGGAGATGCATGTTCTTAAGAGGAAGTCAGATGTGTTTGATAGACTTAAGAACTAAAAAGCCTTGGTGTTCTTGGAGGAGATGACGGATAGAGTTCAGTGGATGGGGCTGGATACTTCTGAGTAGGGTAGTTTGGACATGGGATTGATTCAAAGTAATCTCATGGGTAAAAATTCATCACTCACAAGTGAACACAGGTACCGGCGTCAGTCAGGAGGAACTGGCATCGAATAGACATGTGCCGATGTCGGTCATGTGCAGACTAAAGCCGGTGATGTCAGGCAGGGTAAGACCAATGTCAGTCAGGAGGACTGACATCAGCAATAGGTAAGATCAATGTCAGTCAAGAGGACTGATGTTAGCAATAGGAGACATCGACATTGGCAGGGTTGGTAGTCAGGACAGGTACATGGAACCGACGTCGGTCGGATGCAGACTATGTGGTGATCGAGGTCAGTCACTGTAATGAATTTTAGGCAGATAGCAAGCTGTTAAGGAGTCTCAAACACCCATATGGAAGACTGAAGGTGGTAAGTAAGCCTCAAATTCATTATTCCTCTTCTTTATACTCATTTCTCACTATAGAGCAGGAAGGATCTAGGAAACAATGGGAGCATGGCAGGAATATGATGCAAAACCAAGCAGGAGATTTGGTAGGGTTGCCAGCCGATATGAAAGCATAGAGACAAATGGTTACCTTAGTTAAATAATAGAGAGAACGGACACGTGAGATAGAAGACCAGTGCATATGGTCTTGAGGAAGCTACAGGACAGTGGTACAGGTTTTGACAGGTGGATGACAAAGCATGGCTTTAGTCAATGTTAAGGTAACTACTGTGTTTATCTTACCAGGTGGATGATGATAGCTACATTATCCTATTATTGTATGTGGATGGTATGCTAGCTAGTAGGTTTGTATATACAAGGTTTTGCTGAGCTAAGGGTAAGGTTAGTTCAGTGGCATGTCATGAGGAATTTGGAGCAGTGAAATTCTTTGGCATGGAGACATGGAAGATCACAGGTTGATTTTGTCTCCAGTGGGAGCTGATGTGAATCAGGTGTTGGTGAGGTTCAAGATGCAGAACTAGAGAACACTAAGGGTTGGATAGTACAGTGTCTGAAATCACATGAGGTCTGGTATAGACCTGAGTTTGCCCAAGCAGTGGGTGTTGACAGAAAGTTTAGAGCCAATCTGAGAAAGAAGCACTAGAGGGCAGTTCAGTGGATTCTCAGGTATTTGAGAGGGACCAGCAGTAGGTCGACATGCTATGTAGGGTCAAGTTCTTTTCTACATGTGTTTGTAGATGCGAATGCGGTAGGTTACTTGGATGATAGAAGATGCACCACAGGTTGTGTGGTGGGTGGTCTTCAGGATTGATATTGAAGAGGGATAAAAGCTAGGAAATAGATTAGATAGGGTACAGGTATAGGTACAGTGCAGCTATTTATCTCCAAGTGGAAGATTGTTAGGTTGTGGAGCTAAAAGCTTCACTAATGTAAACAGGGGAGGAGGTTGCTGAAGGTTGCTGAGTTGCAGAGCAACCAGCATCGGTCTAATCAGCCGACATTGGTCAGGTTAGTGAAGAGAAGCAATCGACATCGGTCAGGGATCTATCGGCGTCGATCACCTCTAGGAAGACAGGGACCAACATCAGTCACCTGTGCAGTTCAGAACTACAATTTTTATGGTAGTTAGTTAATGAACCAAGTGTTTGCATGTCAAGAGCAAAATTTAGACTAAAAGTTATGGATCTAATTATTGTAATTAGATGTCTAATTATTGTTTGCATGAGATCTATTTAAGAGACTCATAGGTTGTATTGTAAGGTGTTCTAGTTTTAGTTGAGCAAAGCTAGCTCATTCTTATATGTGAGGTGAGCAAGGGTGTTCCTCCTAGTTCCACAGCAGTGCCAAGGTGGGTGTTGGTTTTGGAGAATCAGCAGGATTCTTCAAGTGTGTAAGATCTTGGTGAGCAGGTGTGTATGGCTTCTTTAGGAGATCTACATGGTAAGTAAGATCATTGATCTGTAGGTGTATGTGTGTGCATGATCCAGGTTTACAGGTGTGCAGAACTAGATTGATTTTTAGGTGTGTAAGATCAAAGAGGACAGCAACACAATAGGGAGCAGGATCAGGCAGGATCTACTTGGAGTACAGTGTGTACTCAGAAAGAGAGCAAAGGGGAAGGCAAGGCAGTTCCTTCCATAAGTAAGATCATTTGAGGTGCAGGTTGTTACAAGTTTAGGGGAGATCTACTTGAAGTACGATTGTGTACTTGGAGTGCATGGAGCACTTGTGGAGTGCGTGGAGCACTGGTGTACTGGCAGTAGTGGATACTGACTGGTTGGAAGTGAACACCAACTCTATGTCTGAGTTGTGTGTTGGGACCATAAGAGAGAGAGCTTTGAGGGAAGATTTACTATTTATGCCCTAGAGGTGTGGGAGCCCTAGAGGTGTGTAAGGAAGAAGAACTGTGGCAATCTTCTTTATTGTATTTCCTTCTGGAAGAGTTTTAATACAAGTTGTGTATTGTCTCTCATATTCTATGTTATTTCTGAATTCTAGTTACTTGTGTATTCTGGTTAATTTTCGCATGTTAAGTTGCTTGGTAATCAATTGTGTGCTTCCATTATTTCCCAACAAGTGGTATCAGAGCTTTTGGTTGGGCATCTAACATATAGTTTTTAAATAAATATTATATTTCCATTAGTATTAAGTATCAAAGCATAAAAATATATATAACATCATAGGGGTTGCCTCCAAGATCAACTTAAAGTCTTAAACCCCTTTTAGGCACCTTATCATCACTATATTGTGTGTATATTGTAAGTATAAAGCATAAAATTAAACAAATAACCAAATAAACATCAACAACCTTAACTAAAAACCAACAACCACCAACCCACAATGAACCAACATGGATCCAACATCATCAAAAGGGGTGTCTCCATGAACACCTATAGCATGAAACCATACTGACAACCTTTGGAGACATAAAGTTCATATTAATTAGTCAAGTAGCATAAAATTAAAACCAAATAAACATAAAGTACCATAAGGTTTTTTTATAAAGTAAATTAAAAAATTCATTAAACATTCAAAAAAGTAGTTTGGTATTCACTGTCACATGTTGGAATAATAATTTCACCATAATTGGACATTGAAGACCTAATATAGTTAAAGGTTTCATTCAACTACCTTGATTAGTTCTCTATGATAGCTTATTCATGCCCATGACAAACTCCACTCCTCTTAGGAAACTCAAGAAACTTCACATATCTTTAATAAAAACCATTTCTACCTTCAACTTTAAGTTTTCAACTTCATTCTAAATTTTTATTTCTCCTTCCAACTTTGAGTGATTAGCTCGCATTTTTGTCAACAAGTCATCTATTTTTATAAATTTGTTACTACATTTTAAAAATTATCATGGAGATTATCAAATTCATATTGAAGTTGAATACATTTAATGATCAATTTAGATACTCTTTGCTTTAAAATAGTTTCCAAATTGAGAAACTAATTTTCTTCTTATGTCATGTCATGCATCTAAATAAAGACAACACACACTTTGGAATATTCATGGACTAGAAAGTGCATTACTTTTCATTTATTAGAAAGGGTAAAGGGATATGTGATTTGGTATAATTTAGCATTATTTGTAAGGGGAAATAAATATAATTGTCAAAAAGGAGTCCAAGATTTATGTAAGAGGAAGATCCAAAAGGGAATTTGAAGAGCCTTTATAAGAAAATGTATGAAGAAGGAAAGAAGTAGACCATTAATTGAATAAGATGCATCTTTAATGGATTCATGTGGTTTATAGTTTCTCATTCTTATTCATTAATTTATTTTCCTATCATATTTGGTTAATTTATATATTTTTAATATGTTATATTCTTGCCTTGAAAATTAGTTATATTCTTGTCACTAAACTAATTGTTAACAATGGTATGGTTGTTGTTAAAAATATTTGGTCTCCTACTTTATGGTTTGCTCACGGTCTTCATAGATTAAGGTTGAGGTTTAGAATCCTGCTATTTCCATTAGATATTTTTTGTTCTTCATTAGACAAGCAAGACTCCAATGTTTTTAATGGTTTTTTCATGAAACTGGGTATTTAAATTACTTCTGATCTTCTGTAAGTTGACTCTTGGATGATTGTATTTGAACCTAGGTTAGTTCATTTATTTGGCCAAAATATGCTAAAAATGTAGATTTGTGAAGAATGGAGGAGGTAGATAATTTATTGAGAGAGAAGATTATTATTAGTGTGATTTTATAATATCATTGGCATGGGATATCCACTTGTTTTGCATGCATATTATGTACGTCCATTTATTTTGGGTGATTTATATTAATCACATTTGTTGTTTGGAAATATTTAGAGGCAAAAGAGAAGTGGATAGACAATTAAGGTGAGGAAGAGAATTTTTGTGTCATGGACAGAAGTAGCTCCATCAAAATTTGGAAAGAATAACTTATGTATATATTGGGGGATTTCCATGTAGTAGTGCAAAGTTTTCAAATGGTTGGGAAAGTGTTGTTGGCATGTAAAATATATGTGTAGTCATCTAAAATGTCACTTGAGTGATAAGAGTGTTACTTGAGACCACCTATCCCTAGATTATCCCTATATCTATCTTATAGCCTATTTAGACACTTATCTAACTTTCTTATAGGCCTTATGCAACCCTATACATCTCAAAATCAGTTTCAAGCCCTTCTTTAGTCATCTAGGCCCCTAGCGCCTCAAGTTTTTCCATCTAGACATTAGTGCCATAATTGGACATATACACCATAACACTAGTGTCCTAGTTGGGCTATATTATCATTTTCCCTCCTATTAACCACAATGGATATCTTTTCAATACTAAATACACCTAGGGTTAGGCTAGACCTATTTCAAACCTTGTGTAAGCACTAGATTAGCACATATGAATTTTAGCCCTTTATTCACTAGATGGAAATCAAATGCAAATACACAAACAAGTTTTGAATAAATTGTGAACAATTTGTGAAAAATCAGGGTTATTAATCCCTATTCTTCCCTACCTCTACATAGAGTCATCTAAAATCCTCCTAAGCTCAAAATACAAAGATTTACAGTCTCAAAACTCACTCAAAGTAATATAAATGGAATTAATAATAGCTTCACTTTCACTTGCACCATCACTTATATGGGGACAACTACATCAGGCTTGATCCATCCTCAAAGGATTAGTATATAGTAAAATCTCATCACAATAGGATATTGAGTATGTCCAACCTACCCAACTAACATCATAATTTTATTACTTGTGTTAATATAATACCATAATCATATGGAGGTCTATGGTTTGCATACCAAATCAGCCAAAATAGGTCACAAATAATGAAGTAGGGTTTGTTCACATAAGATCAAGCTTGGTAGACTTATACACAAGTACTCTCAAAAGTACAATCAATTTTTGAATAGAGGACATTAATGCCAAAAGTGGACACTAGTGCCACAATGTTACTATCTAAGGTAGGGAAGTATTATCCAAAAGGGTTTTTAACACTTGGATATTGTTTGTGACACTCATATCAACTCCTATAAAAAAATTTAGCTTTTAGATCCTTTATCTCAGATAGTTTCTAGCTAAGTATTCATTTGTCATTCATTGTTATTATTAAAAATATTGAATTAGCTAAGTTATTCCACAAATCAGTGGTTGTACTTATTGCATATTTTATACCCTAATTTACTATACTCAAACCCTTTAAAAATTAGGACTTAAACTCCATGAACCCTTAAAAGTTAGATCATTTGGTTAACCTGACTTACTTCAAATATTGTACAAACCCTAACCCTAGACTACCTTTAGGGTTTATATTTCTATCCTTATATGACCCATATTTAGATTTTAGATCCATATATATTTTTATTTTTATTTTTATAATAATGATAATAATGATAGAAGAAGTTTATCACTTTTTGATGTAAAGTCTACTAATTTCAATTGCATGCTTATTTCCTTAAGTTTGGAATGAACTCAAAGAAGACATAAACACATGTATACATGATGCTTTATATCAGTTGAATTGTATGTCATGTTTAATTATCTCTCTATCATGTTATTTTATCTTTTGTAGAATTAAATTAAGAAGAAAATATCTAAACATATAGAGTATATATTACATAACCTAAAAAACACATTACCTAAAGTTAACAAGTCTCCTTTAGATGTTTTTTGCTCTTTGGTTCACTCTGATTCCTTACCTATCACTACTAGACATAAGAGAACATCAGTGGTCTCACTTATCCCTATTACTTCTTGACCCTACACATCTAGCTACTATTCCCCCTCTAATACCAACTATATGCTCATATTAGACCCTATGGTCCATGTTATGATGTCAACATGTGGTCTCAAAGAATGGAAGGTTAGAAAAACCCATGGATACAGTTTTTTTGACCAAATAAGTGTTTATTCAGTCATAGTTTCCATTTTAGAGATCATAAAACATTATGACACATATAAATATATTTTTTATGCAACACTCTGTGATAATAAAATGCTTTGCATAGTAGAGACAACTTATGTTGATTCCATAATCAATACTATGAAATGGAATGAAGAGCATATTTAATTCAAAAAAGAATATCTTCCACCTCAACACATCATAGATCTAAACTTGCCTCTCTACATTGCATTAAAAATTAATAAGGTGGGTGTCAAATTCATGTTAGTTGACAAAGGATAGGGGTTGAACATTTATAATATCTCTTTTCTCCATCTTATTACTATACATGATAAGGATTTGGATCCTTTTGATATGAACATATGAGGGTTTGATAATATTCCACACATAGTTTTGGGTCAAATCACACTAAACCTTACATTGGGACCTAAAACACTACCTATGACATTTCAAGTTATGCCTAATGATCTTAATTACAATATCATGCTTGGAAGACCTTAGATTCATGATTAGCATGCATTTCCAACCACTTTACATGCATGATTATAGTTTAGATACAAAGGTCATATATACACATTCCCTATGGATCAAGAACCAATCAAATATTGTCAAAATACAAAGCCTTCACACAATCATATTCTTCACACGGATTTTTCTATAACACCCCTCTAGTATACTATTTAGAGTCACGTATAACTCCCTCAGACACCTCTAGACCACATGATAACATATTAACTTCTCCCTTTGCATTAAGATATTTACAAAAAATGGGTTACATAGGATAGGGCCTTGGAAAACATGAATAGGAATTTCTTAATCCTAATGAGGTATATGATCAATAAGGTAGGCAAGATATTGGATATAAAGATAACACACCTAATCCCAAGTCTTATCACCATGATTTTCAGCATATAGTGTTTTTTCCACCCATTTTATGGGAAAATCATGTTTTTACACAGTCAATTATTTACCATGATCTTATTGATGATATTGTTTCTTTGGATTTGCTTAATTTTAATGAATTTGATAACGATGAGGCTCTCTTAAAATTACTAAGGGCATATGAGGATCTCCCTTCCTTCTATCATAATAATAGGTTTCCTCATTCCATAAATATTAGGAATACTTTGGTGAGAGATCAGATAATTTAAATGACATTTCCCCTGACATAGATGGTATAATCCCTACATCAACATACACTATTGATCGATCTACATTACTAAATAAAGAGATAATTAAGTTAAATTATGGCATCGATACTGATCCTCACATCATATTATTGGATGTTACTTTACGTAAATAAGACGATACATATATTTGATACCTTTTATATAACTTCCTTAAGTTTTCACATGGGCCTATTTTGATATGCCTAACATTGATCCTTCAATCATAGTACACATGATTACACTCTATCCTGATGCAAAGCTGACTAAACAAAAAAATTGAGAAATGCATCCTAAGGTAGCTAGTTTAGTCAAAGATGAGATCCATAAGGTCCTTGATATTTGTTTCATTTGACTAGATGCTTATCCCCAATTGGTTGCTAAATTATACTAATTATTAAACCTAATGGCCAAATCTGATGTTGTGATTCTAGAAACTTAAATAAAGCATGTATTAAGGATGATTTTCCTTTTCCCAACATTGATATGATAGTAGAATCCATAGTAGGTTATTAAATGTTCTCTTTCATGGATAAATTTTCCAGTTATAATCAAATCAAGATCATTGAGGAAGATCAAGAAAAAAATATTTCATCACATCGTGGGGCACTTTCTACTATATAGTCATGCCTTTTAAATTAAAGAACACATGGGAAATACACCAACACATAATGACCCATATCTTTCATGATCTCATTCATAAAATAGTTTAAGATTATATTGATGACTTGATTGTAAAAATTAAAAGAGCAGTAACACCATGCAGTAGATTTATAGATTTTTGAAAGATTGAGAAAGTACAATGTATGACTAAATCCCAAGAAATGCATCTTTGGGGTTTCATCCAGTAAACTCTTTAGATTCATAATATCCAAACATGGCATTGAGGTAGTCTCAAATAAAGTCAAAGCTGTAATGGACATGCCTCCTCCTACAAACTTAAAGAAACTTCACTCCCTACAAGGCACGATTTAGGAAATACACTCCTTTGTGGCACAACTAGAAAATAAGACTCAATCATTCACAAGATTACTTAAGAATAATATGAAATTTAAATGGAATATCACATGTCAATATAGATTTGATACACTCAAACGATACTTGTTGACCCCACATGTACTAGTATTATTGGTGTTCTAGATTTGCACCCTAATTGAGAAGGGGATTGTTCAGGTCCTTTTAATCAAATCTAGTCTAAAATGGAACTAATCCTAGGCTATGTGTATCATAATAATGGCTCAGAACCTTGGAGAAGGCCAACTTCCTTTTAGATATATCACCTATGCTAAACCTAAACTATCACTTGCTTGGAAAAAGGAGAGAGATTTTGACAACAACTTATGAAATCATGTAAAAAGAGGTGATGAACCAATGATTCAATCACTCAAACTAGTAAAAAACACACTATAGGATGCATTCAAGGTTATATAGAATCACTCACATCATTATTTCATAAAAATACATGAATTAGCTATTAATCTAGCATGCAAGGGCAGTTATCCACTTCCAAACTAACTAATAGACTATATATACACTTAGAACGATGTGTGAAGATTACCAAAGTAGATCATGAAGGTGAGAAAATTTAGACAGAGGCAAGGAAAGCATACATTCACTGAACCAATCAATGAACTCATAAAACACTCTTCAATTTAGTTGTAAAAGGAGGAATTTAGTATCTATTATATCAAATAGGTGTTATAGTATAAATATCGATAGAGTTTATTCATACCAAAGAGAGGGATCCATTTCAAAACTTATAAGCTAGTATTTATATGAGAGAGAGAGAGAGAGTTGTGCATTGAAAGAGGCTCAACCAATTTTAATGGATTAACACCTATTTGAGGATGTTGAGTCATGATCTTATCAAGAAATAAGGTCCTCATAAAATAATTGAATGCGCCATTCATCTTTATCCAACCACTAGGTCACCTTCTTAGGACTCTACACCATCTTTTAATTGATTTGCTTATAAGGATGCAAACTTTATAACTTGAAACTGATAGAACCATTCTTATTCTAATTTAAATGGCTATAAATATCTATTTTTTCTTGTAAATGACCATGTCAAAGGACAAGAAGCTTCTCCATAGTCACATATATACCCCTAAGAATTTTTTTGAGCAAGGTCTCATTATAAATTGAAAACCAATCATATTTACTAGTTTTCCTATAGTTATCATGTTGATGAGATAGAGTTTGCCAGTTTCCAATCTTGTTTTGAAAATGGTTACCAACCCTTGATCTATATTAGTCCTTAAAAGACCTATTCTGTCTCTATTGAGATTCATTGGTAGGGATTTGATCCTAAAATATTTACCCTAGTTTGATTATAGACTCTATTCAAACTCAACCCCTTTGTTTTTACCTTGCTTGAGTCAAATAATGCCCCATCAAATTCCATCAAAAATGTCCTGGGCTTGACCTTTATTTATTGGATATCAAAATATAACTCAGTTCATTGACCTAAATACATGATTAAATGCATGTCATTGATTTTCCTAGACCCAGTATCCTACCAATTTTTGCTCATCATTGGATCTTCTATCTATTAAATATTAACCATTAATCTGCAATATTTGAAATCAAATAGTTATTTTCCATCGATTTAATTTGACATCCACTTTAATGTCTTATTAATTCTTGACCTTATGCATGTCATTATATCTTTGCTCATATTGAATGTATACTATTGATCTTGGATCCATTTGAATATAAATGGCTATTTTCCATAGCTTAAACTTTGACATCTGCACACCTATCAATGATGTTCACACACTCATCATTGCATATTTAAAAACCAACAATCATTTTTTATGCTTGAATTTGACACTTGTACAAATGTCCTAGGATTTTGAATTCAAATGGTTATTCACCATGGCTTGATTTTGACACTTGCACACCCATCATTAACCTATTGGATCATTTTACCCAAAATAAATAATTCTATTAGAGAATCTACATCAGGCATTTATCTCATAACTATTTCCTCAAGATTTTTGTTTTGGCCACTTTCCCCAAAAGAAAATAAGTGTTAAGAACCCACTCTGCCCTTCCTCTTTACTTTTTTAGTATATTATTTCTTTGAATGCATATTCTTTATAAGTCATCTCATGAGAATTTTATTTTATCCCACATTCATGGGAAGTAGTAGTTTCTTAGATTAAACTTAGTATATAAGTAAGTGTTGAGGCCAATGAAGGCATCCATGAATCATATTAAATTCAGATTGCTCAAAGGAGGTTTCCCCCTCAATTAGGCTACCTTTTCTATAATTTAGCTATTGTAATTCAATCCTGCTTAATTGAATTAATATATTACTCATTTTGATAGTTTATTTCATGTATTTGCAATTATATGCTAACTTGTTTAGGAAGGATCCTCTCAATAGGTCTTCAAGACTTTTGTATTGGGACATTTATCTTTGGGAAAATGTCCAAAATAATTTAGATCTTTTGAAAAATTGTTAGTATAATTTTCCCAAATATAATATGTACTTAAGCTTTTTATAATATCCAAAAGAATTTAGACTTAGCAAAATAAAAATTTGAAAGATTTTAACAATTGACGACTTAGCCAAAAAAGGGTTTTGCACTTAGCCCTTTTAAAGCCTATAGGATCTTCTAAACTTGTGCTTGAACTTTGAATTCTCAAATGAATTTCCAATGCTTTTACAACTTGTACCTAACTTTTAATATACTTTATTTCACCATGAAACCTGCTCAAGAACCTTATCTTTACTCTACAGACATGTCCCTCAAATATTGAAAAAAATATACTTTACATAAACTTAAAGTGTTTCAAATGCTTTTCAATCTACATGCCATCCTTGGACCATTAATTCCATCCAAAAAAAAATTCAAGCCTTTATCCATACTTGATCTTCAAGACACTGTACTGCATTCAGACAAGTTTGTTATGTAGGCCAAAAATTGGCTAACATCTTTGGTGTCTTAGCTGGGAAGCATGCCTACTATGATTGAGAACTTGGAACATTGACATGACTCTTGACTCATAACAAATAATACATTTGTTCCATGACTGCAACAAACCTCTTGATTGGAAAGATAAATGAATTCCACCAAAACAGGGAAAGAAAAACATGAAATATGGAAACTACTTAACAAAGCAAATGTGCAAATAAAACACTTATTTGGGATAAAATAGAAATAAAATAATGTGTTATAAAATAACATTTGGAGGAAAACAAATAAACAAACTATGTACATGGAACTTAGCCTCCTTAAAATAAATGTTTCAGGTGTATCTCATTGACTAGGATAAGAAGCTCCTTGCCATCCATCTTTGCAAGCTAGAAATCATTATGGGGTTTACAACTGAAAATCATATATGGACCACTCCAAAGAGAGTCAAACTTTGTATGCCTTCCTAACTTAGCTTTGTCCTCATCTCATTTTAGGACCAAATCTCCTTCCTTGAAGCTACATGAATAAGATCATTTATCAAAAGCTCTATTTACCTTTGCTTGATGATTTTCCATGGCTAGCATGGACTGATGTCTTGTCTCTTCTAGCTCCATAATCACAGCATATCTGATCTTCATAGGTTCATTATTTAACATCTCAAGTTGGTGCATTAGTTATAGGGTAGGAAATTCAAGAGAAATAGGCATTCTTGATTCCTTACCATATACCATCTTGTATAGAGAGTTGGCTATTGATTTCTTATAGGTGATCTTGTTATCTCATAGAGCTAACTTCAGCTTAAGGTGCCATGACCTCTAATTATCTTCAATATTCCTTTGTATTATCTTTAAGAGATTCTTATTAGTGGACTCAGTAAGGCCATTACCTTGTGGATAGTAATTTGATGAAGCACTGAGGAAAACACTATGTTGAACTACCCATTAGTTGATTCTAGATCCCATAAAGGCCATAAAATTATCAAAAATAATGGTTAAAGGGACTCTAAACCTATTAAGTATACCTTAATAAAAATCTAAAACATTGGGCTCATTTGCTTCTTTCAATGCTACTACTTCTATCCATCTATTAAAATAGTTTTTAGTAGTCAATATCCATTTATGACCTTTCTAACAAACATAACACATTGTCTATATTTTCTAACCCAAGTATGACAATCTCTAAATAAACTTGGTCATAATACCCACTTCTCATGATCATGTGGGCTATAGTTCTCATTGAATAATGTCCTCCACTATGTCCATCATGGAACTACTCAAGCAATTTGTACATCTAATGTGGCTCTATACATCTTAGCAACATACCATTGATATATTTCTTGAACAAAACACCATCAACAAGAAGAAAAGGAATTGACTGTAATCTGAAATATATTCTTCTTGAAGGGCTTAGAAGAGAAGGATAAATAAATCCTAGAGAAATCTTACCATGTCTTGGAACCAACTACAAGGTGAGGTGTGATCAGTTGTAATTTATTCATTATTTGACATAATAACCACCTCATTAAACTCTTGTAAATCTTGGGATAAATGTTCACAAAGTCCCTTTCCTCTTACCAACTTTGTTACTTTGATCTCTACATCATACTCCATTACTCTGATTATCCAACTAGATCTTTTCTCATTTATATCTTTGTTCAAGAGGAATTCTTTAATACTTGGATGGGCAACCATCAAATGTATCTTATTATTAGACAAAAAGTATCTAAATTTATTAAGTGACTTTATAACTAAAAGTTCATGGTTTTTAACAAAAGAATACCTTATTTCATATTATTATAAGACTTTAATGAAGAAGGCTATTGGCTGCTCTAAAGCCTCATGGTTCTGCTGCATAAGACTACCTGAAATTGTGTCAATATTAACATAAGTGTACAAGATAAACTCCTTCATGAAATCAGGGTTCAGAAGTGTAGGAGCATTGGATATGGCTTTCTTGATTTTTTCAAAGCTTTTTACTCCTTCATTGGATCAGTTGAGACCCTGATTCTTCTTTAGCATAGTTGTAAGAGGCTTAGCTAAAGTGGAAAATTTTGAAATGTATCTTTTTATAAAATTAATTTTGCCTAAGAAGCTCTATATAGATTTCTTGTGTTTAGACAAGGAGAGTGTAAAAATTGAATCTATCTTATCAGGATCTATACTCATACCATACTTCAAAATCACATTTCTAAGAAGCTTACCTTCATGAACCAAAAAAACACACTTATTGGGATTTAGAGACATCCCAAACTATCTACATTTTTCAAATACTTGCCTGAGGTGAATCATGTGCTCAATTTCACTACCAAATAACACTATTATGTCATCCAAATAAACAAGAATATACTTATTAAGGATACCTTGAAATGCCATATCCATGGATTTCTAAAAAGTGGATCTAGCATTGGATAAACCAAATGACATATTTCTATATTAAAATTTCCCCCACTTTGTGGTGAAGGTTGTTTTAAATTGGTATTTTTCCTTGACCAAAATATGATTGTATACACTATAGTCATCCAACAAGGATAACCTTTCTAAACTTATAACCAGTTATAGAATTTGTTCCATAGATGGAAACAGATGGTGGTATTTAAGGGAATCCTTGTTCAAGTCATGAAATTTGACACATAGTCTAATTTTACCACTCTTTTTCTATACTGGAACAAGGTTTGCCACCTAATTTTAGTGTTTTATCATAAATATGATAGCTAACTTAATGTGCTTATGAAGCTCAGCTGTCATCAAAGGCTCAAGCTTTGGATTGATAGGCATCTATCTTTGTTTTAATAGTTTAGTTTTAGCTTATAACTTAATTGTGTGTTGATATAGACTTGGATAAAATCCTTTGAAATCACTATATTTCCATGTAAATACATCCATAAAACTTGAACATAACTAAATGAAAGTTTCTTTTCTGAAAGAGTGCAGACTTTACCCAACTTTAAGCTCTTACTAGCTACAATATCCACATTGGAATAGTGTTATTCCTTTTTTGATAATGAAGAATTTTCCTTCCTTAGCTCATCATCACCACTTAATATATTCTCAAGGGTGACCAACACTTTGGGAAACTTATTTGTCCTCAACTGCACAATCTAGTCATCATAATACTATGGGAACTTCTCTTGGTTCCTTGATGAAAACTTAGCCTCTTCATATAAGAACCTGACGATATAATTTTTGTCTTCAAAAACTTTCCAATTATCATTATTATCTAGAACATAAGGCCTCACAACTACCTTAATGTGTGACTAAACCTTTTCACTTCTTACATTAGCTGGGATGTTAAATTGTGACCTAATGACAACTAATTTATCTGTATATTTGTTCTCAATTATTTATATTTCTTGAATGTTAAGGACTTGAAAATATTCAAGTTTTTCCCATAACATATGATTATAAGATCTAATAAATTCATTTTTACATATATTCATACCTCTTACTTGGTGAACTATCAGTTCACTATCTCCAAAAATTTGTAAACAATTGACCTTCATCTTCCTGACCCATTATAAACCATGAACTAGTGCCTCATATTTGGCAACATTGTTTGAAAAACAAAATTAAAACTTGAGAGAAGAGAAATACCTTTGAATGTATATATAAATCAATGTCATTCTAGTCTTGGTACCATGTTTATTTATTGATCCATCACATTATAATTGCCACAGGCCATCACTAGGCTCATCTTCCTTCATCAAAGTTAGAATTGGTGTATCTTTTTTATGTAGGAAATAAAAACCAAATAATTATTATTAAATTATCTTATAAGGTACATGAACATGAAAATTAGAGTCCCATTCATCTAAGAATAGATCTGGAACTCCATCTATAGGTTACTTAGTTTCTTCTCTACTAGTTTTTAGGACTTCATCTGAGATTACACAATTACTATTCACAATACTTGGCATATATGGATCCAAATGTAAGTTTTCAATAGTTTTATAATGTATTATTACCTTAATACCATACCTGGTCCTAAAAATTAAATATGTCTTATCAGTTGATAAATATCTCCCAATCTTTGAGGTAAAGTCTCTTGAGAGACACATGACAAAATAGGGAGGCAAGTCCACCACAACTACATCTTGTTGAATGTTAAAAATAGGGAAAGAATGTAGTGTCAACTTTAGATATTTTATTATGCCCACTTTATTTTTTGGTGACACATCTAGTTGCAGTACTCCTTTAGTATTTGGTTTATATACAAGACTAAGCTTATTTGTAATTTACTTAGGCATGATAGTACTATTGGCTCTACTATCTACCATAAAATTATGAAATAGATAGTCACCAAATATAAAAGAGAAGTAAAAAGGAGGATTTTTATTTAATTTTACCTTAGATTTGTCCACCTTCACCATATTTTGTATTTTCTATACTTGTTGCTTAGCTGGTTGATCTAAATTTGTTAGAATAACACCTTGTTTTTCATTTGATTCTGGAAATAACTTGAGAGATGAAATCTCTTGGATAAGCATATATTTTTGTCCTAAAATAGAAAGTGAATCCCACATGCTAATGTTGACATTGGAATTTTTCATCTGATCTATTATGTTGAATTGAGCTCCACTAACATTTGGTTTCATATTTTGAACTATTGGTTGTTCATGGACTAGAGGTATTTAAGGGACTTTTTTAGCCTCTGCATTATAATTTATCTATGTTTTAGGGACAATAGGTTAATATTTTTCACTCTTGGAAACAACCTTAGGAGTACTAGAGTCACTGCTCACATTTTAAGGTTCCTCAATAACTATTCTTTTAACTCTAGTCAAAGTTGCCATTTGAACACTTATATTTCTAGTCTCACCAATTTGATTGAGTGTAACCTTATCATCCATTTTCCAAATTACATTAATGACATCAGGTCATCTTTGGTCATGTTGAGACTCTCCTTGTGGTGCCAAATTATTCTCTTTATATTGACCT
The DNA here is from genome assembly GCA_037957365.1 of Torreya grandis. NCBI lineage: Eukaryota > Viridiplantae > Streptophyta > Pinopsida > Cupressales > Taxaceae > Torreya > Torreya grandis. Next base: position 964,400 of record JARHVA010000772.1, on the reverse strand, counting down.
TCTTGAAGAAAACATTCTTCTTATGATATTTGGGGCATAATAATGTTCTAGGATACCAAGGCTTGGTTTTGAGTATCATTGGGATCAAATGGTTTCCAACCTAAATCTTGCATCAACTTATTTTGAGGAGGTGTTGGAATAATGGATTTTAAACTTGAAGATGCATTAGGATCAAGAGATGCATATGGTTTAGTTGTCACTATGGCTCCTTGTGACTGATAAGGAGGTCTATTTTCTCTGAAACCTTGATAGGGAGGCCTTTGATTATGTTGTTGATAGGAGGTCTAATTATTCTATTGATAAGTCCTATCTTGTTATTGATGTCTTTTGAGTCAAACTATTTCATTCCCAAAAGATTGTAATAAACTTCTCAAATCTTCATCAAAAGGTGGTTGAGTAGCCTGAATAGAAGGGTTTACAACTTGGGCTTTAGGAGATGGAATAGGAGCTAAAGATTGGATTTGAGGAACTTGAGGTGGTGGGATAGATTTTAATTCTAGTAATATAGGCATTGGGAGCCTTAGAAAAAGCTTACTAGCTTGTATCAAGTTGTTCTCTACTCTTATTGTAACCTCATAGGCATTTGGCAAAGTATTACAACCCATGGACTATATCATCACACTAATATCTAATTTAAGGGCTATCAGATATTACAAGAAGGAATATTATGGGGATGGTCTAACCAATATAGGTATCCTAGTCCATGTCTTTTGGAATCTAAGGTTAAAATCAAACATGAATTCATGGGGGTACTTATTTATGGTAGTTAGTTGTTTCACTAAGGATAGATGATCAAATTTGTCTTCAAACTATTTGACTAAGCCTGCACCTAAATCATCCCAAGTAGCAATGGTGTTTAAAGGTATATTTCTATACCACTACAATTCTTTTCCTTTAAAAGAGGAAGCAATCAGTCTGATAGCCACATTATCTTGAGTAACATTAAGAATAGAACAAAGGTTGAAAACATCTTGAATGTGCTCAATAGTCATTTTTTTATCCCATTATCTTAAGAAAAAATGGATACTCTTAAGGGAAAAAATGATAATGTTATCAATATGGGCCAAATTGAAGGGGCTACCCCTATTGAATGGAACAAACACTTGATTCCTGATCACCATTTGGGAAAAGGGATTTTGGGAAATGGGGACAATAACTTGGACTAAAAAATAAGTTAACCAAGGGATGAATATTACTTTGGAATATAAGGTTTTATACTATTGAATCTATCTCTTTTATAAGAAGTAAAAGCCAGCTCTATGAATTCAAAGGGAATACCTTTACTTGTTGACCTTATAGTGACCTTTGGCATGAGAATATTATCTAGATCTTTGAAATTTGAAGAATCTTTAGATTTTGATGATGGTGGATGTCTTCTCTTGCTATAAATACTTTTCTTAACTCCAAACTTTAGATATGCTAAGGAAAATGGTCCTACCGGGCATGCCAAAATTGTTGGTGTTCTAGATTTGCACCCTAGTTGAGAAGGGGATTGTTTAGGTCCACTTACTCAAATCTTGTCTAACATGGGACTGATTTTAGGTTATGAGAATCCTAATAATGGATCAGACCTCTGGAGAAGGTTGGCTTCCTTTTTGATCTATCACCTATACTTAACCTAAACTAACACTTACTTGGAAAAAGGAGAGATATTTTAGCAATAACTTATGAAAGCATGTAAAAAAAGGTGATGCACCAAGGATTCAATCACTCAAACTCACACAAGACACACTATAGGATGCATTCAATACTATAGAAAATCACTCACATCAGTATTTCACACAAATACATGAATTATATATTAATCTAGCATGGAAGGGCAATTATCCACTCCTAAACTAACTAACATACTATATATACGCTTAGAATGACCTTTGAGGATTATCAAAGTAAATCATGAAGGTGAGAAAATTTAGATAGAGGCAAGGAAAGCATACATTCACTTAACCAATCAATGAACTCATAAGACACACTTTAATTTAGCTACAAAAGGAGGAATTCAATCTCTATTATATCAAATAGGTGTTACAATATAAAACTCGATAGAGTTTAGTCATACTAAAGAGAGGGATCTATTTCAAGGCTTAGAAGATGGTATTTATAGAAAAGGGAAAGAAAGAGAGATAACTGTGCATTGAAAGAGGCCCAACCACTTTCAATGGATTAAGACCAATTTGAGGATGTTGAGTCATGATCTTATCAAGAAAGAAGGTCCTCATAAAAGAGTTTAATGTTCCATTGATCTTTATCCAACCACTAGGTTAGCTTCTTGAGACTCTACACCATCTTTAAATTAATCTTCTTATGAGGATGAAAACTTTATACCTTAGAACTAATGGTGCCATGCTTATTCTGATTTAGATGGATGTAAATATTTGTTTTATCTTGGAAATGACCATGCTAAAGGATAAGAAGCTTCCCCAAAATCACATATCTACCCATGAGAAAATATTTAAGCAAGGTCTCATTATAGATTGAAAACCAATAATATTTATTGGTTTTCCTATAATTATCATGTTGATGAGATAGAGCTCACCAACTATTCAATCTTGTTTGATAATGGTTGCCAACCCTTGATTTGTATTATGTCTTAAAAGACCTATTTTGTCTCTATTGATCTTCATTAATGGAGCTTTGATCCTGAAATATTTTCCCTGGTTCAATTTTGGACTTTATTCAAACTTGGCCCCTTTTTTACCTTGCCCGAGTCAAATAATTCCCCATCAACTTCCATCAAAAATGTCCTAGGCTTACCCTTTAGTCATTAGCTGTCAGAATCTAACTCAGTTCATTGACCCATTGACTCCTCTCATACCATTGATCTTAATTTTCACGATCAAAAACGGTTCATCAATCCTCTACTAGTCTAACATGCTTATGCCAATTGTCACTTAGGCATTTGCTTTCTACATCCACTAACTTCTTTAACCTCCACCCATCATTGATATAAATATATGATTAAACATGTGTCATTGATTTTCCTAGACCCACTATCTTGCTAGTCACCACTCATCATTGGATCTTCTATCTATTAAACATCGACCATTGATCTACAATGTTTGAAATCAAATAGCTATTTTCCATGGATTTAATTTGATAGCCACTTGAATTTCTTATTGACTTCTTGACCTTACATATACCATTAGATCTTTGCTTAGATTGAACACATACTATTGATCTTGGACCCATTTGAATATAAATAACTATTTACCATAGCTTGAACTTTGATGTCTGTATGCCCATAAATGATGTCCACATGCCCGTCACTGCATATTTTAAAACCAATGGTCATTTTCTATGCTTGAATTTGACACTTGTACAAATGTCTTAGGCTTTTGAATTTAAACAACTATTCACCATGGCTTGATTTTGACACTTATGTACCTATCATTACCCTGCTAGATCAATTTCCTTAAAATAAACAATTCTATTAGATCTTTTTCATCAAGAATTTATCTTGAAACTATTTCCTTAGGCTTTTTGTTTTGGCCACTTTTCTTGAAATAAAATAGGTCTTTAGGAATTTTTTATTGGGACATTTATCTTTAGACAAAATGTTTGAAAGAATTCAAATCTTGGGGAAATTATTTAGACAATTTTCTCAAATAGAATATGTACTTAGGATTTTTAAAATATTCAAAATAATTTAGACTTAGAAAAATAAAAATTTGAAATATTTTGACAAGTGAGGACTTAGCTAAAAAGGGTTTTGCACTTAGCCTTTTTAAAGCCTATAGGCTCTTCTAAACTTGTGCTTGAACTTTGAATACTCAAATGACTTTCCAATTCTTGTGAAATTTTTCCATGACCTTTGATCTACTTGGTTTCACCATGAAACCTGCTCAAGAACCTTCTCTTTGCTCTACAGACCTGTCCCTCAAATATTGACAAAAATACACTTTAAGTAAACTTAAAGTGTTTCAAAATCTTTGCAATCTACATGTGATCCTTGGATCATTCATTCCATCTTGAAATCTATTCAAGCCTTACTCTATAATTGATCTTCAATACATTGCACTCTAGTTAGGCAAGTTTGCTATGTAGGCCAAAAATTGGCTAATAGGTACCACCAACACCATAAATGCCACTTCTCTTATACCTCTTAGTGACATATCATGTGATGATCAACATAAATAATGAATTATTTAATACATTAGTATTACACTTGTTGATTGTGAATGAAATTATCCAGTAATAAAAAAACTATGTTTAGCACTTGTATTCACTACTTAAAAGCTTCAGCACTATAAGATTAACAATGAGACACAAGTTATTAAAAAAGTTAATCCTTTAAAGTTTTTTATGTTAAAACCACATCTCTCAGGTTGTATTACTAAATGGGTTATGTTACTCACATAAATTGACCTAAAGATTATGTTGCAAGAATTAGTAAAGGGCCAAATAATCATAGATCAATTGGCAACAACCTTATTATTAGACACAAATCCTATCAATGATGATTTTCATGATGACTTAATAGCCTATAATACCAATTCTGACACATGGACATTATTTTTTATGGTTCTAGATGTGCATCTGATGTTGGGGTAGGAATTATTTTCATCAACCCACTTGGGCACACAGTACCCATTACTTACTGACTTATTTTTTCATGTGAAAAAAATATTGTAGAATACGAGGCCCTTATCCTTGGCCTTCAATAAGCTCAAGCTCACAAAATAAAATCAATTAAAGTTTATGATGATTCATAATTGGTTATCAATCAGGTTACAGATGTCTACTAAACTAAATAAGAACGTCTCATTCCTTAAAAAAATATGGTTCAATATATACAAGCTTAGTTTGAAAACTTCTCTATTAAAAACATTCCTCATAAATATAATCACCATGTTGATGCAATAACCAATGACCCATCATGGATACCCATTAACATCAATGATGACCAGGCTATCTTCACTATCAAATGATTACAATCTCTATCAATATCCCATGCTGACCTCATATATCTAATGGTTTTAGTCACCACATGTAGTACAATAGCATCCAAATGGTTTTCAGACATATACAATTTTCTGTTAGGTTGTGGAGCTAAAAGCTTCACTTATGCAAATAGGGAAGGAAGTTGCTGAGGTTGCGGAGGTTGCTGAGTTGCAGAACAAGTTACAGGGTAACCGACGTCAGTCTGATCAACCAATGTTGGTCATATTACAGTGCAAAATCAACCGACGTCAGTTATGAGTCAGCTCACATTCGTCAGGAAGGAGATGACGTCGGCAACCTGTGTGTGCATGTAATTTGCATACGGGTTCTGGACTGGTCTATTTTTGGACAGGCAGTTTGCATGTAAAGACTATTTTTGGTCTTAGAGTTGCGAGTCTAATTATTGTAATTAAGAAAGTATAATTATTGTATGCATGAGATCTATATAATAGACTCATGGGTTGTATTGTAAAAGTGTGCTAGAAAGCCATTGTGCTTGAAGAGAGAGCAAGAGTAGCTCCTCCTAGTTCCAAAGGGGTGTTGAGTGTGTATGATCAGGGAGAGTTGTAGGTTGTGCAAGTTCTACTAAGAGATCCACCAGGGTACTAGTTGAAGAATCATGAGGACTTGGTGAGGCAAGGATAAGAATTCTTTAGGGTGTAGAGATATCTACATGGTAAGTAAGGTATGTTGACTTTCAGGTGGCAGCAAGAGAAGGGAGATCTACTTGGAGTACAGTTGTGTACTTGGTGTACTGGCAGCATTGTTACTGACTGGTGGAGGTGAACAACAACTCTGTATTGGAGTTGATTGTTGTGACCATGATTGAGAGAGTGAAGTGTTGAAGGAGAATTATAGGTGAACCCTAGAAGTTTGGGAGCTCTAGAGGTGTGGGAAGAAGAAGTGTGGCATCTTCTTTATTGTATTTTCTTCTGAATGAGTATTAATACAATTGGGTATTGTCTCTCATATCCTGTGTTGTTTCATATTTCTAGTTACTTATCATTCTAGTTAAATTCCATGTTTAGTTGCTTATACAGAGGTAATCATATTGTGCTCTAATTGAGGAGCAAGATCCTGACAAGTTGGTATCAGAGCATGTTTGTTGTTCTAGGTGCTTGACAAGTGGTATTAGAGTTTTTGGTTGGGTTGACTAATAGGTGGTTCAGATCTAGTTAGTGTTTGTTTGATTACAAGTCACTCTCAGGGGTTTCAGATTGAGTGGGAGTATAGCAATGGCAGAAGAAAGTAAGCTATGAATGGAGAAACTGAATAGCACGAATGGTCAGATTGATGGAAAGAAAGAGCAGGTAAAGGAAGATTATTGATCAGTAGAAGATTAGCATGTAGAAGCAGATGTTGCAGGGGTTTTTGCACAGGTTGCTCTGGATAAAGTAGAATCTTGGTCTATAGATTATGTTGCCTCTTTCCATGTAGCCCAAAATAGAGCATCTTTTCATGGGTATGTCTTTGGAGACTTTGGAGAGATTTATTTAGGAGCTGGTGAGCCTTGTCAAATGGTTGGCAAAGGGGAAGTGAAGCTAAAATTGCAGACAGATAACACACAGGTGTTGAATGAGGTCATGCAGGTACCAGTCTTGGAGATGAGTCTAATTTCTTCAGGAAAGTTGGGTGATGAGAAATGCACAGTAACTCTCATAGCAAATACACTTGAATTAGATGGTGGTAAGAAAGTAGGTATCCTTTATCTATCTACTTATATTATTGATTCACCTTCTATTGTAGAGATGTGGCTTGGTAGGCTTGGTTACATATGTAAGAAGGGAATGCATGTTCTTAAGTAGAAGATAGATATCTTTGACAAACTTAAGAACTAGAAAGCCTTGGTGTTCAAGGAGGAGATGACGGACAGAGATCAACTGAGGGGACTGAATTATTCTAAGCAAGGTTGTGTTAATTTAAATAGGGTTTTGATCCAAAAGGAGCTTGTGGGTAAAAATTCATCACTCACAGGTGAATACAGGTACTGATGTCAGTCATGAAGAACTGACGTCAAATAGACAGGCACCGATGTTAGTCATGTGCAGATCAGCAGAGTTGGTGGTGTTGGGTATCAGGAACCGACATCAGTCAGACAGTAACTGATGTTGGCAACAAGACACTGATGTCGATCAGTTGGAACCGACATCAGCAGTAAGGGTCAGCCATAGAGAACCGACATCAGTTGGTTACAGATTGGGAGATGGTCGAGATCGGTCACTGGAACGGATGTTGGGCGGATAGCAAGCTATCAAGGAGTCTCAAATGCCCATATGGAGGACTGAAAGGGTAAGTGGACCTCATATTCATTGTTCACCTTCTTTATTATTGCTTACTGATGGTTAAGAACCAAGATGATGTGAAGAGGCAATGTAGGTAGAATCCAGGAAACAATGGGAGCATGGCATGAATTCTTCAGAAGAGAACCAAGTGGGAGATTTGGTAGAGTTGTCAGCTAGGATAAAAGCACTAATATATGAATGGATTCCCATCTTAGAAAAGAGAGTGGATGGATACGTGAGACAGAAGGCCAGGGTATATGGTCTTGAGGAAGCTGCAGGACAGTGGTACAGGTTTTGATAGGTGGATGACAAAGCAGGGCTTCAGTCAATGTCAGTATAACCATTGTGTTTACTTTACCAAGTGGATGATGAGTCACGACATTATCTTATTACTGTATGTGGATGGTATGCTTTGAGCATGTTCATACATACAGGGATTTGTTGAGCTAAGGGTAAGGTTAGTTCAGAGGTATGTCATGAAGAATTTGGGAGCAGCAAAATTCTTTGGCAAGAGTAATCATAAGAGACATGGAAGATCACAGATTTATTTTATCTCTAGTGGGAGTTGATGTGAAGAAGGTGGTGGCGAGGTTTAAGATGTAGGATGTAGAATTGGTAAGCACACCTATGGCTGGATAGTTCAAACTAAGCTTAGAATAATGTTTGAAATCACATGAGGTCTAGTGTAGACCTGAATTTTTCCAAGTAGTGGGAGTTGTCAGAAATTTTGGAGCCAATTCGGGGAAGGTGGATTCTCAGGTATTTGAGAGGGACCAGCAGCAGGGATTCATGTTATGCAGGGTCAAGGTCTTCACTACATGGAGTATGTAGGTTCGGATGTGGCAGGGTACTTGGATGGCAGGTGTAGCATCACAGGTTGTGTGGTGGTTGGTCTTCAGGATTGAGCTTGAAGAGGGATACAAGAAAAGAAATGAATTAGACAGTGTATAGGTACAAGTATAGTGCAGTTGTTTATCTCCAAGTGGGAGATTGTTAGGTTGTGGAGCTAAAAGCTTCACTAATGCAAATAGGGAAGGAGGTTGCTGAGGTTTTGGAGGTTGCTGAGTTTCAAAACAAGTTGTAGGGCAACCGACATCGGTCTAATCAATCGATGTCGATCATATTATAGTGTAGAAGCAACTGACATTGGTTATGAGTTGGCCTACATCGGTCAAGAAGGAGCCGATGCCAGCAACCTGTGTGTGCATGCAGTTTGCATGCGGGTTCTGGACTGGTCTATTTTTGGACAGGGAGTTTGCATGTAAAGACTATTTTTGGTCTTAGAGTTGTAAGTCTAATTATTGTAATTAAGAAAGTATAATTATTGTATGCATGAGATCTATATAATAGACTCATGGGCTGTATTGTAAAAGTGTGCTAGAAAGCCATTGTGCTTGAAGAGAGAGCAAGAGTAGCTCCTCCTAGTTCCAAAGGGGTGCTGAGTGTGTATGATCAGGGAGAGTTGCAAGTTGTGCAAGTTCTACTAGGAGATCCACCGGGTTATTGGTTGAAGAATCATGAGGACTTGGTGAGGCAAGGACAATGGTTCTTCAGGGTATAGAGATATCTACATGGTAAGTAAGGTTTATTGACTTGTAGGTGCAGCAAGAGAAGGGAGATCTACTTGGAGTATGGTTGTGTACTTGGTGTACTGGCAGCATTGTTATTGACTAGTGGAGGTAAACAACAACTCTGTATTTGAGTTGATTGTTGTGACCATGATTGAGAGAGTGAAGTGTTGAAGGAGAATTACAAGTGAACCCTAGAAGTGTGGGAGCTCTAGAGGTGTGGGAAGAAGAAGTGTGGCATCTTCTTTATTGTATTTTCTTCTGAATGAGTATTAATACAATTGGGTATTGTCTCTCATATCTTGTGTTGTTTCATATTCCTAGTTACTTATCATTCTGGTTAAATTCTGTGTTTAGTTGCTTATACAGAGGTAATCATATTGTGCTCTAATTGAGGAGCAAGATCCTGACAAGTTGGTATCAGAGCATGTTTGTTGTTCTAGGTGCCTGACATTTTCTACATAAATATATTACACCAAACACTTTCATAAGGAATGATAAGTGCAAACTATAGAGAAATTCCCTCCGATATGTCATTATCAGTAGGGACTTATCTTAAAAATCTTTTGAGGAACACGTACTCTGATGTCTAACAATAGAGGAGGCTAAGTTATCCATTACATAAGTGCATGATATTGAATATGATGGCCATTTTAGTGGTAAAGTAATGTCACATAAATTTATTAGACAAAGTTATATTAGCCAACCATGGAACAAGAATGTCAAGAATATGCCAAGTTATGTGACAAATTTCAATGTTTTGATAACTTACACCATGTCCCTTCATATTAGTTACAACCCATTGTATTCCCATGGTTGTTCATGCTATGTAGCTTTGATCTAATTGGTAAGATAAATCTAGAATTTTTAGGAGGTCACAAATTTATCATTACAACTATAAAATAGTTTACAAAATGGGTGGAGACCATTCCATTACAATACACAAAGGGAGAATATATATGTAATTTTCTCATGACCAACATTATTTCATGTTTCAACCTCTTAGAGGCCATCATTATAGATAATCTAAATTATTTTAAGAACAAAAAAATAAAAAAATTGTGTTAAATATAAGATCTAACACACATTCTCTACTTCATACTACCCACATGGTAATGGTTAAGCAGAAGCTAAAAATAAGACAATTAACATTATCCTTATAAAAATGGTTACTAAATTTGGTGATGATTGACATAATCAGCTCATATATGCACTATGGGCCTACCAAGCTAGTATTTACACACCAATAGGAGTTACTCCTTGTTCACTAGTTTATAACACAAAAGTAGTTATACCATGGGAACTAAAAATCCCATACATATGGGTATCCCTAAAATGGATTATTATAGATGATAAATACAAATAAAAACATCTTCATGAATTAGAATAGTTGTATCACACATGCATCCAGGCCATAAAACATCTCTAGATCATATCATAAATGAATCCAACAGGCCTACAATAGATGTGTTCATATCAAAAAATTTGAAGTCAATGATTTGGTTTTAAAATAAAATCTTAGAAATGTTAATGCAAAATAAGAGAAAAAAGGAAATTCTAGCCAAATTAGCTCTACACATACTTAGTCACAAAAATATTAGCCCTAAGATTTACCAGTCTAGCCTCACTTGATGGTAAGGTAATCAAGAACCCATTGAACATCTTACATATAAGGAGATTCTATATATGAAATGTGTATAATATACTTGTACATAAATTTATTCATTATTGTTCCTTGTATATAGTTTCATTTTCATGTTGCTTGTACATAGATTATATCCATAAAATACAAAAATAGTATAATATTTCAAAAATATAAAAACATTCAAATATTTTCCCAAAAAATATAAATTATAGATTGTATACATTCCATGTTTACATTTCTTATACTTGATAGGTACTACATATGTTATCTATGTTACTGCAATCCATTTTATCATACATACATGCTTCACTTGTTATTTTTAAGCATTCACAGATGCTTACAAGACTCATGTCCACCACACAAATCTAGATTTTCTACTATCTACCCACTATGGGCACATACATAGGTTCCTCATTTGACACATTCACCCATTTGGGGGCATCCTATACATATTTTTGATTTCTAGGTTACATCTTTCTATACTCTATATCACAGATTTAGCATTTTTTATATCGTGATATAAATCACCCTATAATACACATATTTTTGTTGACTACTACTACTCTAAACTTAGTTTATGTACATATTTTCTATTATAAGATTTGTACCATATGTGCATGCATACTTTCATTTATAGCTTTACTAGTTTAGACTTGATTGTGTCTCTATGCTTCTACATATAATTGAGGGAATTTGAATATGCCATTTTTCTATGGCTCTACATCACTTCCTATAATTTTATGTATGCTTTGGACATGTTCCCATGTCCTTGTGTGTGCCTTCTTGATTGTGTATGAAGACATTTGAACATGTCTTTCCATGTGTCTCCATGCTAAATTTATTTCTCTTTACATATGTAGACATTTGAACATGTCCTTATAAGTATTTCTTTCTTAAATTTAGTGACATATGCTCATGTCCCTTGTATTGTGGCCCCTTTGCCTATATTGTGTACCTCATGTGTGTTGTATGTATGCTTTCATGTATGCATCATGGCCATGACACTTATATCTTACTTGTTACACACTCTAATTTTAGATGTCATGAGGGACCTCATGCATCTCCCCTTTTAATTTGGTACCTTGATGGACATCATGCCCCATCCCCCTAGGTTGTTACTCAGTTTATTACTTAGATTTGTTATCCATACACATTCTTACATTATTATATCTTGGTAGCCTTGTGAATGTTAGACCTAACATACATCATACATTACCAACTTATGCTTAGATTATCTTACATTATGATGTCAAGTGTACACATTATATTAGTTTATTATGTAGATATCATATATACTAGGGCTAACACATATCATGTAGAGATTTTGTGATCATATAAAATGTGAAATGAGATGACTTAGGCATGGCTAATATCACCCAACCTATAGGTACTCTTTCTTGCTCACTCAACCCTTCTTGGCTAGACTTTCACTAATTCCCAGTCATTCATAACTTCCTAGACTTAACTTTTTGAAACCCAGGAAACACTCTCAGACCTTGATCCATCCCCCCAGGTCTCATCTTCTTAGGAAAATAGTGCCCAAACTAGATATGAACACCAAAATTTATGGGTGTCCTACTTTTGGCATTGTTGTCCAAGTTCATTTTAGCCTCAAACGGTCAAAAAAATTTGATTCCTTATCTTTTCCCCTGTGGACCTAATACAAGCTCATATAACCCATGATCATCAGTTTACCTATAAAAATCCATTCAATTTCCATTTATAAGAGTTGACACTCATTCATAATAAATAAGCAAGAATACAATCAATTACACTCAAGCACTCTTCCCTATTATCTGCATACAACCTTCTAAAACCAATTCAAGCCTATTCAAGAACTCATACCAGTCCCTAGTCATCTAAAGTACATTTCAATTTTGCAATATAGTTATATACATCACACAATTGCACCAAGTAATTCAAATGGGAGAACTACATTATCTTGATCCCTCTTCAGAGTATTATTATGTAGGCATCATGCCCACACATGGAGTGTGAAGCACATCTAGTGTATCCTTTACACACTAAACCCTTCTCTCTTTCCCAAGTTTGTTACTCAAGTTTAAGTACCAAGATTTCTTAAGGGATTTGGAGATTGAATCAGACACATAGTAAGCTCTTCATATAATCAATATTTTATATTTCACTATGAAGGTGTTATAGGCCTATCGAACAGAACCCAAAAAATCTAGACCACAAGGATAATAGCATCAGAAGTGGATAACAATATTGAAAATAGAAAATAATGCAAGAAAGTGGATTAAATTTCCAAGTAGTAGGGTATCATGAGTTTTTCACTCCTATCCAATCAAAAAATAGAGTTTTGGGTCCTATTTATGATAGTCTACCATCCCTGCACAACAAATTCTAAATCCTACCTCATCCATTTCAGCCCAGAATAAGTTAAGTTTGATTCTTTACACTTCTTACTTTTTTTAGAAAAAGGTAAAATACATATTTGTTTACACAAATTAGTAGGTTAATTAATACACATTAATTACTAATTTATATTTACTCATACCTTTATTTACTTAGGAATTAAACTCCTAATTCCCAAAAGAATTAAACATTTGGTAAACTTGACTTACTTCAAATTTCTGCATAAAAACCCTAAAAACCCTAGGGCTACTTATTTATGATTTTTTGTAAATTTTTATTGATTTTTACTGCATTTAAAAATTAGAAAACTAAAAATTAATTGAAATATTTTCAATAAATTCACTCAAACCCTATTTTGCACATGCTAGGTCCTTTTTGCATACAAACACTTTCAAAACACTAGGAAAAATATATTTCTAATTTTAGAAATATTTTCAAAATTTTCCTAAATTTTTCAAGCTAGCTTTTACAAATTTTTTAAATTATTATATTAATTTTGAAATTTTTTATTTTCAAACCCTTTTTTTCATATACTAGGTCCTATTTGCATATAAATACTTTCAAACCACTAGGAAAAATATACTATTAATTTTAGAAATATTTTCAAATTTTTCCTCAATTTTTCAAAATTAAAACTAAAAATTTTCAATCAATTTTTCAAATTAATGCACTAATTTTGGAAAAAATCATTCCAAACCCTAGTTACATTAAATACATTCTATTTATTCTTTAGTACTTTTTGCATAATTTTCTAAAAATTTAGTTACAATTTAACTCAAAAAAATCAATTTCAAATTTAAAAGTTCATAGTATTTTACAAAATCCCTAGTTATATATACTAGCTCCTTTTTACTTATTGAGGTATCACCTTACATGTTTTAGAGTCCTGTATCCTTTTCATGCATATTCCAGTTCCTTGATTAGATTATATCGCTTAATATTTTCTACTATTATCCAAGTTATTTTCCTTATGCCACCTAAATTCCTTGCATCTTTTCCCTCATGACAAAGTGAAAGACTTAGTGGCAATCCTCATGAGTTCTCCCAAATCCTTGAAACTCGACCATATACCATAGATAAACAACCAATTCAAGTTCTAGTCATAGATTCTACACATCAGATTATATCAATTTCAATGAGGATAATTTTGATAAAAAGAAGTATGAAAATAACAATGATGGTGTACAAATCAGTTATCATGCTCCACCACATTGGACTACTGATCCACTTCCACCCATTATCGATAATGAAGTCATATTCAACAAAGATTTGGTTTTACAAAATTTTAGACAAAGACTTAAGGAATAGCCTAAAGATCATAAACTAATTTTATAATCTATCATGGAAATAAAAAAAGGGTAAGAAAGTTGAATCTTCTAATCATTCAAAGCATCCAGTTGTAAATGACACTATGGGGGTAACTTTGTCTCAAACACCCCCTGTAGAAGCCCAATATTTTTCTATGCCACCAATTGTAGCTATTAGATCCCTATCTCCTAATGTGTCAACCCTTGTGCAAGAGATAAGATTTCTTTAATCTAAGGTGCAACATCTTGAGCAAGGTTCCACTAGACCTACATAGGCATTGGATTCCTTTGCACTTCTGTATACACCATTGACATGTCACATTGATTCTACACCCTTGCCACAAGGGTTTGTTCAACCCAAGATTATTATTTATGATGGAAAGGGTGATCTAGAGACACATTTAAGATCCTTTCATGCAATATGTTTGGATTATGTACCCAATGATTGGCTACTTACCAAACTCTTTCCACAGAGCCTAAAGGATTATGCTCTACAATGGTTTTATAGTCTACTTAATCAATCAATCATAGCATTCAATTATTTAGTAGACATGTTCCTAGCACATTTTAGTATCAACATTGGTGATAAGGTATCATATGCATAGATTGTATAATAGAAACAAAGGCCAAATGAGCCTCTCACGGATTATGTTCTTAGATACAAGACTATTCTGGCTAATTTAACTAGCCCCATGGCTGATCAAGAGCTACAAGACATCTTCAAATAGAGACTTCTACCATCACTGCATGAATCCATTATGTTTAAAATATTCTCTTAAATGAATTGTGTCATACCCTTAAGGGAAGAGAAGTCAAGTTAATCTCAATGGGCAAACTCAAGTATTCAAGTAATTTAGACACAACAAACAAGATTCCTAACAAAGTCTCATACAAGGTCAAAATTAGTGACAATAAAAATTAGAATCAACCAATAATCAATGTGGCTTTATCACCCCTTTAGTGTGTGGTTTTATTAGCACCTCCTCAATGTGCATTTACCAATTTACTAGTTTTACTAGCTAGAGTTCTACAGTAGTTATTAGAATGCAACATCATAATTCTCCCACCTATTCAAGAAGTAGATCTAGTAAAGCCTCTTCCACAGGGATATAATCAACATGCATTTTGTAATTTTCATAGGGCATTAGGCCACACAACAAATAGATGCATCAGTTTGTGACATAAGCTACAGGATTTGATTGATGATAATCTACTTGATCTAGTCAATTCAGTTGAACCTCCAAAGACAAAGACAACACAAAATAAACCTTTGAAAATATTTTTAGATCCATTTCCATAGCATTTAGAATAAGATAAAGAAGACACATCAGGTGTTCATCATACATACCATACACATCTTCCACCAATTACATACCAGGCACCTTCAACTAAGGCACATCATTTGAGAGGTATGATAGGTGTGTGTGAGTCCAAAATTATAGCTAGGACTTCAATATGTTTTTCATAGTAGGAGATTTTGGGGGATGATATAGGTTATAATGTACTTTTTATCAGAGCACATATCCATAATCAGCCTATTTGTAATGTACTCATTGATAATGGTTTCAATCTTAATATGTACACCTTTACACTAATATAATATTTGGGTTATTCAGAGTAGCATATCACTTTGATCGACATATTTATCAATGGTTTTAGTGGGCATATTCAAATTTCATTGGGTGAGATAGTACTTCTACTACAAGTTGGCCCTACGCATGTGACTACACCATTCACTATAGTTCCCAGTGCAGGAGTTTTTGACATACTACTTGGTCGACCATGGGATTCAAAAACTTAAGGTAGTACCTTTTATAGTTCACAGATGCATGCAGTTCATTCATGATAATCAGGTTATTGCAATTGGTAGAGTTACTTATGAGTCACCACTCCCCACTTCATAGCCATCTACAAGCTTCTAGTCACTAGATCAAATTCTTCCATCAGTTTTAGCTTATCTTCTAGCTTATGTTCTAGTTCCACTATAGGTTCAACCATAGTTACAACATCCATCACTAGTATAGAGGGATCATACACCCCCATAGCTTCAGTATTCTAGATGGCTTCTAGCGATAGTATTCACACCTAGAGTAGTTACACTGAGATCTCATATAGCTACACTAAGAGCACCTATTCATAGAGCTTATTTTCCTACTTCAAAATGGGTCCCTAAGAGCCCTATAGTTGTATCCACATCTTAGATTCATAGGGGAATCCCACATTTGGATTCCAATTTAGATATTTTAGATTAGTTACAATGTACACACATTTTAGCTTCACAATCTTAGTCATACACTTGTACCTCATGATCATGCATGATTTAGTTGTTTGACACATGACACCAAGACAGGGAGTCTCAGTTGAGACTCATCAATTAGTGTCATTTATTTTTAGCATTTATTATACATAAACTCTTATGATTGATTGTACATAGTTTAAATATTTTCAAAAATACAAAAAACATTCAAAAATTTTCAAAAACACCCAAAACATTTTTTATTGTATGCATCATACATGTTTACATTACCATTATCATGTTATGATTTACATTTGTTATTTCTTGCTATTTTATGTTTATTTTCTACATTACCATGCTTCACTTGATCTTCTTTGAGTGTGTGCAATGACATATAGCTACTTGATTACTTCATTCTACCCATAGAGGGGGCATTCTTACTTCTAGATTTGAGACATACATTGTTATACATACCCACTAGGGGCATATTCTACATGACTACACCATCCAGGTTATGTCATTCCTACACTACACACTCTGAGTTATCATGCTGATGTACATTACTTTATATCTTACACATAATATTATATTGATATTTTACTAGTATTTAGCACTTGTGTATCTCTTAACATATTCCCAGTCTAGTACTACACATGTTTTGCATACTCTCACATTTCTCTTTGATTAGTTAGATGTGCTTGTATCCTTCTAGCTATTACATGTTTTCTTTTCTTGCTTAGCATAGCTTATGTGATTGCATTTTATAGTTCTTATTTATCTCCTACATGTTCCTTAGGACATTTACCGATGCCCTTTACTTCTTTTTCATGTGTGTGCCTTAGGACATTTTCCAATGTCCTTTGTTTGTACTGCTTTATGTGTTTGTGGCCTATGTACTAATTTTTCTTGTTTCACTTGTATGTGTATGAGGTGTTTGAACATGCCTGCCATGCTTGTTTCCAGTTTAAGTGGCATGTGCCCATGTCCCTGGTTTGCATGGCCCCTTGGCCCATCTAGTATGCTTCTTTATTCTTGTTTGTTTACTTGTTGATTGTCAAATGTGTGCAATTCCATGATCCATATCATGCATTTTCTTTGCTTTTTTGGATGCCATGATGGACATCATACTCTATCCCTCCAACTAACAAATAACAACTAATAACTAGCAACTAATAATTAACATTTTTAATTCTAGTTCAGTACATTGTGCATGCTTTCACATTGTTATAATTATCTAGGCATACCCCTATTGATCTAATAATCTCTCAGTATAAACATTTCTATATCTTGAAACATATTGTCAAACATTAAATGCTATATCATATATCTTTTCAGAATTAACACACTTGTAGGATTCTTTTCTTATAAGAGAATTCATTGTAGATTCATCATTCCTACCCTCATAAGAGGGGGCATCAAATAGGGGATTTGTCATAGAGATAAAACCTCCTAGAAATCAAAATAGTCAACATAATTTTCTCAAATACAAGGGGTTATCATGTATGGCATGATAGTTCTCACTTTTAGTTTAGATTGGGTAGTTGGCATAACTTCCAGATCATAATCCATGTTCTAGACATTAGTGACTGGGGACAATGTACATGGAACATTGATCTTCTTTTATTTTTGAGTTCAGTTTATTCTAGGTATTCTTAGTAGTTGCATGCCTTACTCCATCTACAATTGGTTGGAAGCACATTCAAGCTAAACTTTCATACAAGTTTATATTTTTGAGTACTCGAGTTCCCAAGTTGGATTTCATATAATCATATTACATTAGTTTCAAAGTGGTTTGCATACAAGCCTAATCTCCATCTTTTGAAATGGCTAAGAGTGGCCTAGTTTCCAGTACACATTCAACTATCCACACCATAGTGTCAGATTTATAGCGCATTCATGGGCTCCATGAGCCATCTCATATGACATCTATTCTATACTGATATCACTTCATAGCTTCACTTCATGTGGAAATGATTAATCTAAAGGTTTAGCCTTTGTATTCTTGAGCCACCTATTCAGAGGAATTAGACATGCAATCCAACCATCAATTAACACAAACATGATTCGATAAACTTCACTTAGTTGGTTATGATGGATCCAAAGGATTAGCCTTTACATTTTTGATCCATATTCTAGGGAATTGAGCACTCATTTTTATTCATGATATTACTCTTTATTCAACATATACTCAGCATAATCTAGCATCATAATAGGTTTTGTATTAGTTCATGTACTTGGTGAGGTGTATTCATTCGTCTCTCTTCCTTCACTCAGATTTTGTATGTTATTATTTTAGATATAGTGTATCTAGTAATAAATGATATACTTCATGTTTTTATTTACATAGTCACGCATCACAACATGATCTCTCTACACACATCCAACATCACATAGCTTCATGAGCTTTTCCCTTATAGGTATGTTTAGGTATGCTTTCTATTTTTCCTTTATCTTAGTATTTTACTTTTTTGAACCACTATAATAAAGAGGGGGTAAATATAGTCATATAAAATGCAAAATTGGATGAATTAGGCATGGTTAATAGCACCCAACCTATAGGTCCTCTTTCTTTCTCATTCAACCCTTCTTGGCTAGACTTTCATTGATTCTCAGTCACCCATAATTTCCTAAACTTAACTTTTTGAGACCCAAGCAACACTCTCAGACCTAGATCCATCCCCCTATGTCTCATCCTCCTAGGATAATAATGCCCAACTTGGATAGGATTACTAGAATTTAGGGGCATTTTATTTTTGGCACTATTGTCCAAGTTCACTTTATCCTCAAATGGTCAGATTTTCCCAATTCCTTATTTTTTCTCCTATCAGGATAATATAAGCTCATCCAACCTAGGATCATTAGTTTCTCTATAAAAGGCCATTAAATATACATTTAGAAGGGTTGGCACTCATTCATAAGAAAGAAGCAAGAATACAAGCAAGTACACTCAAGCACTCTTCCCTATTCTCTACATACAGCCTTCCAAAACCAATTCAAGCCTATTCAAGCACTCATACCAGTCCCTAGTCATCCAAAGTAAAT